>MUZC01000032.1:1146585-1176969 GCA_002072015.1 Radix auricularia | reverse complement strand
GGGGGGGGGGGGGGTGTAGATGATTAAATCAAGATCTGGCCAGAAGATGGACGTGGAGAGAAAATTGAAAAATAACGAAATATAATACAACTTGTGAGATGTATAACGCGGGTGGGAAATCGTTTGGCCTTCAACGTATGCCTGAAACGGAAGAGGAAATTCCGCCATGATGCTCGCATGATTTGACAGCTTTTGTGAGACATGATTGTTCATTACTCGGGCCGATTTGGTTCACTCAATAAAGCCATTGTGGTGATACATTCGAACCCGTGATTGAGACTACTCCCCCCCCCCTACTTCTACAAAGCCAACCACCGACCCGTGGGGGTAGATGATGATGATGCGTGTACACGCTGATGTCATGGTTGGTTACTGTACCAAACTTGTGGAGTGGCGTTGGTGTTGGTTGACATTTCACCCCCGTTGATCGTCTGATTGTAGAATATGTGGGTTTGTATGAGAGAGAGAACGAGAGAGAGGGAGAGATAGTGGGGAAGAAGAAATATACATTTTTAGAGAAAAAAAGAGGGAGAATGCGTGAGATGGAGAGTAAGCGATAACTCTGGAGAAGAATAAGATCAGGGATAGTGAGAAAGAAAGAGTAGAAGAACGAAAGAGAAAAATGGAGAGAAAAAAATATAATGAAAGAGCGAGGGAACGAGACAGAAAGACGGGAGAAAGACGTAAGGGGAAAAAAAAAACTTTAAGCGTAACAAAATATGATGCAAGACTGGAATGACATATTTCGGAATCAACCCCCATCCTCCCCCCCCTTCCGAACAGTACAAGAGCCAGGCATTACAGTTACAGCTCAGTATGATTGAGCCACATGTCATCGTGACCTCAGTATACGCGTGGACCCATCAATGGCGTGCAATTTGTGTAGTGTAGCTACAAATTCACCAGCATCGCGATCACACAAGAATACGGATTATACGCCTTGAAACTAATATGCCGGTCATTACGGGGATGGGGGTGGCGGGGGGTTGATGGGACACTGACTCCCCCCAACCCAAAAATAAAAAAAAAAACACACAACCAATTTTTTTTGTTGTTGTTGAAATATTTGAACGCCATAGATCTACTGCGATTCAAGAGAGAATCGGAAAATTAAATATTTAATAGAAAGGAAACTTTTTCCAAGAAAAATTCCCATTGGGGTATTGCACCGTGCTGGCTAGACAAGAGCCTGGGGGAAATAAAATGTATCTTAATGAGACGCGACCTTAGTGCTCGTTCGAGTCAGGGTGGCATCTTTCGGGTGAAAGGATTATCGCAGATAAGGAAAAGCTGCCACGGGTCGAGCCCGAAAGCAAAGCGTGGCACTGGCAGGCCAATTTACCGGCCAAATTGAACAAGTGAAATCCGCCTTAAGAGCAAAAAACCAAGAAAATAATTATTGTTAGCGGGGCTGTCCAGGTCTACTTCAATAAAGCAAGTGACCAACAACGCGGGTCATTAGCACCAAGTCCAAATTTATGTTCAGGAAATAATTGGCCGAATGAGTGCGAATGCCACTAGATTTGATATACAAAACAACATGGTATTTCCTCATAGATTTTGGTTGTTATGTGCTGGACAAATCAGTTTTCGCTGAGTGTCATGATTTATACCATTAACGTTATGGCTATCAAATGTCATTATTTCTAAAAAAAATACTCAGTCGTGTAAGTGTAACACATAGACAAGTTAGCTTCGATAAAAATGTTTGAACGTGTTACTATAGTACACATAGCTGCTCATGCGTTTATTCAAACACATAGGTTACAACGGTTTTGTCAGGTGGGCTCATAGTGGCTGTAAAACTTATGGAGAAAGACCAATAAAGTAAGATGTTGCACAGATCACGGTACTTTTTATGTGTGTCTGACTCAGTACTATTATATGTACCAAGAAAAGTTTTTTTTTTATAGAAGTGCCATCATCTGTGTATTTGAACAAAGTTTTAGACGCAGTGTAGGAAGGATATAGACGGTCCCAGCAACTTAACCACCCATCCACCCTTACCATAGAAATGAAACTGAGTTGACATTTAACAAAACCTACCTTGTTTACTTAAAACCAGATTAGGGTTCCATTCATGCTGCCAACTGGTCACCGAAGTGGTCAGCTCTGCGGCAATGAAGGCCAGTAGAACAAACGTGCACATATTCCACATGATGAATCAAATCGCTGGATGGATGTAACACGGGCTCGAAATTGGCAAGTGAAAAGTAATCCTGTCTGGTCACTGCTCCTCAAATTACGGGTAATACAAAGATAATCCTAATCTCCAGCTAAGTGATTCTGAGGGGAAAAATAAATACATTTGTTGTATTATTTCAAGTAGATCACACTTTTAAAATAAAAATTAAAAAAAAAAAATTATCTGATTTATCTTTTTTTCCCCGAGACAAATAATGCCATGCAGGACGCAATTATATGAGTTAGCAAGTAGACTATAAGAGATATCGGAGAAACCCACATTGAGAGACTAAGATTAGAGGTTTCGTGTTAACAGAGACGTCAAAACACTCTATTTAGATAGAAGATATTCCACAATAAAACTCATCATTTGCTTATGCTATGAGAGTGAGACAAGAGGTTACAAAGTAAAATTAAATGGAAAAGACGTAAACAAGGTAAGGGTAAGCCTGACAGGACGTAACAAAACAGCGAACGTTTCGGCAAAGAGCCTTTTTCAACGAATATACAATACACAAATAAAACGAATATAAAAAATAAAATTAAGAAACTTAGCTGCGGTGAAATCCAAAGAATCGAAGAAAGACTTTCTTCGATTCTTTGGATTTCACCGCAGCTAAGTTTCTGATTACAGTCCTGCCCCTCATTTTGTTTATTACAAAAGACATCGGATAGCTAATAATTTAAGACTGAGAGAAATCCCATCTTAGAAGATAGGCCCATAGGCTGGAGAAGTTCAATTGCCTCGTATTTCGTATCGTCAGATTTCTAATCAATATGGTAACTAAATAATAATAATAATAATAATAATAATATGCAGTCAGAGTTACTAATAAAAAGAGTTCCATCTGATAACTGTTTTAGGTTAAAATAATTAACTTAGGTTTTTGTATATTAAGTATTTGTTTCAGAATTGCTCCCCCAACAAGAAGATTTTTAAAAACAAACAAAACAACAACAACAAGTTAAAAAAACAAAACAAAACAAAACAAAAAAAACTGGTATAGTTTCTCTGACAAATAAATTGCGCGTAACTAGATATTGAGTACACCTGTAAGAAATTTCAATAATTTTTTTTAAAGTTGATGGGGTAAAAACACGATACTGAAAACTTCAAGCGGGCAAGTTAATCATTAATTAATTTATTACGGAAAATGACATTTTTAAAAAAAAATTCTATGTGGCTAAGTATAAATTAAAATATAAAAAAACAAGTCTGGTACTAATTTAAAGAGTGTGTGTAGAGCAACCAAGTACTACGCAGATTATTCAAGTGTGCCAACACAAAAAGTCCCACCACGAGATCGCGGTAAGATTATCCAACCTGCAGCCCATACAACCTCGTGCAGCCACTCCAAAACCCTCAAATTCCGTGCATTATGTCCCGGCCTCCATGCCTGAGCGACTTCTTTTTATCTTGTCTGCGTCTATTCAAACATCCCATCTCCTGATATTCACCGCCCCATGAAAACCCTCTTGAGTGTTAAATCTTGTTCGGTCTTAAAAGAACCGGCGGGGGGTTGGGGGGATGGCTAAAATAAAGTATACCCGAACCCCAGTCTCACAAGGACTGAAAGAATACATTTGATAACGTAGTCATAAAAATGTTAATTTTTTTTAAAATAAAAATTAAACAGAGGATTTATAACCGATTCCACAGAGGCAAGGCAGGGGCGGCACTGTCTCGGTTTTCTGTAGCTGTGAGTGACCGAGAGGTGTGAAAATGTGGTGTTGTGGGGTGGTGAGGGGTGGGAGTGTGATTCAATGCTCTCTGTAGAGGAACTTGTCACGGACGAGCGAACACAGAGACGCGGTGCAAATGTCACTGTGCAGCGTGTGCAAATCCTGTCACATGTAGAGTAGAGCCCTTAATGGCCGAGACAGCGATGGGCTGATATAGAAGAGGTGCACATGGTTGAAGTGGTCGGGGGATTTATGGGCTCCCAACGATGCTTTGGTTGAGATTGTGGGCATTGAGTTTGGGTAGGAGGGTGTAGATTGTGAACACGTGGTGGGGTAGGATTGTAGGAACATGGCGCGAGTAATATTGTGTGAGGGCCATGAGAGACATACGGCATATTTAGTGTTTGTTATTTTGAGATACATATATATACCTATCGCGTCTCGTAGACGGAAAGATGCCATACAATATAAAAATAAAACATACTGGGAAAATGTTTATATATGTATTGTATGGCATCTTTCTGTGTACGAGACACGATAGATTTACCTTTGTAGATTGCAGCTCTAAATGTGGCTGACGAGACCAATCCTCAAGTTGCAATCTCATGCTTTTTTATATGTGTGTATAGATAGATAGATAGATAGATAGATATATAGATAGATAGATAGATAGATAGACTTAAATGTACTCAAGATCGCTGTCTGTCCGCCCAACCATCTACAGACGTATTATCTGCATTATATAATATGTGATAGTGAACACACGAACCACTACGTGTTAATCGTTCGATTGTTCCCGGTCTAGCACTTTGGGAGAAGTGTGTTTGACACGAGGAATGAATATAACCCTTGATGCAAGTTTAAAATTCAAATAGGCGGCCCGCGGGGAGGGGGTGTGAGTATTGAATCATTTTCATGATGTCATTATTTAGCGACTATTCAGTTTGAGCTTTGAACATTTGAGAGATTCCTCTTTGAGTATTCTTTTCCCCAAAGACTATTAATTTAGTAGACTAAGACATCCTTCTTTTTGAGCACATTTGTTGAGAGCGACTATTAGTTCTAATTGTGTAGATTTTTTTTAGAGAGACAAGAGAGGATTTTTTTAAATTTGAGCCATCACTATTTGAGTTGAATTTTAAACCGTCTATTTTAGTAGGCTTCTGTAATAGCGACAACTACTTGGAGTGTTTCGTTTGTAAAAGATGAGTATTGTTTGAAGTGTTATCTGTACCCATTGCTTGTTCATTGGATGTAGTCTACATTGACTACATCTATATGGTCATTTCTTTAGATCCCCCCAATTAAAGACTGGAATGAGCGAGGCTAACGGGTTTCTCTGGGCTCATGCCCATGGGGGTATAAGTGTTATATAACTGATAGCTTGACTTTTTTTTTTTGAATGAGGCGGGTGGAACACAAGAGGAATAAATGTTATTTTCCTACTCCATGTTTGAAATTACCCAACACAGGTTAACACGGAAACATGGTTTGCGTTTTATTTTATAACACGTGAATACCGTTCATGACGATTAAACAATATTCTATTAGGCTTTCTGTCACTTTTTATATGAATGTTTAACGCTACCTGTTCTTCTATAGTCTATTTCACAATCTTGCCATAACCAAAGTTCACCAGTTTTCGTATCCAAGTTGTAAATGTGTTTTGATGAAATCAATGGGATGGTCTCCGGTGTTCTAAAAACACAAGATTTGTCACCCGACTTTATTGTTAGAGAGGTGAGTTAACGTTTATGAAAAGAAAAAAAAAGATAACCCACCCACACAGTGAGATTCCCCTGCCTTACAGTGTTCACGGTATATTCAGTCACAACACAGGTAAAAAGCCCAAGCTTAACTACATGACAATGTTTCAACTACACAATCCAGCTGAACCATCCCACCTGCGGCTTAAGTTTCACGTCACGTGTTGGTGACTCTCTCCTAGTCTTAGAGCAGAGTCTTACGTGGATCAATAGGCGATTTATAACGCCGCGAGTCGTCTTTAGTTTTCAATGTCAATTTATTTATTTTTTTATTTTTTTTTTAAATATATATTCTTAACTTAGAATATTGGGTTGTAAACTTTTTTTTAAAAAAAATATTACAGGCATTCCTTATAAGGCTACAGAGCTGTTTTAGCAAAAATAATTTATAAGGCCAATTCATCAACATATAGTATTGAATGAAGTGTTTTAAGCTACGAATAACTTTTTTTTAAAAATGCGATGACTATTTTTGGTGTAGAGATTATATGTGTACTTTTTTTGTGGGCGAGGCCCTCCAGACGTTTATAGGAATAATCTCAAACACAAATGATGAATAATGTTCTCAGTAAATCGTGAATGCTCTTATTTAGTATTTTGTATTTTATGCCTATAAATATGGGTGAGCACTCTTGTTATAAGCTCTCTTCTTAGTGACATGAATGTTTGAGGGGTTTGGCGTATTGCCTACGTCGTGTCTACTTCTTGAGTACACACAGACCTGCTTGTTTCACATTTGTATTTTCAAGTTTATGGATTAAAATGATTTTAAATTTCATCCAGTGGCTTAAGACAAGTTGATCATATTCTATGGAACCTTACTGATGGACCACAACAATAGTTAACTATTAATAATAACTAGATGAGTTTCGGAAATATCATCATGTCATAATCATGGGCCACTAATTATTCCAATAATCATAACTTTGACAAGTTGAGTCAATGATCAGATTACATTGGACTGTGTTGATTACTGCTTCCATATTCACAATTTATAATGGAACTGGACGAAAGAGTCATACAAACATACACTTACAACATATAATTTATATACAACAACACAACATATCAATATAAGAAACCAATAAACAACAAAAAGACAATGTACCAATTATGTAAGATTACAAAGAGAATAGCAAACATAAAATAGTTGACGCTATATGAATTATACCCATATAAATTACTTACAATACACATCGAAAGATAACTGTTGATTACTACGTTAAAGTTGCACTTGCCCATCGGATCAATTAAGGCGGTGTTTAAGTTATTACCAATGTAAACAAATCCATTCATTTGTTCCTGTCTATAAACTATAAATTATAAATACTTGTCTAGTTATTCTGTATATTCGTGAAAGAAATCCATATTTCAAGTGATACATTTAGTCATAATGCAACAATTAGTGAATCGTTCACTAAACTTTAACACGACTACAGGAATGAATTCTAGTCGAATAAGTTGAACCCGTAAGTTTGTAACGTATCCTGGTTTTACCTTAAATTTTCAGGCCCTTAACTTTGAGAGGTGTCCGCGTCAAGCAAGACGCGGCTCAGAAATCAGCCACAACACACAGCTCACTTAACTGTAGGTAAAAGAGGGGGCAAGACTTACCTGTACGACTTTAGCCTACACTAGATCCCTGCATTTTCTCAAGGCTACGCTTGAACTTGAAGAAAACATAATAATAATAATCCTCGTCAGAAGAAAAAACGAAATAACTCGTGTGAGCTAATTGTTAACTCTACCGCCAACAACAAACAATGGCAGAAACCAATTAGTGGACGACTTGATAAAAAATCACACACACTAGTAGACGGAAAATGTCGTGTTTCTACAAGTTGTAAACCTCCCGAACTTAGAGCGAAGCAATCACAGAATGTTTACGGCCTCTCGACAATCACAGTCACACAGCGGCCTTTACTTTTACAGCAGTGTGTGCTGGCGTTACTCCCATAAACACGGCACTTAACCTCCTAGAAGAAGAGTTGAAAGAATCAGTTCAGGTGTGTAATCGTAGCGTTGCTATCCACTAATGTACCACACAAATATTGTCACACACTCTCTCTCTCTCTCCCTCTCGTAAAATTCATACAATGAGAAATATTGTGTCCAGATGTTGCGATCAAAAACTTTGAGAAACTCCTGTAGCGTGTGTATATATTTCCCCTTCTCTCCCCTTCACCTTTTCGTTCGTAATCTCGCTGGTTGGTTTCGAAGCCGCTTCGCTGGCGAACGCCTCGGCGAGAGAGAGTAGAGAGGCTTGTGTGAAGCGACGAAGCGGTGTTTTGATTGGTGGAGGTGGGCTGAAGGGCTTATTCTTGGAGACCCAGTGACGAAATTTTCACAGGTGAAAAATACGGATCTCTCTTACCGTAGTCTTACCCCTCCATGCCACTCCACTCTCCTTTTGGGTACCCCCATCAGCAACACAAGCCTATATATATAATATATGGCTATATTTTTTTAACAATATTAAAATCATTTTTTGTTGTTGTTACTAGTTAAAAGGGACGTGCAGTTTCCGACGTAGACGAACACGATAAGCGCCGTCTTCAGCGTAACGGTTAATGGTTGGATAAGCATTGTGATTAGGTATCTTGTCTCTTTACCTTATCGCCAACAATCTTAAAACAGGATAGGTACGCGAATGAATAAAGTATTGAGAAGAAAAACAACAACAGGCTATTCGTCTTAGTCTTATCCAAGTTGAAATATTACAGGGGGAAAACAGTTGTTTATTATTTGAATCATAGCAGTACATCAGAGGAAATGAAGACGATTTTTTTTTTTAAAGGCGGTCCAAAAATAAAATAAAAAATTTCCCATTTGGTTCTTATCAGATGAATACGTTTCGTCAAAATAATCTTATTTTTCTTCTTCCCCCGTTCAGTCCTCAGGGAGCTGCAGTCGATCTTTTTTTCTTTTTATTATGTTTCCAGCATTTCCAAAGGCTGCCCACAAGAGTCCCCCAAGCATCTTCATCCTGGACGAGTCTATGCAGCATCACCCTTGGCATGGCTAAGTTTCTCGCTGTCCGCTTCCACTTCTGGTCGCCAAGGGCTTGTCAACCATTGGCGTAGCTAAGAATTTTTAGATGTTTGGGGCCCTGGGGGGGCTTAGCCTATTTGGTGGGGCTCAGATACATGGCGGTGGTATAATATTTAATGTAAAAAACATTTCTGAAACTAATTGTGGGCCCCTTCATGTGGGGGCGTAGGGGGCTTTCGAATTATAAACCCTTCCCCTCCCATAGCTACGCCACTGTTATCAACTGACCTTTTCCATGACGGTTCCAGTTCAGAGCTTGTCTTGAGTGCTGGAAGCAGGTCTTTGGCATGTTTGGCCCATTCATCGGCATCGTCTGTCGAGGATATCTGGTTCCATCGGCTTCTGCCTTGTCCACTGCTACAGTTACAGGTTTCTGATCCTGTTGGGAAAGAAGAGTCACGGGAATCTTTCGTAGGCAATTATCCATGAAAGACTGGATTCTCTTCATAAGCACGGCCGCGTTTCTTTAGGTCACGGCTCCACAGAGCAGCGCAGGCTTCATCGTGGTGTTATGGTCCTTACCTTACGATCACTACTCAGGTGTCTAGGTACACAGATATCCTTGAGTTGTTTGAAGGCTGCCATAGCCTGTCTTACCCTTGCTCTGACATCAGCCTCTGCCCAGGGGTGGATTAAGACTGCGTGGGGTCCCTGGCTGCAATTTAAACTGGGGCCCGAGCCAGCCAGCGTACCTTTAAATAAAACGATTCTTAGCAGCTAATATAAGACTTAACTTGTAACTAATTAGTTCATTGGTTCCTTGCTCATTTTTTGTCTGTACTACGGGCTCGACCTTCCCAGCAAAAAGATTGTTAATGAAAACACTGAACACGAAGAAATAACTGTTTGCCGTTATCCTAAAATTGATTGCAAAAAGAATTTTTTTTAAAAAGGGTCCCACCAAAAGTCTACATACTTCAATTCGACCAGGCGAGCTTGACGTAAATTTGGTAAATAAAAAAATATATAAACAATATCTATTTGTATATATAATTCTCCTCATGGTTCAACCATGCCGGACACCAAGCAAGCTGTCTAGCCCCACCGACCAATCAGCTGGCAAGAAAAGGTGGTGCAGAGGGTGGGGGTCATCGAGACCAAAATGCGTTCAATTGAGGTCAATTACTTTGTTCTTTGCGAACAACAGAAATGCGTGTATTTCGTATTGTAGTGGTTATTAAATTCGCCTAACACCCGGATGGTCGTCGGTTTTTAATTTTTTTAAATGTTTGTGTTTGTGCCCGTTCATTTCCCTCTTTCTTAGCTGTTCAGCCACCCCCTTAATCCGCCATAGCCTCTGCCCAACCCTGCTTGACTATAATACCGCCAAGGATTACTAAACCCTCCACCTCCTCAAGTGCTTCCTTTTCCAGGCTGATGGGTGATCTACTGGTGGGAATGACCTTGAGGAAATTGTTCTTTCCTTCTTTATATTAAAACCAATACTTGCAAAAGGGAAAAGAGTCAGATTTTCCTTTCATTTGTTTTTTTTTTCGGGTGGAAGAGGCTTGCAACATTGTCCTCAAAGTCAAGGTAATCAAACTTGACCCTGGGCAATGGGCAGCAATCTGACAGAGAATTCCTCTTATACCATGATTGGTTTAATTAGTAATAATAACAATAAATTGATAATTTATATAGCGCTGTATCCCAGCAAGGAGCCGGGCTCTCAGCGCTTAAAATTTACATGGAGATAGTTATAGTACAGGGATAATAAGGGATATCAGATATTTCTATAATTTTTACTAAACATATGTCCCCTCCCACCTAGTTAAGTGTCTTTAAATGGTATTGTTTCTATGAAATCACCATTGGTTGTTCGAAAAATAATTTTAGCTTTAAAATGACAAATTAGAAACCGACGGAAAAACATATTCTAACACCCTATGCTCTATTTCTATAACAATTACTCAAATAAAAGTAAATAATTATTTTTAAAATAATCAAACAGCATTGGATGGCTGTACACCATACCGGTTTTGAAATGAAAGTAATAAATATAAACAACTTTTGTTTAACATTTGTCTATAACATTTCAGAACTCATTAAAACTTCTCTATGGCGATTCTTTTGTGCAGTGCATTTCATAATTTAATTTTTTTTTAAAAATTTCAACATTTTAGTAGCTTTAGTGAGTCCTATTTTTTTAATATGCCGTTCAAAATTTCTGAATAAAAGGATTCGTCGTCACTGAACTACGTAGTTGTCCCCTAACCAAAAACGTTGTGGATCCCGTAATGACCTATCTGATGGCTTGCCCTCAGCCCCCTGTTCTCCCCCTCCCCCGGTTGTCCATGACTATGTTGTGTTATAATGTTCATTCGAACGATAACGGGGTCAAGGTGAGTAAACACCCCGTATCCAACCCCTTTAAAAAAGAAATACTTTTTTTTTTATCATTATTATTATTATTATTTTGTTTCATGTTGAATGTATTTTTTAATTCTCAAAGTAGCCTTTAATGCTCCACTTTGATTTTTAAAAAAAATTTAAGAAAAAAAAACATGATTTTTTTCAATGTATTTCTTTATTGATGACCCGTCAGTCAACCTCAACAGTGTCCCCCTCCGCTTTTCCCAAATCCACCTCCACTGCCAACCCACCGACAAAAGAAAATAAATCATTTTCAGCGCCCGTGTCCATCAACCCGTTTCTCATTATATTTTTGCCCAAATTTCATTTTGCGTCCCCAAGTTGANCCCGTAATCCGATCTGAATATCCCCGCCCCCACCCCGCCTCACTACTCCCTGCTTGTGGGGGGAAAAAAATGAATTTTTCCCTCCATCTCTAAGGTCAACCACTGAACCGTCGCACTGATGGGCTCCAGCAGGACTACACCGAACTGTGGACCGACTCAACCCCCGGGGCGCGTGAGGGTTGGTGGCCTGGGGGGTGTGGGTGACAGTAGATGGACGGGCCTGTTGTCAATACATTTTATTTTATCCAGACACCTTCCTCTCTTACCACAACCCACCCACCCCAAAAAGGAATAAATAAATAAAACCTTGACCTTTTGAGACAGCCTGTACATACGAGGATGGGCACGGGGTGAAAATGCCCCGAGTGAAACTTACTTAGGGACGGCGATTCGTCGTCATTTTGTAAGGATAAAATAACTGGAACCTTTTTATTTTAATAATTGAAAACGCAAAGAATAAATTGATTAAAGAAATAAAGAAATTTGTTTTATTATTATTTGTGAAAGTTCCAGCTGCATGCCTAAACACTAAGCTCACACGTTTGATGTAAATTATTCTGATATTTTTTATACTAAACTGACAACATAAGAGGATAACATATAGTGTGACACTGATGTGCTGGTACCGGGATTATTTCCAAGTTTGTCAGCCGCCCACGTTGGGTAAGCGAAAATTACTTTAACCCATCAAATTCCAGCAACAACCAATCAAATTTCTACAACTTCCTAGGACTTTAGTTAGCTAATGTCGGTAGAAAGTATATGTGAAGCTTTGCAATTACTGTTTAAGCAACGAGACTGGAAAAGTATCAACAACAAAAATGATTAAATTCAAACATTGAATAGAAATTAACGTAACTGAATTAGAAGACCACCTGACACAAAAAGGAAAGCTGAGTCTCCAGAATGATTACTGCAAATGTGTAATACTTACATTGAGAAACACTGTGAGGCTCTGGGATGGTTTATTCTCAATCTAAATCACAATTACTATAGTCTAAGTGATTTTTAATGTCTTTTTTTTTCTAGCATTGCATTTGCACAACAAATGAATCAAAGTTGTGCTCTTATAAATGATTTTAAAACTGGCAAAACAGCAAATTAAAAACTAGGAAATTATGTCGGAAGAGCTAAAAGCAACCCATTTTTTTTAATGAAAGAAATTAAAACAGGACTTCAAAAATAATAGATTTAATAGAAATAAGTAAGAAGTTTTTTTCTTCTTTTTTTTCTTTCTCCTTTTTTAAAAAAAAATTTTTTGTGACGTTTTTATTAACTTTCTTTCATTCCTAATTATTTGTCTGTTTGTCCACAAAATTTCCAATTTTCCAACGTAAAATAAAACCACTTCTGATGGTCCTAGAGATCTCAAAATTTTACCACAGATAGATCTTGGATGACAATGCATTGTTTCAAAATCGATCAAATGTACCGTAATTAAATTAATGCATTGTTTAGTTTACCTCTGTATAGCATATGTATCGGTCTGCTATTGTTGACATCCACGTGCCACCGAAAATAACCCCGTGACCCTTCCCCATGGTATTAAAACGTTGTATGGGCGCTTATGAGGTGTTTGGTATATAATAAGTAGATGAAAAAGAAAATATTTTTTTAAAAAAAAATCACGTTTTTATAAGTGGACTAAAAAGCAGAAAATAAATTAAAACTTTCAAGTTCAAGAGCTTTGATGATATATTACTAGAAACGTGTGGCGGGTGCTTCAAAATCACATTCTAATCGAAAAATACAAGACAGAGATGGGCGTTTGGTATAAAAATTAATTATTAATAATTTAGAAGGCAAAAGAGAAATCTATAAGTGAGAGAATGAGTGAAATGCATATGCAAAACCTCATAATCTCCCACTCTACGTTTTTAGTCACATTAGAACTTTTTCCTCTCAAAGAGAAAAATGCTTTTGCAAATACAGCCACTATATATATATATTAAAACTGACGTAATAGAAAAATACGATATAGTACCCCAGAAGCATCATGTAAAATTAACAATGGTCGAGTGGCAAGCGCGCTCGACTGGCGTACCAATGGTCATGAGTTCGAATCCATGCGAAGGCAAGGATTTGTTCCTGTGGCCTAAGGAATCCCTGAGTCACCCAGCTCCGAATGGATACCTAACTAATAATAGTTAGGCGGGTGGGTAATGCGTGGAACCCTCATAGCCGTTGCCTGTGACCGCTGCATCACTTGCCAACAGATCATCTGTCATGGTCTGTGGACGCAATTATCTTCTGCTTAGAAGGAGCGTCTGTATATCTACGATAAGATAAGATAACAATGGGTATTTTGCATTGCTCTATTTGAGTTTTAGGAGAAAAAGTTTGTCAAAGATTTTTTTCACGTGCAAAGTTTAAAAGACTAAAATATAAATCCACTACATTCGATTACATCAAACTGGTATTTCACATATGAATCATAAGAATAATTACAAGTCAAGTTTTCCAATATGTTAACATGTAGATCTAACTAACAGGAGAGTATAAGCTGCAGTAACTTTCAAAGATTTTTTGACCAAACAATTATTTTAAAATAAATCTTTTTCTTCGTACTCAATATTGAATATTGAGTTTTGCGTTCCACGAGTTTTGCGCCAATTAGCCCGTGGTCTCCGACTTCAGCCTGCTGTATTTTCTGGATTTGCTTCCATAGCCTTTGGTCAGCCAAGACCATCTGCAAGGCAGCAGTAGTTGTTGATGGTTGTTTTTTTTTTGTGTGTTTTTTTTTTTTGACAAGTGATGCAGCGTTCACATGCCACGGCTGGGGGTTCCGCGCATTACACCGCCGCTTTTTGCCCATTTGGATCTGGGTGGGGCTCGGGGACGCCTCGCACCCCGGAGGCGGGTCCCTGGCTTCCCATGGATTCGATCCCGTGACCATCGGAACGCCAGTCGAACGCGCTGCCACTCGACCACCGCGGCCCCCAAAATAACTAAATACATTCATAAATTGAGGTGCTTATTGTGAAATTTCTAAATGCTTTGCTGGTGAAACATTTGATAATAAGGCTGTCATGGCTGGATATCTTGATGGGGTTTAAGCAAATGCTCAATTACATACATTTTTATTGTCGAATCTGTATATTGCTCAAACAATTCATCAAAGATGTTTTTTTTTTTTTACATGCTTCTTCATCTGAAACGATTCCCGTAACATTTTCTGTACATTAAAACGTTGTTACACATTCTTTTCATGAAGGTAATTTTACTTTACAATTACAAATTCTTTTCTCTATATAACAAGCGATGGGAAGTTCTCATTGATGCCAAAATCAATGTATTAAATTGACTTCAGGAACTGCTATGGTTTACAAAGGCTGATTCAGTAAATATAAAATGAAGCCATCTTAAGGCTACTTTGGCAGCCACAGGAAAACTGAGGAATAAGGTTTGATGCATCGTAAAAATCCATACCTGCCTTTAGAATAACCGAATTAACTGCAAGGTGATTCAAATTTTCTTCAAGTATTACTTTTTTTTTTTTTTTGAGCTTGGAAATATTTAGCCTGTGTCCTTGAACAGTTGCGTAAAAGAACAGTGAAAAATGGAAGAGCTGAGGTGGCAGTGCTAGGCATTTTTGTATATAACTGCATGTCTTTCTTTACCTCCAGTTGCTTGTGATGCCTTCGATAAAAAGCCTTTGTGTACCATCTGCTTCTCGGAAACACCTCAGAATCCTTTTACGTATTTAAGAGGAAGTGTCATTCAATAACATTGCACACTTTAACTTTCTAAATTGGTTTCAGTTTTACCTTTCCTCGGAGGCGTCACTAGGGTTGGTGCCACTCAGGGCGGTAGCTCATGGTAATATCCCCTCACGGCTTAACCCATACAACTCATCTGAGTCTTACAGTGCTAAATAAGAGTAACAGAATTTTACGTTTTGTGTCACCCCTTGTGATGGTGTCTCCCAGTGCGGTCCGCACCACACGCACCTCCTAACTCCTAGTATCACCACTGTAAACTCTACACCCTTTCTAATTTGCATACAACAAACTAGCGCAGATGGAGATTGGAGACGATTGTCCTAATATATGCTAATGTTTCAAGATGGACCTCAAACGAGGTATATCGCTCTTTTGCACCCATTAGTCGTCGCTCCTTCATCGCGCCCTCTTTAATGACATGTGACAAAAATTTAAAGAAGGAACATGTTCCCACTGTAAGTCAGACAAGCCTTAAACTATACAAAAAATTATAATGAATTGAATGATTTTTTTTTTTTTTAAGTTTAGGTCTTGTCTTTGAAACTTTGAGAACATTTATTAATTTTTTTAATTAAAAAAATTCGTCTATCTTTTGGACGTGTGCAAAAATTATGTGTAATTCGGCTTACTTTGTAATTTTCAAAATTAAAGTTAATTATTATTAAATAATTATTTCAGCCGGAAAAGGTATCACGTTGCATTCTGACTCAAAAAAAACAAATTGAATCGAGTTAATTCTCTCTTTCTCTCCCTCTTTTAACAAAATGAAATTAAGGATTCACTTCCTTACCTTTACTGCTGAAGAATGTCCAATAATGAGTTGTGGTTAAAATACTTGACCATAACAGATTATATCTTTGATAATATGTTATTTAAGGGTCAGACCAGAGTTTTTTCATCGTTATCGCTAATTAATCACCGAAGTTGCGCAGTTGCGGTTTTGAGGGGCTAAGTTCAAAATTAACTTTACTGCGGCCACCGAACCTGCGCATCAAGCAATCTATCAGTGAAAATCATTTCATAAGAAATCGAAAAGAATAAAACGTTTTCGTGTGAAAAATAATTTTGTGTTGAAGGATATCACAAAAGAGTAACTATACTCATGAAAATTAAGTTTCTTAGAGTATATTAACATAGATATGCATGTTTGCACACCTTTAACTGTAATATAGATAAATAAAACAAAAATATTGACTCAAAGAAATTTAATACACAATTTTACTTTAAAAAAACTATTAAAAAATAAATGTAAAAATAAATTTTTAAAAATCATCTTTTAGGTTTTTTAAAAGAAAAAATTATCCCCCCCCCCCTTTTCCAACGACCTTGGTGTAAGGAATAGTGAGGCGGGGTTTGTCTCACCATGTTGTCGGTATGTCAATGCCCAGTTGGCTTTATTTGATTTAAAACAAAAGACACGGTCTCCGGTGCGCTGTTTCTTTTTTTTTCTCCTTAATTAGTTTAATTGTAGTTTTTTGGGACTGTTTTATCACTGAATGTTAGCTGATATTTCTTGTTAATAAGTGTTCGCGTTTAACGTTTTTTATTGTATTTTGTATTTTTTTTTTTATAGTTGCAAAAATCTTTGTCGTATTTTTTACCCCATAAAATTGTACACAGTAACATTTTAGATTCAGGTGGCACCCCCTGATGGTGCCACCCCGGGAAGCCCGCACCTACCTCCCCTAATGATGCCACTGCCTTTCCTGTCAAAATATTACTTTTCAATGAGATATATTTTTATTACTCATAAAAGTATTTGAAAAATAAAATTCTCAAATTGATAGTCAAAAGAAATTAAGAAAAAAGAATGTTCAGTGCCGATACCCTATTTGGTGTCAAATTTCGGAATAAATGAATGCACAAAACACGCAATGGAGCTGAAAGAAAAAGAAAACACTAACGAAACGTGTGCAACAGGATCGGAAAAAAATCTACCCTGGGGGGCATGGTGGTGGGGTGGGAGACTGGGGACGAAATATTAGAGTGGGGAATAAGAAGCAATGATCCACTGAACCTCCCTATTTACCGGGGATGGAAAATAGCAGTGCAATCCAAAGGCGGGGCCGGAAAATATAAAATTCATTTGATTACATTTAAAGAGTGTATGTTTCGAGAGGGGGGCGAAGGGGGCATCGACAGTGATGGCAAAACGTTTCTGTATTTTGAAATTGTTCAATAAAGATTGATCCCCCCTCTACATTCCCTTACCCCCTCCCAACCACCACCCACACTCACAAATAAAAAATAGTATTTAAAAAAAAAACGAACAATCTAACTTCCCTACACCAGACCTATTTGAAACATTCACTCGTTATTCTCAAAACTAAGGAAAAAAGACGATAAGTTTCAAGAGATTTGAAATTGAGAACATTTTGAGTTTTGTAATGCAGAATAACGCAGAAGTAACAACCGGTAGAACGAACGCCCCAGACAAGGAATGCTGCATAGAACCAGTGGCATCACTAAGGGGTGCGGTGGGGGCGGGCTGCCCCAGGTGACACCATCAGGGAGTGACACCAAAATGTAATATTTTGTATCTACCTGTTATTGGGCACTGGAAAACTCGGATGATTTCTGTGGGTTAAGTCGTTAAAGGGGAAACACCATGAGCTACCGCCCCGGGTGACATCAACCCTTGTGACGCCTCTGCCTAGAACCAATGCCCAGTAGAACTAACGCCGCAGTAGAAAACCAGCTTAATCAAATAAAACGATCCCAGGGACTCTAAGATAGGGAAAATGATTTTAAAAGGTTTAGGGGAGGAGGGTGAAAAATCAGGTTAAATGAGCATTAAGACTCGCGTGATGTTTTCCCTGAATTTTTTTTGTGCTTACAAGATTTTTACATTTAAAACATACAAACAAAAATCCATTTATCACTGTGAATATCATGGTACAAGCTGAAAATGTTCATCAGTTAGAGAACCGCTGCTGGGGAAGTCCCATATAGTCATTACCAATCATTGTTTAACCACCAAGGGCTTAACCACGAGAGACGGGCTGTGACGTGCGGGGATCTGTACAACAGTTTAAGAACTGCTGCTGGAGAAGTCCCACGAAGTCACTGAACAATAATTGTTGAACCACTGGGGTTTTGCCAGGACAGCCGGGCGGTGACATGCGGGGATATGTACAACAATCTAGGAACCGCTGGTGGAGAGGTCCCACGTAGTCACTCAACAATAATTGTTTAACCACCGGGGGTTGAACCACGACAGCCGGGCTGTGACATCGACACGCGGTGGTTGAAAGGCGAATACACTCTCTCGTATTATATTTAATAATTGGAAAGATAAGAAATGAAGTGATCTGCAAACACGGGATGACTTCCGTGGGTTGGCATAGGAAGAAGTTTGTGTGTGTGTCTGGAGTCCGCTCTTAGCGGCACTTTAGTCGTTATATATATGGACTATAGAAGATGTTCAAATTAAAAAAAAAAAACTGCTTACATATGCGTTAGTGTTTATTTGCGTTTGCGTGTGTATGTGAGTGTGTTTGTGTTGAAGTGGGACAAGACAATTATCTCTATAAAACCGTCGTATACAGACCAGAGGGTTTATCGTTTTATTTTTCTGTTTTTTTCTCCTTTGTTTTTTCCCCTGTGTCCCCCTCTCTCTCTCTTTCTTTCTCTCTCTCTCTCTCTCTCTCTCTCTCTGTGTGTGTGTGTGTGTGTGTGTGTGTGTGTGTGTGTTTGTGTGTGTGTTTCCCAGAAGAGTGAGAGATAATGTAAGGTGTAACACAAATCTCTTGAAGACACGATCAGAAATGTGGTGTTGGAAATGGGGCATCCGAGTATGTATAAAATTGAAAATGTCACCTCTCAATATATTATATTATTTAAAATACCAAAAGGGCTGCGGACGTAGAAAAACATTGTTTTCGAGCCTTTTTTTTCGATTGAATTTTATTTTTATAATAACTATGATGGTTCTAATTTACCCCCCCCCCCCAAATCACCAACCACCCATTTCTGGACGACCCCGGATGTGAAGATCGCGTAACTGGAAAGAAAGAGATGAGCAATTACAGCAAAAAGTCTGAGAATCCACACTCAGGTTTCAGTTATTAGATCTTTAGTTATTTTTTTTAATTAAAAAAAATTAACATGACCAAAGCAGTCTAAAGTTCTTCACAAATAAAGTGTGTGTATGTGGAGGGTCGGGGGGGGAGGCAGAGATACTATGGTGTACGATTGTGACTGTTTTAGATGGTGTGCATTGGGAACCATGTAATAATGTGTACAAGTGGGCATATATATCAAGTACAATAATTTGGACATGCTAAGATAGTGTACAATGTGGACATATTTTCGTTTTCAAATAATGAAGTTGGTACAACGCTGATAAAGATATGCATGAATGGTGTCAATCGCATATATGAAGGGGCCAAGAGCGCTTTATTGTAAATTCATTACCCTTGGAAATTGGAACTTGGCCCTTGGAACTTAGCCCTTAGACCTTTGAGCTAGGCCCTTGAAACTTGGCCCTTGGAACTTGGCTCTTGGCCCTTGGAACTTGGCCCTTGAAACTTGGCTCTTGGAACTTGGACCTTGGAACTTGGCCCTAGGAACTTGGCCCTTGAAACTTGGAGCTTGGCTCTTGGCCCTTGGAACTTGGCTCTTGGAACTTGGCTCTTGGCCCTAGGAACTTTGAACTAGGCCCTTGAAACTTGGAACTTGGCCCTTGGAACTTGGCTCTTGGCCCTTGGAACTTGGCCCTTGGAACTTGTGCCATTAAATTTTAAAATTCCTTACATAGTCTACCGGGTGCCGGGGATGAAATTCCTTCAATTTAAAAAGAAAACATATTAAAATTATATCTTAATATGATTATGAAAAAAAGAGTCAACATGTTTCGACTTAACGCCTTCTTAACGAAAGAAGCACAAAATATTTACACAAAAAACGTAGCAGACCTTGAATGTTACGGAACAGCGACAGGGTATCACCGGTACCCTGATGATGAATGAAACGGTAATCAACTTTGCAACACCCGCGCGGACGTTGGCGTTACGAGTAATGTAAACACCTGTGGTCCGTCCAGAGGGCTGGTGTGAGGCGTTGGGGGAAGGGGGACTGGGGAGTGTAAGTTCAGGAGATCACGGCCGACGGGAGGTCTGGAACTCGTCACGCCTGCCATAACAAGTGGTTAGGCACGAGTCGGGGCTGGGCGGGTTATAGGGCGTCGGAAGACCTGTTGCTTTGTCTTTATTTAAGTGGCATTTCCAGCAAGGATCAAGGGTGAGTGGTGATCGTATATTTCAGGTGGAGCTGGGGGTGGTAGTACCAGCTAGGGTATGGGTTCCCAACAACGGGTTTTCTGTAGTTTTTAAAATTAAAAAATTACGTTATTAAATATGCATATTTAAAAGGTGTCGAAGGTCACATGAATTTTTTTTTTAAATAAAGAAAGAAGTCTTCGCCCCAAAAGGTTGGGAACCCGTAACTAGAGCGATTATTGGACTATTTGCGCGTGAAAAAGTGGAAAGTATACGAAGCAGTGTAAATTGCGAATTTAAAACCGTATAGAAACCTAAGTTCTTCATTCTATGAGAATATCAAAGTGGTGTCGATCGGGTTACGAAAACATGTTTATTTGTTTGACTTTTTTTTTTAAATAGAGGCTAGGGCAAGGGGGGCAACCGCATGCGGCTCTTCTGTGTTCACATTCCGACTTGCGTACAATTTATGAAAGATATGTTACAAGGATTACTGGGAGATTTCCAAGCTAGGTTTAATGACCCATAGTGCTTCAATGCGGCTTTCAAATTGAAAAAAAAATATTTTAAAATGGCTTTCAGGTCTGGCCGCTCCTGCGCTGCAATACAAACGAAATTCTTCAGCAGCCTACCATTTATTGTTGTGTTTGTAACAATCGACAACATTTTTAAAATGTATTTTCTATTAATGTAGATCTATGTAAAAGTTCATGTGTTGTACAATTAGAAATGAATTTCCATAATTTATCTGTAACTATAAAATAAACCTACGACATCGCATTGTATTTGTTGGGTTAACGGTAGCCAAATTTTCAAATCATTAATTCTGAAACTAAACAAAATATGACGTCATAATCCTTTCACGCTACTACATCACACGAAGAATGTGTCAATATAATGTGCACCGCGCAAGAATCTAATATTAGCATCCACAAATCGAAAAAAACTATCATTCCAGATTACATTAAAAGGAATTTCAAATCAATTCAATGTTAATGCCAATCTTTGCTCTTTTACTTTACTTCCCGACTGTGCTGTTATATTTTATTAATAACGAGTACGGTATACTGCTACCTAACTATCTACTTCTTGCCAATCTATTTTTTATCTCCCGGTTTATCCGGAGCCCTTTTCTAGATAAGTTAATGCAAGACAACAATGCAAGATTTTTCAACCCTTTTTGGGTAAAATTTTTTGCCGCACCCCCGAAAAAGAAAAACAGCAGTTTAGTTGTTGATGATGTTTCTCGTCCGCGAGGGGCATCCGCCGATCATCGTCGATGTCTGCGATTCCTCCAAGGCATAGGCCACATACGAGAAACCTCCAGGCACCCCTATCCTGGGCCAGCCTCTCCAAGATCTTCCAGTCTTACCTCCAGTTCTCGACCCCAAGTGTTTATTGGAGACCTCTATTTGGCTTTCACTGGGGGGGGGGGTATGTTTCAGGGCTTGCCTGGTTGTTTTGGAGGCAGGTTTCGATAGTGTAAGTTAGCTGGTCGAAAATGCTATGTCTTCGTGTAACAATTTTTTGAAGTTATTATAGCCAGATTGTGGGAGAACTCTTACTAATAATATCGACTAATAAGTACTTTTCAAATTATAAAAGAAATTTGTAAAAATTAAAAAAATATTTTTTAAAAAACACTCTATGCAACACATTTATTAATAATATTTTCCGACTTAAGATCACGATAAAGATATAGTTGGGAAGGGGGATCAGAGGCGTATCATCCTAATTGGAGCCTTTATTTCCACACGTCCTTCCTCCACCATCCGTCCTAAAAAAAATCTACACGCATCCAACCAGAGCAAAATCTCTGCAAGCGGTAAGCTGAAACCCCGAACTCATTTATGCCTATATTATTCAACTTTGACCTTTCGGAATAGCGCCCCGCGACCCTAGTTGACATCTGCTAATGCTGCACACAAATCGGTTGCACAGCTGATGCATGCACACGTTATTTATTTATGAATATGTTTTATTTGACTGCTTGCATTATTTAAAAAAAAGAATTACACGCCGTAAAACAATTAGAAAACTACATTCTTTAAGGATGATTTCTTCGGTTTGTTGTTAAAAGTAGTTCTAATACTTTCGTTTTACTTGAATTTCTATCTTGTTTTCAATAGGTATTTTTGGTTTTACTCACATGACTATATGTATCGTTTGGTTTGTTGGTCGTCTTCCTCACGCTTGCTTTCATCACTTCACCCCCCCTCCCCGGGAGTTTAGATGGGGGCCATATGCGTTTAGATGGGGCTGCTCAAAAGGGATAAGGACTTACGTATACAAAAATTAGACACAGTCTGCGGTGTAACGGGTGTATGGAAGAGGATGGGTAACTGGGAAATCCGCTTACTTGAATGGTTGATACAGAGCGTGTGTTGTGACGAGCATTGAAATGTCAAGGATTTGAAGCGTACATTTTAAAGACAAAAAGATCACACATAGAAATGCATCTCTTTATTATTTTTCTTAATTGAGATTTTATCTATCAAGTTTAAGCTTAAACGCACCAAAAGAAGGAATAAAAATGAACTTTAAAAGTAATTCAATTTCAAGAATTTTGTTTTTCCGTGTGCAAGGATATAGCCACAGACCACCACCTTTCCACTATGTATTTACCTTTGTCAAGGACAGGACATGGTTTTAGTAAGTTTTTTTTTCTCCCTCAGTGGTGCATAGTGGTGCGGGGGACCATTTGTCCCATGAGACCACTTCACTAAAAACCCAGCTTTCTTTTTTTACAAACAAGCGTACAGTGGAGAAAAATGGTGCATTTGTGTGTAAAGCTGAGTGTGTATGTGGGATGGGGGAGGGGTTGGAGGTTGTCTCCGTTTCAATTTAATGTACCTACAGCAGCAGCGGCGTTGACTGCATTGCACAGATTAACCTCCGCCGGCAGCGGGCCAGCAGCACAAAGGTTTCAGTGTCTGACGGGCGAGTAGATTTCTTACCGTCACATTGTGCTACACAACGGGATTACTCCCAGAATGAATGTGACGGCTCGAATATCCTATTTTGTGACCGACCTTACGTTAATTCCACAAATGCAGATGAATGAGAATGGAGGGATATGGTGGGGGGGGGGGGACAAAAGAGAGAGAGAGAGAACGGGGGGAGGAGGAGGAGTTAGTGTTTCTCACGCACGGATGTTAATTTTTTTTCCCTGGTCAGGCTATTATATATGGTGCAGCTATTTGGCTCGACGCCAAGTGTCCGAATTTATGACGTTAATGAAGAGAGAAATAAAAAATATAGTTGGCTGCAGTGAAAGCTAATTAGCTTTGTGTTTACATGCAACGAGTATAGTTGGGGTGCGGTGGTGTTGAGTAGCTGAAGTTGTAATGGGGCAGGTATTGGTGTGCGGTGAGATAGCTTATTAGCTTTGTGTTAACGTGCAACGAGCATAGTTTGGGTTGCAGTGGTTTTGAGTAGCTGGGGGTGTAATAAGGCAGGTATTGGGGTGCGGTGAGGTATATAGCTAATTAGCTTTTTGTTTACGTGGGACGAAAGATTTGGGGTGCAATGGTGTTGAGTAGCTGGGGGTGTTCTGGGGCAGGTATTGGGGTGCGGTGAGGTGGATAGTTTGAGGGGGATGATGTGACGTGTATTGGTGATGTAGTGGGTGGATTGTTGGGGTGTAGTGTGGGAAGTAGCTAATGGGTGGTAAGGCGTTTAGTTGGGATGCGACTGCGCGAAAAGTACAAGGTGTGCGGCGATGTTGGAACTTTGGGCGCAGAGGTATAAGGATGTCCGAAGATGATGAGGAGACTTGGTCGTACGGGTTTGTTAAGGCCGCAGCGTGAAACGATTTCGGGCAACACTCACTGTTAAGTTTCGTCTTGGACTGTCAAACAGGTGCATAAAGTGAAACCTCGTTTATCGCGGTTAATGGGGACCGGAGAACCCCGCCATAGGTGAAAGTCTGCGAAGTAGGGACACAAACTGTTAAGCGATTGGAAATCGGTAGATACGTTTTTAGTTAATATATAGCTAAGTATATGTAGTTATTTATCACGTGATGATGGGGATGAATATTACAAGCAGAGGCATCACTAGGGTTGGTGTCACCCGGGGTGGTAGCTCATGGTGTCACCCCTCACGATTTAACCGATAGAACTCCTCCGAGTTTTCCAGAGCCAAATAACGAGAACATATAGAATTTTACAGTCTGGTGTCACCCCCCTGATGGCGTCACCCGGGTGGCCCGCCCCACCGCACCCCATAGTGACGCCACTGCTGTACAGTAAAAATGGTGACGATGAAAGTGATGATGACTTTTTCTGCGCGGCCGATTGGCTGTATTTTACGTCACTTCAGACGGCCTTTTCCCGGGGAACATCTTCTAATACTACTGCTATATTTTAACACCCGCGAAGCACCGAATCCTTGAACAACGAACCACGAAGTAACGAGGGCTTTTTGTACTAGAAGCGAAATTTAAAAAAAAAAAAGTTTTCAATGGTGAGGGTAAAAACAGTTTACGATAGACGTCATCAGAAATTATATAGAATAAAAATGTCCGAAAATAGGAAGCCAACAAAAAAAAAACAACAGATTCTAGTTTTATCAGAAATTTCTTATGTCAGAGGGAAGTTGTGTAGAGAATACGCGGAATGTCCGTCGCATTTCCGTGGTGATCACGGATAAGTGGAGTAGCAACTTATTTAGTCTAAATTTAAAAACCTTCCGTCTTTGAGTTCGAGGAACCATCTTTCATAATCGCTATGGTCTGAGTTGCCTATCACTTTTACCAAGCAACAACTAGGTCAAAAGAGCGGCTTATGTTTCGCCCTCATTGCTATTAGTTATACTACACCGTTCATTTAAAACAAAATAATAATAATAAGGATAATAATAATAGTAATAATAATGAAGAAAAAAAGAAAGAGAGGAAAAAACTGCTTTTGGCACCCACATGTCATTCGTCGTAAACAAAAAAGGAGTGATATATTCATTCCACAACTATCAAACCATGGTATGCCACACAAAATAGTTTTATTTAAAAGTTACTGCTAAGATGTCTAGCTAACACAATTGGTCACCATAAAAAATCCAGAATATGGACTTGGCACAGCCCAGGCGGGGAACATAGTAACCAAATAGACTACATACTGGTCAGAAGACGATTTAAATCATGCATTAAAGCAGCTAATACTAGAAGCTTACCTGGAGCGGATATCGGCAGCGACCATAATCTGGTGCGGATGACTTTCCATCTACACCTGAAAAGGATAGCAAAACAAAGCAATTCACGATTACGCTTCGACCTTGAAAAACTGAAAGATCCAGAAATCGCAGAGGCGTTCAGGGCAAAAATTGGAGGGAAATTTGCTCCACTGACCACACTATGTGAGTCGGAAACGGATATGGACATAGATCTAATCACTGATACCTTCAATACCACAATAATTGAGACAGCAAAAGATATACTTGGCAAGAAACATGCCATAAAAAAAACATGGGTCTCCACTTATATCCTAGAGCTATGCGATGAGAGAAGAAAACTTAAGAACGTAAAGAATACTGCAGAAGGAGCAACCAAATACAGAGCAATCAATAAAAAGATCATGAAAGAAATGAATAAAGCAAAAACAAACTGGATAGAACAACAATGCTCAGACATCGATGAAAATCTACTAAGGAACAACTCAAAAAAGGCTTACAAGATTGTCAAAGATCTGACATCCACCAAGCAAGGTCGCATCTCAACAATACAAGATAAATCTGCGAAATGTATTACAGAAGAACAAGAAATAATAAAAAGATGGACCGAATACTGTTCTGAGCTATACAATGAAGACTCAAAGGGCAATGAATCAGTGCTTAATTGCCCAACGTCATCTAACATGGACATGCATTACATTCTCCGTGATGAGGTGGAGCTTGCTGTGCGAAAGCTGAAAAAGGGGAAATCGGCTGGAGCAGACAACATCCCAGGTGAACTGATTCAGGCAGGAGGTGAACGAGTAATAACCATTCTAACCAACATGTGCAACAAGATCTGGCAGACAGGAGAATGGCCAACACCCTGGACTCAATTGCTGGTTATAACGCTCCCAAAGAAGGGTAATCTACAATTGTGTCAGAACTACCGTACAATTAGCCTGATTAGTCACCCCAGCAAAGTCATGCTCATGGTAATACTAAACAGACTGAAACCACAAGCAGAGCAGATCATTGCAGAAGAACAGGCAGGCTTCAGAGCAGGAAGGAGCACAACAGAGCAGATCTTCAACTTGCGAGTGCTCTGTGAAAAACATCTGCAACACCAGAGAGACCTCTTTCATGTCTTCATAGACTTTAAAAAGGCGTTTGACAGAGTGTGGCATGCAGCACTGTGGGCAACCATGCACAAGATCAATATTAATGCTAACCTCATTGCTGTGATCAAAACATTTGTACAACAGAGCAACCAGCGCAGTACTCTACAACAGCAAGCTGGGAGATTGGTTCAAGACCGCTGTTGGTGTCAGACAAGGGTGTTTACTCTCCCCCATCCTCTTCAACCTCTTCCTAGAAAGAATTATGACTGATGTGCTCGAAAACCATGTCGGAACGGTCAGCATCGGAGGAAGGATTATAACTAACTTACGCTTCGCCGATGACATAGACGGCCTAGCTGGCAGCGAGGACGAACTAAAAGAATTCCTTGCAAAGCTAGAGAAGACGTCAAAGGCCTATGGCATGGAAATCAATGCAGAGAAGACCAAGGTTATGACAAATAAGAATTTCACAAGTGAAATACAGATAAACGGGCAAAAACTCAAGGAGGTCCCTACCTTTAAATATCTAGGGGCTATAATATCCGATGAAGGCTCAAAGCCAGAAATTCTTGCCAGAACGGCCCAAACAACTGCAGCATTAAGCAAACTGAAAAACATCTGGCAAAGCAAGAAGCTCTCCCTGAGATCAAAGATTCGACTAATGCGCTCTCTGGCGATGTCAGTCTTCCTTTATGGTTGTGAGGCTTGGACGCTCACCGCAGACCTCCAAAAAAGAATTAATGCGCTTGAGATGAGATTTTTCGAAAGGTATGAAACATCTCCTACACGGCGCACATCATGAACGAAGCGGTCCGCGACAAAATAAGTGCTGTCATTGGCCCTTACGAGTACCTTCTCACCTCAATTAAAAAGAGGAAACTACGATGGTACGGACACGTGACAAGATCTGGAGGTCTCTCAAAGACGATATTGCAAGGCACAGTCCAGGGAAGAAGGAAAAGAGGCAGACCAAGGAAGAGTTGGGAGGACAATATCAAAGAGTGGACCGGCCTTTCATTTAGCGATTCCCAGAAGGCAGCTCAGTACCGTGACACATGGCATGAGATAGTGCGCAGCTCAAAATGGTGCCCCAACGCCCCAGCGTCGGGTTAAGGGACAGTTCAGTTCAGCTAAGATGTCAACTGCTTCGACATTTACATTTGCGATTTTTTTTTTTACGTTGACTTGCAGCTTGCTGAACGATCAATGTAGATAATAATGACGATTGAGATGCAATTGAGAATAGTGCGGAAGGAAACAAAGAAGGGAGAAACGGAGAGAGAGAGAAGAGCGGGGAGATGAAGAAGAAATAAGCAGAGGTTAAAATAGAGGATTTGAGTGTTGGAGATAAATGAATGGAGAGATGGAGAAATAGAACGATTTGTGGTGAGGAGAATGAAGCTGGAGAGACTGGGAGAAAAGGAAAACTGGTACACCACTATGTTTGTTAATCTTGCAAATGCTGTAAGAGAGAGAGAGGGGAGAAAAGAGAGAGAAAGTGAGAGAAAAACAGAGAGAGATAGAAAGAGAGAGAGAGAGGGAAAGAGAGAGAGAAAGAGAGAGAGAAAGAGAGAGAGAGAAAGTAAGAGAATGAGAGAGAAAGAGAGAGAAAGAGAGAGAGAGAGAGAGAGAGAAAGAGAGAGAGAGAGAGAGAGAGAGAGAGAGAGAGAGAGAGAGATCTTTTTTTTAAAATTCATAGTGCCATGATGGATCTAATTAAAAAGACAATAATTATTTAGCTTGAGAGCTAACTCAAACAATACAATTTATAAAACACTCATCAACCCAGAGGGGCATGGTCAAAACAAAGATGTGCGCTGAAAAGGAAAACACATTTCAAAGTGACGATGGTAAAGTAATCCTTTGTACCAAAAGCAAGAAGAAAAATAAAGAGCATCAATGACTAAGTAAAAATGAAGACGCTTTATGGAAGATAGAGAGAGAGAGAGAGAGAGAGAGCAGAGAAAGAGAGAGAAAGAGAGGAAATGACAGAGAAAGAGAGACAGACAGAGAGAGAGAAAGCTGGTTGTCCCATTAACTCCCACCATAGTGTTATCGCAGCCACAGCCAGTACGATTACCGTGTCGTCGTGCAGTCTGTGACAGGTCACACGTCACGTGTCGTGTCGTCTGTTGCACCAAAGGTTCTCACATCAAGATGACATACCCGGGCGCGCATTCTTGGGATGCGGGAACTGGGACGTGGGCAGTGCTTTATTTACCTATTTAGGGGTCGCCTCGGATTTTATTATTTTCATATTTGGCACTAACAGGATATCTGGAGTTCAAGAAAGGCCCCCCCCCCTTTATCTCAAATAGCTTAGGGCCCCATCAAGTCTAAGTCTAACTATGGACGTGGGAGGTTCATATCACCTTGTACGAAAACGTTCACATACTGCAGTGATCGCGTTGACTTGCCTGATAATACTGATATATAATAGAATCGGGCAATAGCAAAGAGACAACGGACACCTTGTATTAGACAACTCATTGGCCTATTATTACACCATCTGCACACGCATTTAAAGTGGGTAAACCTGTGACGTAAAATTTTTGACATTACAAAAACATAACAAAGAAAGCAAAGACATAATTTATATAAATATGTTTAACCAGGGGAGTGTGAAGATGTTTCCTTAGGGAAAAAAAGACGGGGAGGGGTGTATAACTTTGCCTCGTCAACCCACTTCAAATGGTGAATTTTTCTCCAGAGTTTTTAAACACCCGCTCCCGGGGTAGATTTTACATACTCTGTCCACAGTTAAAAACAATGACTTTTAAATTTACGTTGCCGGAAATTGTGAGAGAGCGTTTCTACGCTGAAGCCATTTTCTTACTTTTAGAACTTTTAAAAGAAATGTCTAACGAGAATGTCTTCTTTGAGAACTGCTGGACGACCTGCCTTAGTACAACTGGACCTCGTGTTGTACATACAGGTGTGTCTCGTCCGATTGTGGGAACCACCTGCAGGTGTTTGGGGGGAGCTGAGACTGCAATGAGAGCACAAAGTGCATATGATGGCGGTGCTAAACCTTGAGCACACTACAGCGGTAATTAACTTGTGCACACTACAGAGGTACTTACTTACCTCTCGCCTTCTGGGCATGATCAAATTGGTCATTGCCTTGACGGGGGTGCGCGGGCCCGAACTTAAGAGACACTGGCGCCTAGGCACTTTGCATTTTGACCCCCCCCCCCCAAAACAATCTCGAAGCTCTTTGATAATGTAAGCCAGGCTTTCGGGCTTATGTAAAGATTCCACCGCCGGGGCCCCTAGGCTGGCTGCGACCCTTGGCCAGGGCCTTGCAGGCCTAGGCAGAAAACCGGCCCTGAGGGTGCAACTTTTGGGGTGCAAAGGACATTATCAAATAGATGGACTTTTTTTTAAAAAAATGTAAGAGACCCTCATATCGCAGCCAGGGGATAAGCGGAAACTAGGTAGACAAAGAGTAACTTTAGGAAGAACCATCAACAATGAAATCGAAGTCCTAGGTTTTTAAATATTCCAAAATATGTACTAAGCTGCAACTGCAAGGAACCGGCAGGACTGGAAAACAAAATATCCTCCCTATAAGTCTTCTAGGCCCGCAAGAGAAAACAATCAATTCAACCAATACACGGAGAACTGACATAGTCGTAGCAGCTACTTACAACTCACAACCAGGATCGAACCATGAGCTAAATATTCCCCACAATAAATATTTATATTTACACACTTAACGACCATTAGGGTTCCAACAGCTGTTAACGTTTGTTTTTAAAAAAAAAAAAAAAAAAAAAAAAAAAAAACAA
>MUZC01000032.1:1108180-1127306 GCA_002072015.1 Radix auricularia | reverse complement strand
CCCCCCCCCCACACCAAAAGAAAATAAGTATGTTTAAAATAACTTTTTTTGTCATTTAAGTATTTATTTAGTGTAGGTCTACAGTGTAATATCGTAACACGCGTGAAGCTTTGTAAATTGACATTAAACAAATTGTAAGCCAGTGCTTCTCACACTTTTTCGTATTAGACGACCGGGAGGAATTTTTCCTTTTCACCAGGTACCGGTGCATTCTTTTCGCACTTTGACGTGATTTTCTCTGCACTGATTTGATAGCAAAATGAGCCCCTACATGCCTTAAAGCCATAAGATTAAGTATGAATTCGGCTTGTTTTATATATTACATTTTTTAAAAATAGTTTAGTTGCCATGGCATGTCAAAAACCATTTGATGTGATTAACCTTCGCGATTAAGCTCGCGAATGTGACTATTGATGTTACAAGGTTCATTGCATTGTTGACAAACCTAGAATATATAGATACAAGACAATTCCTCAAATCTATTTCGATCTTATAATGACAGTTTTCATGCTAAGTATATGCACGTCAAAGGCATTTGATCTAAAATTACCACATTGATATGAAATCTCATGTTTTCTAACAAATTATTAGGCATGCGCTGGAACAGGAATATGGCGAGTACTGTACGAACCCCACATTGAGCAGGAAAGTAGGGTGTCAACTTGTAAGTCGCAAAATAAAGTAATTCCTGCAATTTGAAGACTGAAAAATACTATGACATTAATAAAATATCCAATAGTATTATAACCTTTTACTCCAAAGCTCAAATAATTTTTTTAATTTTTTTTTCGGGGGTGGGGGGTGGTGGGGTAGGTTTTTTTTCTTCAGAATTTTACGTACGTCACACAAGAGTTGTAACCAATAATGTCACCAATGGACGATGCGTGTTTAAATTATTGCATTCTCTTGTGGAATTTATAAACTAATGAAAAATAGGCCTACATGGCTATCGCTATCGGACTGTCTAACCAAGGGGTCGGTAAACAGCGATAAATTATCTCATTTTGGGTAAAAAAAAAGGGGGAACTCTTGGTGGTAATGCTGAATCATTGTGGGCATATAAAATTTGCTAGAATCCGCTCATTTTGGGTTAACCATAATGTTAACATAAAATTTCATAATTTTAATTTTTAGGAATCCTTTTGAACTGGTCCGTTTTTTTAAAAAAACGTTTAACCCGCCTTCAAAAAATCGAACTGTGATCCTTTGATTATATTTTATTTTAATGCATACAAATTAAACATGACTATTAATCATCACTGTTAAATTCTTTGTTTAGGAAAAAAATATTTAAAAATAATATGTTTAAAATGTATTTTATTAAAACCCCTCCATTGACCGTAAGAAAGAGGTCGGCGCACAGGGGTTAATTACCTCATTTGGGCTCAAAGGGGAATTATTGGGGGTAATGCAGACTCATTTGTGACACATAACATTCACTACAATCCACTAGATATATTAAAATACGTCATTTGTACGTGTACGCTTTGAACATATGCCCACTATTGAACTGGTTTCTTCCAGAAAATGCATTTGTTAAATTTCACAACTATGTAGATTTCTAACCTACGTACTATACGAAGACACCCAAATCCCCCCTACATTCATTTATATTGACTGTCACGTGAGAAAAGTGCGGTGGTGTGTCAGGGTAAAAGGGAGGCCAGGGAAAAAGTCACGAGTGTGTGGTCACGAGAAAGACACAGAGAGAGAAGAAGAGAGGTTGAGGAGCCAGAGAGAGATGGCTATGCTGTGTTCTGTGAGAGTTAGAAATTAAGAGTTGAGAGACAGAGATGTTACTAGTAGAATCTAGAAGAATAAGGAACATTGTCGAATACTGTAAAATAAGTGTACATATTTCCTATTGCATTATTAAAAGAGCATTTTTCCTGGACTTGATTTATGAATTGAATTATCGTGTGAAAGAGGATACTGTTACACAAGCCCACAAAGAAGCACAAATGAGGTCAATCACGGGAAAGTGAGAAAACGGGGACCTCGGCCTGTTACATTGACACGAGTAACAATAATCTTATTCCACATGACTTGACTGTATCAAGTATCGTTACTTTCTGTCATATTTCAAATTAATACCTAAAAAAACTGAGCTCAGAAGAAAAGTTTTTTTGTGCACCTCTCGAATTGTGATGTCGAGAATTCGGTGCATTCAATAAAGTCAATGGATACTTTTTTAATAATTTTAAATGGGCACATTTATCATTATATTTAGAATGACCATGGGCGTTTGATCAAAAAGCAATCCAATAATTATATCAAACTTAAAAAGTTTATATTTGTATCAAATAGATTCACCTCCCCCAACCCCTGCCCCCCTTCCCAANAGGGGCTACCGACAAATAAGTTCGCAGACTACTGCCGTGTGTGAACCAAACAACGCTGCGGCTACATCACAAATGCTTTGATGTCAACATCAAACGACGCAGGGTTACAATTTCATACGTTCTCTTGTCGGTTCTCAAACTTAAGGATTATAATTAGACTTAATTATCATGTCTTGATAACTTACGCCAACAGGCGGTTGGGGCCTCTCGACCGGCACTTTGAGAAGCACCGATAAAAAAAATTCATTAAATAAATTTTAAGCGAGCAAATATTTCAGTGGAAGTTTAATTTAAAGTTACTCTTTTGATTTGACGTCACGTTTCTTCAACTCCCCTCCCCCTCGTCACAAAAGTGTGACCCCTCCCCCCTACCCTAGGAGTGTGACGTCATTTATGGACGACCCCTAAGTTACGCCAACCAGAGTCTGATGGCCGACCGACAGCACTTTAAGAAGCATTGATGGTTTTAAAAAGAAAAAGTTATAAAATAAATTGTAAGCCAACAAATGTTTCAGTGGAAGTTTTTATTTAAAGTTACCCTTTTGATGGTGACATCACATTTCTTCAACCCTCCTCCCTCCCCTCGTCACACATCGTCACAAAAGTGTGGCCCCCTCCCCCTCTAGGTGCGTGACGTCATTTATGGACGGCCCCATAATTTATAATGTATACTTTAAATATACTAATTCTCTTTGTAATTTTCAGATTAACTTATTATTATTATTCTTTTACACAATGCTAGCAAAAAATGCTATATTTAAAAAAAAATTGTGTATAGTAATAATAGTATAGCTTTAAAGTCCATTGATTAATTTAATAATTTTACGTTGTTCAAATGTACATCTGGGAGACTAAAAAAGCAGTCTCCAATGCCAATGATCTAATTGCTATTACCGTTTATTTTGTCTTCTTTTACATTAATTTAGTAACATAGTAGTGTCTGAGTCTGACTGATTGGCATAAGCCTATTGTGTTTCAGATGAAATTTAAAAAAATCGTTTATGCTAAGAAGTAAAACTGAGCTAATTAATAACTTTTTTCTTTTAATTTGCCGCTGCCCTTATATACTCAATTTTGTTATTCGAAATAACAACTTTTGGTATTTAGTAATTAGTAAAATAATATTAACAACAGACTATAACCTTGATACTATTTTTATGTGCGCATGCGCAATCATACAAATAGGTCTCTGTAAATGTTACAGTTGGTGGTCCTTTAGACATTGTAGCAATGGCGTGGATTGTAAAGAACTTAGTAATCTTGACAACGTTTTATATTTTAAGTGGAATCAATGCAGGTGAACATTTTGCCAGTTTTGGTCATTAGACTAATAAATTAGGGTGTTAGTTAAATGAGGCAATTTGCAACCATTACTTTTCGATCTAAAAATTTGCTTTGCAAACATGGCGGAATTAAGCTACTTCATAAATAACAAAGGGCAAGTGCAGCGATCAGCTGATTCGTTATGAACTGCGTATCACGAGCAGAATTGTAACATCTAAGTTTTAGTTAGCTTTAATAAAATAATTTGAAATATTTAAAAAAAGGAACTGTCTCATTTTTAAAATGATTGAGGTCGAGTAGTAATGTTTAATTTTAATCTTAGTCATATAACTTATTAAAGTTATTAATAAATAATAATAAATATTAATAATTGAAATTTAGTAATAATTTAATAATATTTATTAATCGTAATCATATTATATATTATTATTCACCAATTTAGGTTCAGACTCAGTGGAGACTGAGTCTGAAGGTTAATTAATTAAATTATAGGCATGGCGATATGCCAAGGCCCAATCATTCATATATAATATATCATTGTCATTATTAAGTAATAGTAATAGTACTAATAAGACTAATAGTATGTCAATAGCAGTGGCGTCGCTAGGGGGTGCGGAGGGGGCGGGCCAACCGGGTGAAACCATCAGGGGGGGTGACACCAGACCATAAAATTCTATATATTCCCGTTATTTGGCACTGGAAAAAAAGGAAGAGTTCTATGGATTAAATCATTAGGGGGTGACACCATGCCCTACCGCCCCGGGTGACACCATGAGCTACCACCCCGGGTGACACCAACCCTAGTGACGCCTCTGCTCAGTCTGCTCAATAATTAATACTCATTAAAAGATAAAAAGAACATTTTTACTGTCAATTTTTCTGAGTAAACAACATTGAGTCTTCAAATTTCAACATTAACATATAATTCATATCATAAAGCTTTGTCATTGTCTTCGTCATGTAATTGCCAGTTGAAGAAAATCTGAGTTCTGCTATTGATTTTGAATATTATTATCAATTATATTTAAACCTATAATTTACTTTATATTTAAATGTGGTGAAATTACTATCCAGGGTAAATTATCGTTGTACGGATCAGGGCGAAATAAGGTATTTTCCGGCCGCCATCTTTGGTTGCTATGCAAGTCACAAAGATGGCGGGCGGATCAAAAGTTCCAACTGAGGGGAAAATGCTGAACATGAAATGGGCCGGGCAATGGAAGAAAATCACGAAAAATACACGTTATAAATAATTCTCAAGTTATATCCTTCCGAGATGCCACTAGAAAAACACTTAAATCAGCTTCTTCCGTTTAGAAAATCACAAATAAATTTCCAATGCGATGTTTGCGCTACGGTGGCAAATCGGAAAAAGAACGAGTCTGCAAATTCGCGCGCTTATTAATTATTGCATCACTCGCTATGTCCGCAGTTTCGTATTCGATGATTGGTATTTAATAATTATAAGGGGAGGCGTTCCCCCTCCCCTTAGACCACTCCCCCGTTTCTTTTTTTTTATTTTGGGGAGGGAGTACCCTCCCCAAACCCCACCCCGTAGTTATTTTATTATTTATTTCAAATTTTAAGGAGAGGCGTTCCCCCTTCCCTTAAACCCCTCCCCCGGTGAGGGAGACAACCGAGGAAATAGAACTACAAAGGGAGGTAACTGAAACATAGCAACCATACATTCCTTGATGCTACCAACCTTCCGGCCGCCATCTTGGATCCCTACAACGATAATTAGCCAGCCCTATCCGGTATTAGCCGTTATCGCTGTTACTGTTTACTATACCATGGTTGTGATCCTTACGCCTACGCTACTACTGCTAGGCTACATAGTTAACATAGCTATGCACTTCTCCCACTCTGAACTTATGACAATGAAGATAAAATAAATTAATATTAAAATCATTGATCGATTTAAAATGAATTTTAATATTATTTATAAGCAATAATGATACAGTAATTTAGTAATAATAAAAAATTATAAGTAACAAGAATGACTATATATAATGTTTACCATATAAACAATATACAGTCGGAACTGGTTATATTGATGGCCTAAGGGTTTCCCGAAAAGTGTCAAGATAAAAGGGTTGGCGAGATTACCAACGTCAAGATAAGTGGGTACGACTGAAGTTTCATTTGTTTTTGACAAGAACAATCCAGATCAACACTAAAAACTAGCTAAATGATAGATGGAAGAAAGTAGGCTTTAAAAAGATTAATTTACTGCTTTATGAACTTTATGTATTATCTATCGTAATATAATATCAATAATTATTTTTTTTAAACATGGCATGGGTTATGTCACCCTCGCAAAACCATGAATCACAGCCTACATTTTGTACCAGTGTTAACACCCAACGGCCGCCCAACGAATAGAGTAGTCATGGAAATCTGTAAAGGAACAAAATAAATGACACAATGGGACTCATCATCATATAATTATGATATATATTACTGATATTAAAATTTATTTAATCTTTATGGTCATTAGTGGAAGAAGTCCATTGTGACCATAGTTATCTAGTAGTAGTAGCAGCCTAGTTATCGTAGTGTTTCCAAACAAATAAAGTTATTTTTTTGGTGGTCAGATAAAAAAGTACCCTATTTTCTAAGCTTTTGAACTTTACAACAAAAATAAAGTTATACAGACTTATATTTATAAGTATATTTTAATAATTTTTTTCATTTATTATTTTAAATAATTAAATGGTTTATCCTTGCAGATATTATATATAGACCTACAAAGGGCTTTTCAATGTCTTTAATTATTTTTTCATTCTTTGCATAATTTTGTTTTCCTTGTGAGGAAAATCTTAAATGTCCTTAGTTATTCTTAGCCTAGATTTTTTTCTAATTTTATGTCTTACAATAATTTTGAGACTTACTTAAATAGTTTTTTAAAAAACAACTGTTTCAACAGAGAATGAAGAACTTGAAATAACTCCAAATGGTCCAGAACTCATTGTAAAGGCTAATGCTCGAAAAGATTTAGTGTGCAAATTGCGGACATTAAATACCAACATTAAAGTTAAGTGGATACCTGACAATGTGAGGAAAACATATAGATTTGATAAAACGGAATGGGATGAAGGTAAAACTGAAATTCTCACTCAGAGCACACTAATATTCCCTAAATTTGAGGCTCAACACAGAGGAAATTATACATGTGAAACTACTGGAGGGGAGACTGTAAAGTCAGCCTCGATTTTTCTGGATTTTATAACAGGTAAATTCATTCTATAATATATAATTTTAGTTTTTTATTTAAAAAATGTTGCCTTTCGGATATATTTATGAAATAAAAACTTAAATATATTTGTTTACCCATAACTCACCAGGTTTAGCCAGCCAGTCGAAGCTGTTGTCCGGGGTGTGGCCACTGCGTACGCTACAGTTTCTAGGAGCCACTGGTGAGAGCTGAGTGTCAAGTGGGGACCAAGGGTTGGAGAACTAGCCCCTAGAGATTACGACATGTCCCCCCACCCGAGGTACTTCCCCTCCTTAGCACCCCTTTCTTAAGTCACACATCATCACAGATGAGTGACCCCCCTCCCCCCTAGGCGCTTGACGTCATTTATGCCGTAGCCATGGCATACGTCATACGAGTGGATTGTGTGGCTAGCAGCCGCTTTTTACTGAGTACTGCTTGCATCAATTTTTTTTTTAAATTTCTTATTTTCGTCCCAAACTAAATGGAAACCCATTGTTTGCCTTAGCATACCATTCATTCAATTCAACTACAGGCTGAATATGCAGTGCACGTGTTTATAAAATACAATTAGAGCTCTACCCAGGCCACAATTGTCTCACGAGCCAGATGTCGGACAGGCCCGGAGACTAGACGTCACGCAATCTGTGCTTGCCGTCAAGCCGTAGCAAGATGTTCAGATAAATCTGTACCTAGTTTGAGAGGCGGCTTCTCCTCTCATGCCCCATTTAGAATCAAACAAAGCGTTTAACAGTTTGGAATGGTGGAAACGATTTGACGTCTAGAAGAAAAGAACGTGAACAGAGAAGCGAGGGTTATCGGTATTATTACCTGTTATGTTTGAAACGAGATTCTGTCCCTCTGCTGGGAACAGGGCTACATCCCCCAAGACCTAAAGGATGCAAATATAGTGACACTATATAAAAACAAAGGTGATAGGAGTGATTGCAATAATTATCGCGGCATTTCACTCCTTAGTATTGTAGGAAAGACCTTTGCCCGCGTTATACTAACACGTCTACAAAGCCTAGCATCCCGCGTCTATCCAGAATCTCAGTGTGGTTTCCGGTCCCGTCGGTCTACCATAGACATGGTGTTCTCCATACGACAGCTCCAGGAAAAATGCAGAGAGCAGCAGATGCCACTATACATTGCATTTGTGGACCTTACAAAAGCATTCGACTTAGTCAGTCGCAACGGGCTATTCCAAATACTGGCAAAAATTGGCTGTCCCCCTCACCTACTTGCCATCATCAGACAGTTCCATGAAAATATGCTTGGCACAGTGCAGTTCGATGGAGCTAAGTCAGAGGCCTTCCCTGTCAGCAGCGGAGTTAAACAAGGTTGTGTACTCGCACCAACACTCTTCGCAATATTCTTCTCTGTACTTCTTCGATACGCATTCAAGGATAGCAGTGAGGGAATCTGGTTACATACCAGAGCTGATGGAGGACTTTTCAACACTGCCCGCCTCCGAGCCAAGACCAAAACGACGGATGTCCTAATTCGAGAGCTACTATTTGCGGATGATGCGGCACTAACAGCACATACAGAATCTGGTTTGCAACAACTCGTGTCAAGCTTCTCCAATGCCTGCAAAGAATTTGGTCTGCAAATCAGCTTGAAAAAGACAAACATCATGGCCCAAGACACTCGACCTCCTCCTACCATAAATATCGATAATGAAAACTTGGAGGTTGTGGACAGCTTCACCTACTTGGGATCCAAGGTCTCCAATACTCTGTCCATTGAAGAAGAAATAAACAGCAGAATTGGTAAGGCAGCCGCAACAATGGCTAAACTAAATAAGCGGGTCTGGCAAAACACAAAGCTAACGGAGAAAACCAAACTGTGCGTCTATCGAGCCTGTGTCATCAGTACACTACTATATGGGAGCGAGACATGGACCACTTATACATCACAAGAGCGTAAGCTTAACAGCTTCCATTTAAGATGCTTGCGCCGCATCCTTGGTATTAAATGGCAAGAAAAAGTTCCTAATAGTGAGGTCGTAACGCGTGCCAATACCCAAAGCATGTTCTCAATTCTTAGTGAAAGACGCCTGAGGTGGCTAGGACATGTCAAAAGAATGAGCCCCGGCCGCATCCCGAAGGACCTCCTATATGGTGAACTTGCTTCAGGAAAGAGGAAAACAGGTCGCCCACGCTTGCGATTTAAAGATGTCTGTCAAAGGGACATGAAAGCAGCCAAAATACATACAAGTGACTGGGAGTGTAAGGCAGAAGACCGATCTGCGTGGCGCACAGTTGTCAAAGAGGGCGTCATAGTAGCTGAGGAGCGAAGAATGGAGGAGGCTGCAAACAGAAGAGCTAGGAGAAAGGCCAAAACTTTTGGAAGCACAGAACTCGTGTGTAAAAACTGTGGCAAAGACTGTCACTCAAGGATAGGACTGCACAGCCACTCGAGAAAATGCAACCCAACCCAACGGTGATGCACCATCGTCTCGCGAGACGGAAGGATGCCGGATGACTGCGAGAGTAAAAATAAATAAATAATTTTGAGGAAAATATGTTCCGATACTAGATCCTGTTCTTTCGCTAACAAAAGAAAAACCAAAATTTGCTTTAGTGAGAAAATTTCGTTGATGTCTTTGGACGGAGTTATGTCGTTGCTGTTAGGCCGTTTAAGCGAGCAGAAATGTGACATTTAAAGCTGTAGTTTTAGAAAAAACTTCTTTATTAAATAAACAATAACTAAGCAAGATTTGTTTTTAATTTATTTTTAAATCATAGACATTTCATCTTATATCCCCGTCATCAAAATAAATACATGACTTTCCATTTATTAACAGGAAACAAATTGACAGCTGCGTTATGTTAGCGGTTACGGTTTCACCTACAAGCCACTGAGAAATGAAGTGTTCAACGAAACCTCGATTAATTTCAATATCACTGACAGGATTTCCTCTGCTTGTTGTGATCAGCAGTCATCAGTCAGCCTTGTGACTTGACAGAATGACTTGCGAGCCTCTCATTTTTTTGAAAAAGCGATAAAACAATTAAGCACAAAAAAGGGGGTGGGGAGAAGTGGAGAAGAATGAATTGTGAAAAAAAATCGTGAAAAAAATACACACTGTAACACACGAACATCAAATCTGTCATAAAAAGTCTTCGTTAGCAACAAATATTAAAACAAAGAAAAAACATACAGTTTAAAAACTGATCGGTAAGCATAAAGTAAAGAAAGAAAAGTAACAAGTCGCAAGTCCAAAAAGTAACAGAGTTTGATTTTTAGCGCATTTTCGAGAAGTCGAATGCGCTATTGCACCCGTTTTGTCCGTCCGTCTGTCATCACCCTAGATCTCAGCAACCATAAGTCCTAGACCCATGATGTATGTATGTTTTTTGTATGTCCTGACCTGCCATTTGTGCATCAACACTCAGTTACTCCATCCGTTAAAAAAAAACCCTGTTAAAACTACCAAAAAACATTGCGAATCGAGAGATAACACTGGCGCAGGCAACGGCCGCCATTGCCGGAAGTCGAATACATCGTTTTTCAAGCATTGAAGAGTTAGAGTTATTGGTTAGTGGTGTGAAAGCGTGCAAAAGAATTAGGGTTTTTTTGTTGTTGACGTCATTAGAATATGTGTAAAAGTTTAAAGAGTTTTACGTCATCATTTGTGGTGACTTCAATCAAGATCTTAGCGGCCCAGGGGCAGAAATTGAAAACTTTTTCGAAACAAGCTTCAACATTCATCTACTTTCAACAAGATTGGCAACCACGATATATCAAACAACAATTGATGGAGTATTTGGGCGATTAGCTGATTACAATTTAGAATGTTTCATTTATGAGTCCTATTTTAGTGACCACAAACCACTTGTAGTTAGATTAAAGAGAAAATTAAAAAATTTAAAATGTAAAGAAATGACTTTTAAATAATTTTTTTTCAGGTATATTCATTACACAAGAAAATTCATAAAAATATGTCTAAAATCTAAACACAATTACTGATAACTACTAACTACATAATGCTGATATCTAACATAAGTACTGATACATAATACGAAAATGCGCTAACACGTCCTGAGTCCAAAAAGGGACCAGGCTTTACATGATTTTTTAAAATATTGATTTCTTAAAAAATTAACTAGTTTATTAGTGAAATAAGAAGAGTGTCAAACAATGTCAGTGCGAAGTCTGAAATGGGGGAAAGTCACTGAACGCTAAAATGATTTGCGGGCTGCCAAAACAAAGTGTAGCTGTCTCTGAGAGAAAACTGTAGTATTGGTCAATGATACGAACAATCAAAATCGGTCATCACCGTACACTGGATCCTGGAACCAAAGATGGACAAGATATGAGCTTCATATGAGGATTTCAATTTATGTAAGATGGCATTGGGGTTGTCGTATGCGTCCCCGTAGCGCAGGGGATAGCGCGCTGGACTTCTAATCCAGAGGCCGCGGGTTCGAATCCCACCTGGGATGATATTTTTAGCTTTAAAAATACTACATGCAAACCTTTGAAAGACTAAGGCTGTGAACTGAGTGCATTCGTTTTCCTCTCCGCTTCGTGATGGTCCCAGCTTGACCTTTGCTCTCATTTGCCGAATCACCGGAAGAGTCTCATATTTCAATCTAGACAACGGAGTGCACCCCTCTCGCGTTCCTCTCCTTTTTTGCCGCTCCCATTTGCTGAATCGAAACCGAACGTTTTAACTCGCAACTAAATTTTCTCCCAGTTTACTCTCAGCAAGTGATTAGACCAGCCGCAAAAATTGTCCATCAACGAAGCTCTAATAGCAGCAGTGCAAAAACGGCAAGCACTGTACGACAAAACTGATGATAACTGTTCGAACAGAGTTTTTATTGCTAAACTATTCGAACAGAGTTTTTATTGCTAAACTATTCGAACAGAGTTTTTATTGCTAAACAATGGCAAGAAATTGGCAGAAAAATTATAACTGATGGTAAGTTTGTACATCCGAATATAGGAAACACATTTTTTCTTCATCTCTTAAAACTTCATCCAGAAGATGATGATATTCTCCAAAATCACCTCTTCGTAAAAAAGTATGTGTGTCCAGTAACGTTGTGGGGTTCGAAGTTTCCTTTTCATCCAAAACAGTAAGAGCAATTGCAAAGCCTCCATTATTGTTCCACCTAGTTGAACCAAATAGAGAAAAATGGTCGCCAGGGACGTTAAAAAATGTAACACATTCGTTTCTCTTCCATTTTCTTGCCGATCGTCGAAATGATGACAAAAGAGACCATCACGAAGCGGAGAGGAAAACGAATGCACTCAGTTCATAGCCTAAGGCAGCATTTGTTTTAGGACCATGAAAAAGACGTCTGATTTGTGAGTGAGTGTGTGTGTAGTTTTTTCACTAATTAAAATCCCCCTTTTAACAAAAAAAATAAAAAAAATCAAATGATTGATATAAAGGTTTTCATTAATCAATAATAGTTTGAAAGTCAACAGGAAAGATCCCTTTCGATTCTTTAAAGAGAAAATATCTTTCAGCTGGAAGTAGAGAACTTTATATTTGACTCCGTCCCTGCATGTAATTTGAATGATCCATACATTGATCAAACTATTCTCCCAGTGTGCGTGCGTGCGTGCGTGCGCGCCTGTGTGTGCCCTCTTAAATTTTAAAAAAATATAATAAAATTGATGAATGAACCAGTTTAAACGGTAAAACCTTAAGGAGACCTGGTACGAAGGATAAGATAACAATCTTTACTGTGAAAATGAAAAATTATATGTTTATGTATACAGTGTACGCAGGTTAATAACTATGCTGGCTTAATCTTACAAATCACTAGCAATGAAACAAATCACACTGTATTAACAATTTTAGTTTTAGGCAATTTAACTTTAATGATTTGTTGTTTTTTTTAATTTGATCGTTAAAAACGATTAGATAATTTTTTATTTAAGGCAAAACCTAACTCGCAAGTCAAGACAACTATTTGCTTTTTAATTTAATTGTGTTTGGTCACAGAATTCTTCGCGTACTGTCAGTTAAAAGGGAAAACTAAAATTTCACTATTCCGATGACCTTAATGGCGCCAAATATAATTGGAAAGGGGATAAATATCAAATCAAAACATTTTCAAGGAACAAAGTTTTATTGAATACAATGATTTGTAATTAATGTCGATCTGTCGAATGCATCGTGTTTCAATTTTTCATATTCAGAATCTATGAAATTCATTGGTATTCCATAAATAATATATTTTAATCTCTCAAATTCACTTGTATTCAATTATCTATATTTCTTTAATTCATCTGTCGATGATTATCGAGATATCTTAAACACACTTGAATTCAATTTAGGGGGTAAAACTCTCTTTAAATGTTTTTTTTTCAAACTTCGTCCAATTTTATTTTTATATTGGGAGGAGGAGGGTTTTTTGGGGAGGTTTATGTACCGAAACCAGACTTTTCCCTTTTAAATTCGACCCCCGTAATTTGAGAATGCCCAATTAATCGAAACTCTATAAAAAAAAATTGTGACATCTTTAACCGTAAAAAATTTTCCGTCTTATTCAGTGTATTCCATACATGTTTAATCAGCCAAATTATTACTTTTTTTAAAAAAAGATGTTATAAAATTGTTTATGTGTATCTACTCGTTTTCTAACCATAAATATGTATGTTTTGGGGACTTATTATTTTTTTTTAGAAACCCACTATTTTGTCAACCATGGATCAATCCAACGCTGCATTTATCTATTTGCTAAACAAGCTATAGCTTAGGACCTTTGCCTTCTTTGCCCCCCCCCTGATTTTTTTTTCGTTTTCTTATTTGGTACTGACAGAATATCTGGACTTCAAACTGGCCCCCATATCTGAAATAGCTTAGAGACCCATTAAGTCTTAATCCGGCCCTGGATCACCACAATTTGATGGTCCGCACAGAACGAGTCAAGTAACTAATGAGTGAGTGTGTTAATTATTTTAGTTAATCTAATATTAAATTTTTGATTGCATCATCTACTTTTGTGACACGATTTGATTGGCTGGTGAACAGCACGTAGGCCGACGATTAGCTTTAAATAGTCATCGCAAGAATTTTAGTTTTTCTCTTTAACATATACATTTTTATTTGTAGTCACCATCAAGACTTGAGTTTTCATTACTTTAAAAACAAATATATATTTATTAGAATAAAAAAAATGACATCGTCCAAAAGGGGAAAGCCATCTAATAAAGGTTGGCAGACATATTATTGTTGTCTACACAGTGGTGGGGGATTGAGCTGATGAATGATTCATACTTTATGGGGTAAAAGCAAAGTATGTCGCGGTCATGGCGGCCTTCTTTGTTGTTATAGTGCGTCCTTCAAACGGCTTTAAAATTAAAATTCTATAGCTATACCTAACCCAAACCCTAAAACCTTCAATTTTTCGAAAATTCTAAAGCTATACCTAACCCTAACCCTAAACTTTGCATTTTTTATAATTCTTTTAGAATTTATATAACTTTCTTTTCCAGCAACCGGTAGCGTCACGACGTCACGGTCGACATACTTCGTTTCATCTCTTTATGGAATATTGTTATTTCTATTTTTAAAAAAAAAATAATAATGAATAATGACATACATTTTTTCTCTGATTTAAATATAGTTGTGTTTTTTTCCCTGTGGCTGGTCTTTGGTGAAAGGCACTGTTGAGTCGAACCAAAGAGTTTGGGAAGCACTGGACTCACCGGTCAATGATAAGAGGTCACGAAGTGCAACGGTTAACGAACTTCTCATCGCATTCATGTCTGACCTGACCTGATAGTAGACATAAAAATGCCACACGTTACTGTTACACGCATTAAGGTGACGATGCACATGTAAAAGATCACGCTTGCATCAACGCCGAACGTACCCAACGAACCCCCCCCCCTCCGACCCATTCCACATATTTCACACACCATCATCGTGTTCTACACGGTGTTGTCCTACGCAATGATGGCCTGTGTCATCGTCAACAAAACATTCCCAGGGAAAGATTCCAACCCACTCTCTCTACCCACCAATGTCAGACCGCCCCCCCCCTTAACCTACGAGAGCGCCGTGGAAGAAAATTCGGTCATTAACAATTGATAACCAGTTTTAGTTGTGTCTGCTGTCTACCCATTTACACAAATAAACAAACATCACTGATGAATGAATGAACGATTGTGTTGTCTTTAGTTTACGTAGGTAGTTGTCTACTGTCCGGCGTTATTTATATTAGGTGTAGCCTAGCGCTCTTTAAGAAATAGAATTGAGGAAAAGTAAATACATTCGTGATAGGATTATCTTATTACTCTAGTGGAAATTTTAAAAAATAAAACAAGAAATTTGATTGAGTGGCGGGAGTGAATATTAGTTGTAATCATTAAAATGTCATGATTGAATTGGCGGAGGGAGGGGGGTCATTCTATACGAAGAGCGGTACTTAAGCTTTTCGTTTATAACTTTATTTAGTTTGTGGTGTAAATGTTCAGTAATTGTAGGCTGTAGTTAGTGCTTTAGATCGTGGTGGATTGCAGGGGAGTAGTTCAGATTGGTAAAGTGTGTGACGTGAGGGTCTAGACAGGAGCGTTTAGGCGGGACCTTTAATTAGCGAAAAAAACAACAAACCCACTAAGTGTACGGAAGACACTGAAAATATTATAAAGTCGACCCAATTCGGTGCCGAACGTCCACTGCCAAACTAAAGATACAAAATTCTTAGGAGTAATAATATATGAGAAGCTATCGCGGAATCCCTATTTCAATGAAGTTATTAAAACGACAAACAAGAACTCAGGCTTTATGAAAAGAAACTTTTACAAATGGAATAGAGTTATAAAACTAAAATACCGCCTCACTTTGGTGACACCTGTACTAGAATATACATCTGCTGTATGAGACCCATCCACCAAAGAAAACATTGATATACTAGAACAAATTTTTAAAAAGAGCTGCCAGATTCATTGTTGGAGAATATTCAAAACTGAAAATAATAACTCAATTACTTATACCCTATAGTGCCTATAGATCTACTTATATCATTAAACTTTGAAACCCTAAAGGATAGAAGAACCAAAAGTAAAGTAGTAATTATGCATAGAGCTATTAATTCTAATTTAGAAATACAATCCAAAGATAACTTAATACGACCTTCAGATAGACAGGACATAAAGATAAGAACTCCCCCCTACTTATTCCGTATTCAAGAACATAAAAGTTTTCGTTCTTCCTGTCCGGAATTCGGGCTTGGAATGGGTTTACATGAAGAGACCAGGAAAGCCAACCCTTTATCAACATTTAAAATTCTAAGAAGAATGCAGGAGTAATCACAAACCATAGATAAGCATACGACGAAATAATCCTCTGTATGTCATGAATTACCCCCTCTCTGTCTTTGTGAATCGGTTTGTTTCACCTATATCAGTAGAGTCCCCGTAGCGCAGGGGATAGCGCGCTGGACTTCTAATCCAGAGGTCGCGGGTTCGAATCCCGCCGGGGATGATTATTTTGCTTTTAAATGAAAGAAAAGAAGTGGATTCCTGCATGGGACTTATCAAAATAGACTAGTGGGTCCAGCTAACAGTAAAAATAGTATATTCTGAATGTATAGGCTAAAAAACAAACAAATAGCGGTTCTCCTTTGGGGTCTGGACCGGTTGACTAAAGAATATTTAATAAAATTCAAAATTTGTAAAAACTATGTTGCAAATGACTTATTTAAATTCCATGGGGGCCGCGGGTCACATAGCTTTATCAAAAGGGGTCACCACCCATAAAGGTTGGGAATCACTGGGATTAAACAAAGCTTGGAAAATACATGTTCAATAAACCTTATTATTAGGGCTGCGGAAATTAACGATTAATTTCTAGATTAATCGGTAAAATATTTTATTGAATAAAATTATATTAATAGATGTGTATTACGCAACTCCTGCTATTTATTAATAACGGATTGATTGTTAATAATTAATAAATTTTTCTTCTTTAAGTATCAACTTCTCCATTAAAAAAAAAATTAAAATGTAAACTTTAAAATGAGGTCTTTTTATAAGGAAAGTGATATAAAAAATTAAACTTTTTTTTTTTACTTAATTAACAGTAAAAAGATTTAAATTCATTTACATTATATTGAACGACTTATATTTAAATAAAAAAACGTTAATTGCCTGTTTTTGTTTCTTGTCTTGAAATTTTCAGTTTAATGACGTCAGACAGCTTATTTTTAGCTTAATCAAAATTATCGATTCGGTAATTTTTCAAAAGTTAACGATTAAATTTAAATTAATCGATAACAGCCCTACTTATTATACAATTTCTGCAGTATACATATAAACTAGGGCTGCGGAAATTATCGATTAATTTCTCGATTAATCGGTAAAAAATTATACCGATTAAAATTATTTTAATCGATAAAATGATTATTAAATGTATCGAAAATTGCTGTAGTAGTGCTTTGAGTTGATAGCTTATGGATAAGTAATCAATTATTAATAATTAAAAAGTGTTGTTGCTTTTTTTTACATACACACTTCTCCATTAAAAAAAAAAGATTTTTAAAGTGTAAACTTTCAAATAAGCTGTTTAATAAGAAAAATGGTATCAACAATTAAACATTGTTTTTACTTAATTAACAATAACACCATTTAAATTCATCGACATTAGATTGAACTACTGATATCTAAATTTAAAAAAAAGTAAATTGCCTTTTTTTTTTGTTACTTCACTTACAATTTTCAGTTTAATGACGTCATACATCATAGTTTTAGCTTTCCTCAAAATTATCGATTAATTATTCCGTAATTTTTCAAAAGTTAACGATTTATTTTAAATTTATCGATAACAGCCCTAATATAAACCTTATTGTATAATAAATACAGATGCTCATACTATTGGTATACACACGTTTATTATGAAATGTCATTACATCTAAGATCAAGGCTTCTCCCACCACATCATCCACGGGATCCGACAGTGACAGATAAAAACGATTTTTTAAAAAATCCTTTATATTATATTTTTATCTGTCACTGTCGGATCCCGTGGATGATGTGGGGTGAGAAGCGTTGATCTTGAGCAAGCATTATTCACACAGCTGTGGATAACGTGAGCGTTATTCCCACAGCTGTGTGAATATTGCCAGCGTTATTCACACAGCCAAAAAATGTGATAGTTATACTGACTTAAAATTAAAAGCATACTAATCTATAGGTCGTTTGGCTAATAGCTATTGATATTGAATCGTAAATAGGCTTGCTATATGCCTATAGCCTACGGCCTAAATATGAACATCATAAATCATTATATTAATATTGTCGATCTTAATAGTTATATTTTTAATTAAAAATTAATTTTACTTGTCTTAGTGTTGTTAACCTTTAGAGTTTAGACAAAAGAATTTCCAAATTATTACAATTTACGTTGTCGTCCATAAATGACATCACGCAATTTTTGTTGATTTTTCAAGTCTCAACCAGTCGTCACAAAGTTTTGCACCTCCCCCATCCCCAATTAAAGCAGTTTTTTTTCTATTTGAAACTGAGCATATTCCAAGTACCTTTTTTGTCATGTAATTATGTACTTAGTGTAAGTCTGCACTCTAATAACATAACACTCGTGAATCCATGTAAAACGTCAATATAATATATACAAATTGTAAACAATCCAATATTTAAGAAAAACTATTATTTGAAGTTGTGCTGTTTGATGTGACGCCTCATTTCTTCAACACTTACCCCCCCCCCCCCCTTTCGTCATAAATGTCTGACCGTTTCCCCTCTAGGTGCGTAACTTCATTTAAACAATGGCTCCTTATCTTAGTACGGTGATTTAGATATCTTTTTAATTCAGTCATGAAATTAAATTTTCTACCCCCTCCCCCGCTTGACAATAAATATATTTATATGAGAATTTATCATGTATTACTATTACTGCTAGTCATTTATAATTTATGTAGCATTGGTTCCTTATTTGACAGCTATAGACTATAGATGTGGAGGGTATAAAAATAGATAGGCCTGGGGGAAATTAATAAATATAATAAAAAAGCATAAGTAATAAAAACTCATTGTGGTTTACAAATATAATAATTTGTTGTTTTTTTTAAATAAAAAAAACTATGCGCCACCTCATGGATTCGATCCACCTCCACCTCAAAAATAAGACACACTGGTTCTGAGGTTCTGACCATTCCTCTACCGACGCTCATAAAGTTTTAGCGTTTTTTAAGGTCATAACTTTTTATCGTTTAAATGGACACCAGTGCGCATGCGTCATTGTGTCTATAACGCAGACGTTATTCCCACAGCTGTGTGAATAATCACTCCG
>MUZC01000032.1:1090060-1106319 GCA_002072015.1 Radix auricularia | reverse complement strand
TCATTCTATACGAAGAGAGGTACTTAGTATTTCGTTTATGACTTTACTTAGTTTGTGGTGTAAATGTTCAGTAATTGTGGTGTGTAGTTAGTCAGTGCTGTACACCGTGGTCGAATGCAGTGGAGTAGTTCAGACTGGTAAAGTGTGTGACGTGAGAGTCTTTGACAGGAGCGTTTAGGCGGGGCGTTAGCAAAAAACAACACTAAGTATACAGAAGATACTGAAAATATTATAAATTGGGCCCAATTCAATGCCGAACGTCCACTGACAAACTAAAGATGCAAAGTTCTTAGGAGTAATAATATATGAGAAACTATCAATTTAACTGAAACAGGACTTTAAAAAAAAAATCCCTATTTCAATGAAGTTATTAAAACGTCCAACAAAAACTCAAGCTTAATTATAAGAAACTTTTACAAATGGAATAGAGATGTAAAACTAAAATGCTGCTTCACTATGGTGAAACCTGTACTAGAATATACATATTCTGTATGAGTAAGAGACTCATCCACCATAGAAAACATTGACATAAACTAGAACAAATTCAAAAAAGAACTGCCAGATTAACACCATTACTTATATCATTAAACTTTGAAACACTAGAGGATAGAAGAAACAAGAGTAAAGTAGTAATTAAACATAAGGCAATTTATTCTAATTTAGAAATACAATACAAAGATAACTTAATACAACCTTCATATTCATATCGACATGACATGACATAAGAATAAAAAAAAACTCTCTTGTTCCGTATTCAAGAACAAACACATAAATGACATAATAGGTTTCGTTCTTCTCGTCCGGATTTAGGGCGTGGAATGGGTTTACCTGAAGAAACCAGGAAAGTAAACACAATATCAACATTTAAAATTCTAAGAAGAATGCAGGACTAATCACAAACCATAGATAAGCGGAGGACGCAATAATCGTCTTTAATCAAATTAATAGATCATGCATTACCCCCTCTCTGTCTTTGTCAATCGGTTTGTTTCACCTATATCAGTAGAGTCCCCGTAGCGCAGGGGATAGCGCGCTGGACTTCTAATCCAGAGGTCGCGGGTTCGAATCCCGCCGGGGATGAATGTTTTGCTTTTAGATGTAAAAGCGGGTGGGAGAACAATTAATGAAGGGTCACACCACTTTAATAAAATGAGAGATCCACCCAAAAAGGTTGGGAACCACTGGGAGTTAAAAAAAAAAAAAAAAGCTTGAAATAATCTCTGAAAATGCATATTCAATAAACCTTATTATACAATGTATGCAGTCAATATACATATAAATCTTATTTTATAATATATGCAGATGCTCATACTATTGGTATACAAACGTTTATTATCAAAAGCATGACAACTCTTCTTCGCCAGCGTCGGCTTAGGTGGTTGGAACATGTGCGCAGATTGGAGGATGGCAGAATCCCAAAGGATATCCTATATTCTGAGCTAGCCAAAGGAAGAGGACCACAGGCTGGCCTCACCTCTGTTACAAAGATGTGTGCAAGAGAGACCTCAAAGCTATTGGCATTGCCATAAATAGCTGGGAGGAACTCGCTGGGGACAGGTGCAGTTGGAGACAAGCATTGACTGCTGGGCTAGAAGCAGGGGAAAATACCTGCAACAGGTCGCAGACGAAATTCGCCTACAGAGGAAAAGCAGAGCAATTAGGCCAACCACCAGCACTACCTTTCAGTGTGAGAAGTGCAGCAAAGGCTGCCATTCGCAAGTGGGCTTGTACAGCAACAGCAGAAGCTGCAAGATCATGTGCGTAAATCCCACAGGAGCACAGAAAATTCTGTCGTCTTACGAGACATAAGGAAGCCAAAACAATATCAAATGTCGAAATTTCATTGAAAGAAAGAAGCGAGGGCTAAAGATGTGTAATGAAACTTGTCACAGCCTCTTGATTAGTAGGAATACAAGCTTTCAATTGAACTGAAACAGGACTGCGTAAAAAAAAAAACGGATGTATCTGTCACGGTCGGATCCCATTGATGTTATGGTGTGAGAAGCGTTGATCTTAAAATGTAATGATTTTGTTTTGAACTCTAGTCAGACGTAAGAAACCAGTTCACTTACAATAATAGTGGGAATTTCGGTCAGTCTCTTCATGAAGGCAGAGAATAGTGCACTTCAGACATATCCTTTAAGAGTTTACTTTCAAAATTAATGAAACATTTCTTTTAATGATTAACGTAGCTTTTTGTTATTTACTGTAATTAATGTGGTTGCTATAACATGAAGGCTAATTTATAAATTACATGTAATGTTGTTACATTCATGTAAAGCTATGTGAGCCCTGTTCCTTTTTGGGAAACAGTTCTATAGAAATTATCAATTTATTATTTATTAATAGTATCATAAATAGTGTGGTGTGTGGTGACACAAGGAGGAGAAGCCAATCAGAATACAGAATACACAATGAGACGAGGGACTGAGTCGTGATGGTCTTTTGAACGATCTGAAAGCTATTAGAATGTTGTAAACTATCTGGATATGTCGAAAGAAAGGATGTGATTAAACTTGTTTAATCAAGTGTTGACTACTCCCAACGTCCAGTGTTGTACTTTGTGTTTCCATTAACAAGCCGAGACTACTAGATATCTGTGGCAAATGGGAGGTAGGATCTATCCCCCCCCCACCCCGAGACATCGAATCCGCCACAGTATCATATTATTCATATTATTAGTTTGAACTGTAGTACATTAAATATTTTATGGCAAATAAATGACAATTTTGGTAAAAATGAACATTAATTATCATATTATCATATTAATATATGTATATATGTATTTAATATTGTTTAATACAGTCTCTCCCAGTCGAACTTCCCAGTTCGAAAACCTCCATATATCGAATTTACTGTTTGGTCCCGGCCTAATTCCATGTTTAAATCAACGTCCCTTAGTCGATTTTCCGAGGTATTTGGGTTATTATGCCATTTCAAATGACGTTTTCCGTTGAGCCACATAAACGGACATAAATTCTTAACTCAGTGTATTCCACAAAGGATTAAGCGACTCTTGCAAACACCAAATAATGACCAAGACAAGAAAGGGGAGTTTTTTAAGCCACGAGTTTTGCGCCAATTGGTCCGTGGTCTCCGACTTCAGTCTGTTGTATTTTCTGGATTTGTTTCCATAGCCTTTGGTCAGCCAAAGCCCTCTGCAAGGCAGCAGTTGTTTTTGGCAAGTGATGCAACGTTCACATGCCACGGCTAAGGGTTCCACGCATTGCCCCGCCGCTTTTGCCCATTTGGAGCTAGGTGGAACTCGGGGGCTCATGGATTCGAACTCGTGACCATCGGAGCGCTAGTCGAGCGCGCTTGCCACTCGACCACCTCGGCCCCCGGAGGGTAACTAGTTCACGTCCCTTGGCTGCATGGTGTGAATTTTTTATGTCAAAAAATCTTACTTCCTCGAGCCAACTGTGGATGGAGTAATGTGGGGGAGGCGAGTGAAGGTCTCCTGTGTTGATATGTCAAAGCAAGTTGGCTTCCTTTCATATGAAACATCAGACACTGTCTCGTTTTCCCGTCAAGTCTTCTAGCCGGTATGGCTGTCCCCCTTCTGAATATCATCTTTGTCCTTGATTAATCTGGGTCCATTACGCCACTTTCCCTCACTTGAAAACTCTATTGGTAGATTTTTTTTCGGGTCCCTTGGAATTCGACTTAAAGAGGTCTGATTGCGTTTAATTTAAAAAATCAAAGGCGTAGATAGGAGATTTTGTGCTCGGAGACAAATATAAATTTGCGCCCACCATGTTTTGTTTAATTAATTCCTCCTCGTTCACCACTTAAAATGTGACGTTTGCAACCTTAACTTTGGCGCTACTCTGACGTGCCGCTACTCTGACGTGGCGCTACTCTGACGTGGCGCTACTCTGACGTGGAGCTACTCTGACGTGCCGCTACTCTGACGTGGCGCTACTCTGACGTGCCACTACTCTGACGTGCCGCTACTCTGACGTGGAGCTACTCTGACGTGCCGCTACTCTGACGTGGAGCTACTCTGATTTGGCACCCCACTGACATTTGTTCCCACTGCCCCAGTCGTTACGCCTCTGTCAATAATTTTTTGTTAGCCAGTGGGTGTGGCAAAAGTCTTACCCCTACCCTGACGGCAATACTCCGTGCTACTGGGCTCATTAAATCAATATCATAACATTTTATCTAAGATCAATATTACTGCCCCTTAAATTTTAATTTTTCAGGTTTCCCATCTTCATTTCAAAACTGACACCTTATTGATTAATTAAGAACAATATACATGTAAAATGTATCACTATATATTAACCATTAAATACTGAATAGAATAATTATTGCGTCCTACTTTCTTATAAGATTGCAAAGATCATGCTGTCCTGTTTTACAAGTGATGCAGCGCCAAAGATCACACTTTGTTCAGATTATGTGCAGGAGCGGCGTTTGAGGGTGGCAACTGGGGTGACTGCCCCAGGCCCCGCGCTTAGGTAGGCCCCGCGTTTCGGTCCTAAACATGTCTCGTCCTGGTTAATAGCCTATACATGTAGAACAAAAGAGTGGATGGTAGAACGTATGCTGGAAACGATTGTAAAGAAACGAAAGAGGCACTCTTGTAATCCTTTTTGAAGGTCAAATTCCGTAGCGTAGCTCTAGACGTCTTTGAAAGCATTACACCGTTTGCGGAAAATAGGTCAGATGTACCATTCAGCCAATCCCCTTTATTTGTGTACACGTCATTCACAATAGATTTACTAAAATAGTAATAATTTAATAAAAAGGTGACACGCGGTATTAAAATTACACAATAATCAAGATATTTCATATTTTTAAATACCATAGCATACTGGTGCTTAGCGATCTTTACTACTACTCAGGCCCCGCGGGGTCATTGCTGGCACTAGGTCCTGCGCTTACCTAACGCCGCCACTGATTATGTGGAACAATAGCCACTGAGTCGCCTTTTTATTTCCCTAACCGTTCCTATGAGATGGGTGGAATCAAGGGCACCTTTATTAATGGGAACAAGTCCCTGCCTTCACATACACTTGAACCCGCGACTTTCTGTACACCAGCAGAGTGCGCATGCTGCTCGTCCACCGTACCCCGCACGTTCAGTTCCACACCCTGTTACCGGCAAAATAGAGGCAAGTAAAAAATTTTTTATTAAAAAAGACCGGCGACCTGACATCCTTGCAGTGGCATCAATAGGGAAATGCGGTAGGGGCGGGCCGCCCCGGGTGACACAATCAGGGAGGGGTGACCCCAAAATGAAAAATCTGTATGTTCCAGTTATTTGGAACTGGAAAACTCGGATGAGTTCAATGGGTTAAGTCGTGAGGGGGTGACACCATGAACTACCGCCCCGAGTGACACTAACGCGTCTGCATCCGTGATAATAAATATTAAAACAAAAGTAAAAGGTAACAATCCTAGGCCAGGAGCCTTCATTCCTGACATATTGTCCCGACCCGTGAGGTCATATCACATATCACATTGTCTGGCAGTCTGGCAAATAACCTCGCGTCCTGTAACACGTGTCATGCGGTCTTATAATGGGCGGGAGTGGCAGCAATGAAAAGAGCAGCTATTTCGCAGTACCGCTTGTTTGACATATTATAATCTCGCGCACTTTGAAACAGAAAGGAATGTCTTCGTGTCAGAGGAAGGGCCGGAAAGTTTGTCGCCTGGTTTTGTTGGTCGAATGTTTAACACGATAACAGGTCGTGGCGCACCGCAGAGTTAAAATGTTAATTAAGAAAAAGAAAAGAACATATTCACCAGCATATTTTGTGCTAATGGATGGAGTTCACAATTTCAGAGAAATACCGAAATAAAATATTTAATAATAGCATCTTTGAAATCCTGATTCATATGCCAATGTGTGAATATTTTCCTAAGCTCCGATCATGTTTCTCTGAATGTTAAAAGTTATTATTTCAGATTTTTTAAAATAAAAAATCACAAAATTTTAAGATTTTTAGAATTTACAGCAATAATAATTATTTTGGAAAAAAACAACAAAATAAACAGTGAAAATAATGAGACGACAACATAGAACACTTAAAAACAGTCAAGTTTTTTTTTAACATTTAACGTCTTAGGGTGTTAATTTTAATCATATCTGAGAAAGTAAAGGATGAAAAGCTGCAGATATGAGTAAAGAGTACAATGCTTTTTACCTTCTTCTTTCTTAAAAGTTACTTCAGAATTTTATTTCTAAATTTTAAAACAAGATATTAAAAAATTAGGATTCCTTGTCATAAGTCAAATGGAATTGAAGAACTTAATGAATAATAATTAAAAATCAAATAAATTCGATATCACTTCTTTTATTGGACAACTTGTGTTTTATATTAAAAAAGAACCCGTTGATTATTGTGGCCTTGGTTGTTGTTTTTATTCTTCGAATACTTCGTTTTTATATACATTCAAATGGAACAATCTTATTCACAAAGAGAGTCCCCTTCTTGTTCATTAAATTTTTTTTTTAAAAAGTCTTTGCAGAACTTGACGCTTTGAAAACATTATATATTCAAGACAAGAGGTACCTACAAGAGGTACATACAAGAGGTAGATCTACCTACAAGAGGTACCTACAAAGTCGGAGTTATTGAACACAAAATCTCTTTTCCCGTTGGCGGTAGAACTACTGGTAGAACTGTTGGGGTTATGGTCCTCTGTTTAAGACAACATAACAAACAATGTATTGATTTCAAATTCAGCGATTATTGGTCATAATTACCTGTATCTGTAATTTTTCACAAATTAAAATTCTATCTCGTTGGGGTAAAATTAACCAAGCTACCTGGCCACTGAGTTACAGTGATGCGGTTGTTTTTCTGATGCAGCGGCGTAGCTAGAGTTAGTGCAAACGCAATATATTTAGTTTGCGTAAATAGTGTCACTATAAAGAAAAGAAAACCGCCACGGGGTCCGGGGGTTTAACCTCTTTGGGGGCTCCAAATGCATGGTGGTGGCGTAATATTTAATGTAAAAAAAAATTAAACAATAATTTGGGGGCCCCTCTCAAGTGGGGCCTGGTTGACTTTCAAATTTAGACCACTTCCCCTTTCTTATCTATGCCACTGCACGGAAAAGTTGATTGCATTATTGTAGAGCCAAAATCCACCTCTGAATTATACGCCGCAGTGCAATGAAATTTCAATGACCGCTTTCATCATGAAACATACGTACACCTTTCCACAGTACTCCCTCCTCCGCAACCCCCATCAGTGTATTTTTTAATTTAGTGCACGAAATGAAACGAGGACCTAAAAAAAATTATTAGTTGTCCAACTGGACAGGGGCATATTGTCCATGCATGAAGTTATCGCCCATTTTCTACGCCAACCTACGCTTTGGTGAATACGATTTTTTGATATCTTTACAGAAACTGAGTCGTGTTTTCAACCTTGGACAAAATGTCAAGTAATTAACAGAAACAATTTAGACAATTAATTAATTTTTGTGGAGGCCTTTCTTTCTAATCCCCATCCCCACACCTCTCACCTTTTCCACCCCTCCATTATTCGCATTCCTTTGTTACGTTTAAGTGGAAACAAATCCAGGCAATGATATAAAAAACAACCATAACTTGAACTAACACAGATTCCAGCAGTGTAAAGAATTTGTCATAGTCACAACCGTTTGGACTTGTCTCAGCCCGTCACGGCCTCCCACAAACATAGAATAAATAATGGGTAACTTTAAGTCTCAAGCCTCAAGAGGAAGAAAAAAGAAAAGAAAAAAAAAGGACAAAAAAAGACATTAGACATTTTACCTGCGCATACATCATGCACTTAACTCGCCTCTGTGGTATAATATCAATCTACGTTTTCTATTCACTTAATAAGACTGGGGGCCCGGCTCACATTCTGGGAAGAGATCCGAACTCTACTGTCCAAAGGGACAGAGGCGGCGTTCCCAGTTCAATACATTGGGTTCAGCAAAGTACATGCATTACATTCAGGTATTCTTATTACAGAGGATTTTCTGAAATTCTCAATCCTTCTTGGAATCGTAATACACGAATGTCGTTTCAGTTTTAATTTGTTTCCGTTTTGGTAGTGTTTTTGTAAGTACAGAAAGCGAAATGCATTAATTGGAGATGAGAAAAGAAAGAATGATCAATGTATAAGTTTAAGAAACAAAATGATTAATATAAAATTTATTTATAGAATAGTTATGCATATATTTTTAAAATCTACTTCTCTTTTTCTCTAAATTAACACATAGGGCTTTCTCTCTCTCTCAAATTTCTGTTTAAACAATTTTTTAAAGTTATTCTTTATTTTTTCTACATCGGAGTAGTTTCTGAAAATACCTGGCCAGTAACCAGTCGGAGAACATTACATAAGTTGTTCACCTTTAAAAGACTGTTTTGATTCGAAACGCGAGGCCTCTCTCCTTACGTGTCTGCGATGACAAGGGCGGGAATTAAGGAAAGGGAAACAACACCCGATATTTACTTGCCTTTCGTAGCCATGACACCTCAGGATGCCCTGCGGATCATTCCTCTCTCCCCCCCACCCTCATTCCTTGTCAGGTCCAGTCCGCACCCCCTCCCCCCAAGACTATTTATCAGCTCACTTGCTTGATGGTCAAACTCGTGACTTGTATATTATCACAGGTTGTAATGTTTGCTGACAACCGAGGGAGGTACATTGACGGAACCTGAGGGAGAGAAAAATAAAAATATTTAAAAAAAAGTTTTAAAGATACCACGTTTTGTGAACTAAAAAGAAGAAAATAAACTAAAAACGTCAGGCGCATTCGGCTGAAATTTGGTCTATTAATGCTTTTACATTAAACTTTTCAGTTTCAAATTCCTCCACAGTCTATATATGATACTTCATTTAATTTCAGCCGAATGCGCCCCACGTTTTTAGTTTATTTTCTTCTTTTTAGTTCACAAAACGTGGTATCTTTAAAACTTTTTTAAAAATATTTTTATTTTATACTTTTTAGTTTTCATTTAAGTAGAATTGAGTACTATAATTAATGAAATATTAAATTGTCATGTGAATCAAGTATGCATGCAAAATTTCATCAAAACATCCAGATCAGAAGTGGTTCAAAAAAGGAATTCAATTTTTGCCCCGGAAATCCAGACAAGACGGCAAACTAATAGAAACGTGGTAAAAAAGTCAAGAGAGAGGAAACAAAACAGAGACAACGAAAAGATGGGTCTTGATCAGGAGCAACAGGGTAAAAGATCTAAACTGTTAAGGGATTCCCCCTCCCCATTTTTTCATATGGAATGATGGTCTTGTAGTGGTGGGTTATTCTATGTTGGTTTATTTTCTATGCACTAAATTAATATCTAAATATAATTCGCCATTACAAGATCAAGAGCGAGTAGTGTGCAAATGAGCACGACGAATGACCCTCTCTGGGGTCGACCAATCAAGCGAAGTGGGTTGAAAAGTGGGCATGTTTCGAGACCAAGTACACTTCTCGCGTTCGCTTTCCTTGTTCCTTCTGCAAATAACATGTTGTTCCTAGCGCAGAGTGTTTATCACGACCACCTTACACGCGGTAGGTACTGGGTTCAAGCCTTATATAAGCGGGAACATTACTTTTTAAAATGGTTATTTTGCACCCGTTCTTTTCCTCCTTTTTTTGCGAACATTGGCTGATCCTAGCTAGGGTCGGCCGATCACAGTTAATGGTAGGTAAGCTAGGCTGGTGCAGGGTTTAAGGCATGTAGCTAACCACAGTGCGCATGTCTTGAGACCATCAAAAATATGTCAGCGATGCCCCCCACACACACACACCCCACCCCCCGATGTTCACTCACGTTGTTCTGATTTCTTCGTGCCGTAGTTTGTGTGCGTTCTATTCCCCCTTTCTTTGCACTGTCTACGAATAAGTCTGCGGCGTATGTTACGCCATATGTCCTGTCTAGTTATTATTAGCTATTTAAGACTAAACTATTGGTGTATGATTTTCATCAGACTGACAAATACGGTTAGATGGGACAGTTACTATTCACAAAATCAGAACCGCTTTTGTATGTGGTTGGTTCCCTGGACAATTCTAAAGATGCGTTGTTGGGTCACATAGACATTCGGGATATCAAACCTTTGACACATTGAATAAATATGTCACTTTCCCAGATTAACGTGCGATGGAATACACGCAGTCAATTAACTTTTATCTTCTTTTTTTTTTCTCCTGGGCCAAAGTGTTAAAAGGAGAAGGCTTTAATTGCTACTAGAGAACAGAGGCGTCTCAAGGGTTGGTGTCCCCCAGTGCAGTAGCTCATAGTGTCACCCCTCTCATGAACCACCCCATAGACCCCCGAGTCTTACCAGTGCCAAAGAAAGGAAACATATACAGAGTTTTACTCTTTGGTGTCACGCCTTGTGATGGTTTTACCCGGTTCGGTCCGCACCTCAGCACCCCAAGTGACGCCTGTGCAAGAGAATTCTCTAGCCAGAAGATAATATCTAATTTCACGAAGTCGATTCAATGCTTGACTTCTTCAAGATATTTAAATTAATTAAGTATAAGGGAAAGTTATGTGTAAGAATGGAAACGTGAATCTAGAAAACACGTCTGTATTCAGAGATGCGCCCGTAACAAACTTCTAATCGCGTCGTTAGTAAAGAATAATTGACATATATTTTTATGTGAGTTTGATAACGTTTCTAGTTTGATGAACTGTACACATCAACAACGACGATTACGTTGGTATCTGCACGTTCGGTGGTGAATTCAAATTAAGTAACTGGGTCACGAGGAAGAGAGATGTGATTCATTTGGGAATGTAAGATAATGATTATCTCAACATTATTATTACTTTAATGTCTTATAATATAAGCCCCAGAGGAATGGCGTTTGAAGGTTGGGTCGAAAAAGGGGTGGGGGACGTTGATGGGGCGCTTGGCCTAAGTCGACTTGTTTTTTTTCTTTACGTTCAGTGGCAGCGCTTCGGTCAACTGCATGATTTTTTCTGGGATGGGGCCTTTAAAATTTGATGAATCCCCCACCACCCAGCACCACTATCCCTAGCTCCCTTCTGCCCGAAAGCCCTGTGTATTTTCCCAAACAATCTCACCAAGGTAACTGGCTATTGCACTGTGTCCAATCTGGATCTGTGTATTGGCTAGCTTGGACAATAAATGGGTCTTCATTAATTCAAACATAAGACTCTTTCAAGCAGTATCTCTAAGACGACATTTTTAACTATAACCTCTAATGCAGGGGTAGGGAACTTTTTGTCTGAGAGAGCCATTAACAACACATAATTTTAAAAGTCATTCTTAAAGAGCCGTACGATTAAAACTAAACATTCAAGTAAACGTGTGAATTTTTGGTAATGTGCCGTCCATAAATGACGTCATGCTGTTTTGCTAAATAACAAACTCGTGTGCAAAGCTGCACAGCTGCCATTCTTCTTTACACCGCACAAAACACAAATATTATATTATCCTTATCGAATTACGCTGCGCGGTAATTCTAACTGCCCAGCCCCTTCAAAGGAACATTGATTGGCCCATCGTTACATGGTCAAAAAACCATTTTGATTAAAATTAGTTGATATACATTTAAGAAAGATTTTACTTATGTTATGACCAACCCCTCCCACCACCACCCCCAAATTATTATTTTTATTCCTCTCCACCCTTTCCGGGATAGTAGGATCATGATTATATAACTATTTGTCTGTAACCCCTCTGACGTCACTAGAGTTGGTGTCACCCGGGGCGGTAGCTCATGGTGTCACTTCCTCACGACTTAACCCATAGAACTCCTCCGAGTTTTCCAGTGCCAAATAACGGGAAAATAGAGAATTTTTCTATTTTGGTGTCACCCCCCTGATGGAGTCACCCGGGGCGGCCCGCCCCCACCACTCCTTCCAAGCGACGCCACTGCTATAAACCCAAGTACGGGCTTGACGATTCAGCACCAACAGTGTTTTGAAAGCTTTTAATTCGTATTTAGGTAACACCTCGAAATCATGCTCACAGCCCCCGTCCCAGTCTTAAAGTAGAATATACTGGTCTTAAGTGTCACCCAGTTTTTAACGATGACGCTATCAAGTTTTTCACTGTTTTTCGTGTTGATAAACCTGGCCCAACACCCGGTTTTACGTAACACCTTAGAAGCGTTTTGATTCAACACAATTCGTCCCATTGAGATGATGTGCCACCTGTGAACACTCGGCACTCGCCACCCCATTACGACCTGTAGCGTTTGGGATGACTGGCGGCATTCATAGATGGTGTCACCTTAGTGAACTTCTCACACGATCCGCAGCCTGGTGATGTTGAGACACTGCTGACGACATAATTTTTAAAAAAATATAACAAGGTTCTTATCGGGTCACTTATTAGGCTATGGTAAAATTTACAAAGCTATTTTCATACTACTGTGGGAAATATACTACGTAGCGACTCTGAAGGGCGCTAGGCTATACTTTATAGTGACTAGCTAAACAGTGTTTCTAATAAGATTTTTTATTTTTTTAAATATATATATATTATGGAGATAAGAGCTATTTCTAAAACGTTTTTGGCATATCATTTGTGTTTGTATGTGAGTGATAATCATGGAGCTCTGCTGATGAAACAAAAAAATGTATGTCTCGCATATAATGATTGGATCACCTATTTCAGCTGTCAATCAATAGAACTGTAAATTGTGGTAAAAATATTTTTTTGCCTACAATACAATTAACTAACGGTTATCAATCACACAGAAAATAATTAGCTTACTAATATAAAAATAATTCGTTAAAAAAACAACCAACAAACAACAATGGGGGCTGGGAATAGCGTGGTCACTCATAGTTATGGCCTGTGAGCGCTGCGCTCCATGCCAATACGTTCTTATAAGAACATAGGACGCAATTATCTTCTGAATAGAAGTAGCCTAGGTAATAGAAAAGATAACATAAGATATTCCTCATGCACTTTCAAAACCGTCCGTTTTTAATTCCAGTATGCCTTTTTTTCCATTAAAAAACCAATATTACTAATAATTGTTTACCGATGCTTAAAGAAGCGTGAAAAATATTAAAACTGATTTTTTTTCAAACATAGGAAATTATGGAATGATTTAATGGCGACCGTTTCCTACTATTCTGTGATAGCAGTAATTGCTTTTATCGTAGGTTAAGATTTGTATCTTATTAATATTTAATAGAAATTAATCTCTTTACTTTATCATGCCTAGTCAATTTATTTCCAAAAATGCCTTTAACTTTTATTTCCTAAAAAAATGTACAGTTGTTTTCCAGGTGCCAAATCCTCTTTAACAATCACGAGAACCGCTGAATAGCGATACCTGAATATCAGTAGTGAATAAAATGCCACCGATAGAAGAAAATAGGCTACATTTTTATGAAAAGAATAAAACTTCGAATTAATATTTTTCGCTTTGTAACGTCGCTGACAAGGTCAACACTTGAATAAAGGACCTGGCAACTTGTTGCGGACCGGGGTCTTGTTGTCCTGTCTGCCGTAAGAACATTAGTATGTCTGGAATGTCTTAGGATTTCATTAAAACAGAAATTGTAAAGCTGTAGGGCCGTCCATAAATGACGTCACATGTCTAAAAAAAGGGGGGGGGAGGGGGTCACGCATTTGTGACGATGTGTGACGAAGGGAAGTAGGGTTGTTTAAGAAACGTTACGTCACATGAAAACGCGCTACTTTAAAGAAAAGTTCCATTTAAATATTTGTTTGCTTGCAATTTATTTAATGACGTTTTCAATGACTTTACACGTGATACAATATTAGAGTGCAGATTTATACTAAATACATATTTAAATGAAAAAAAAGTAATTCGTTACATGCAAATTTTAAATTAAAAGTATTGATTTTAGGGGTGGGAAGGGCAAAGCTTTGTGACGTCATATTGAAGAGTAGGTTTTTGTGACAAAGTGTTACGAAGGAGGGGGGTGTAAAAAAAACCTGTCAAAATCGCGTGACGTCATTTATGGATGGCACCCTAAGGTGTCTTTAAGTGTAGTTGCTTCATCTATTTTTTAAACTTCCTTTTCAGAATTTAAAAAAAAAATGTANATATATATATATGTATACACACATTCATATATACATATATATAGATATAAGGGAAAGGCACATTTAGGGGCCCTCAGCCAAATTCGTATATATATATGTACTAGCAAACCCGGTCGTGCGTTGCAACGATCTCAGTAAAAATGATTATTTAAGAATCCAATGAGTGATATGTTTTAAAAACAATAATGCCAGAAACCTACACGGAAGTGTGAAAAAAAAGTCAAAGTTTCATAGCAAATGGAAAAAAAAAAGTTTAAAAGCTTAAAAAAAAGAAAAACTGGCATTAAATGGCAAGGCTCTAAAATAAGTGATAATTTGTACTCAAGAGTTGTTTCTCAATATCGTGTAAAATTGATTGGGGAATTAAATTATTAACGCGCATTACAAAAACATTTGAGTAAGCCTGCATCGAGGGAATAGACATTAAGAGTTCTGTACCCTACAGTAATTATTTATAGCCTCTTGAGTTTTTATGTACAAATGTACTAAGATTGGCAAGATCCGTTATTTTCTTAGTAACTTAAGCTAACACTAATTTTTGTAAAGGTAATATAAAGGAAAAAATGACTTTTACCGGCCCCTGTGCCCATTCTGCGCAAGATGTCTATTTAAAAAAAGCTGTTCGTTTTAATTCAGGTTCATCATTGATATATTCCTCTACATTGTTAAAAATTGAATGGGGAGAATATCTTTAGCATTAACTACCCCCCTAAAAATAGACAATTGGCACCCCCAGCCCCGAAGAAATAGTCATTAAAAATTCAGGACCTTATAGTATTTTAATATTGGCTATCAAGTTTTTTTAATACAAAATTTGGTTAAGATACGTCAATTTACCAAGTAGCTAGCGCTCAAACAATTTTTATATAGTTCATTTCAGCAAAAATTGACATTATGGACCACTGGCGCCCCATGTGTGTTTAATTGACGAGGAAAGTTACATGTTAACTTCCTGAGAGTGTACGCAATAATCTCAAAAAGTTTCATTACGATCGAATACATGGTTTAGTGATCTATAAAGGACATGTATACACACATTCATATATACATATATATAGATATAAGGGAAAGGCACATTTAGGGGCCTCAGCCAAATTCGTTGCAAGATATTAAGTCCCAAAATCTGTTCATTTTAATTCTGTTTCAAATCAAGGATTTATTTCCCGAGATCGTTAAAAATTGAATGGAAAAAATATCTTAAGCATTTACAAAAAAGACATATGGGGCCCCTGGCCCCGAAAAAAAGACATTAGAAGTACATTTAATAAAAAAAAAATTAAAGTCAAATTTTCTTTCGGGTACATGACACATTGTTCTTGAAATCCCATAGTAATTGACAAGAGCAAAGAAGTACAACTTCTTTTTTGTTTCAGATACGACAATCTGACTCTGAACGGTTATGACCTGAACGGCATCAAGAGATTGCTAAAAGAGAAATGGTCCCATGCCGCTGCCTACGCCGTTTTCCGCCTGTCTGGTATCTACACCTCTGCCAATGTCCGCGTTCAGGTTGGTAAAATGTCTTTAAAAGTTCAGCTTTTTAAAAAGTTCAAACGTATTGAAATGAACAAAACAACGAACCCTGAAGGAGTTGCCATTAGGAGTTTAGTGCCCTATAATATTTTAACATTGACTATCAAGTATTTTTATGCCAAGTTTGGTTAAGATCCATCAATTAAGCATGTAGCTATCGCTTAAACTAATTTTTATATAGCTCATATTAGCAAAAAACGACATTAAGAGCCCCAGGGCCCATTCAAGGTAGACTATAAAGCTCAAAACAACTGTTTATTTTAACATGGATAATAATGCATACATTTATCATCATTTGTCAAGATCTGTAATAATTAAACTGGGGAATAAAATTTTAAAGGTTTATAAGAAAGGTATTATGAGCCCCCAGCCCCAAAAGAGCGGACCTTAGGAGATGACTTACCTACAGTATTTTAAAATTGGCTATCAAGATTATAAATACAAAATTTGGTTAAGATCCATCCATTTATCAAGTAGATAGCGCATAAACTAATTTTTTATATAGTTCATATAAGCAAAAATTAACATTTAGGGCCCCCGGTGCCCCTTTAGTGCTAGATTGAGAAAACAAAGTAGCCAGTTACCATTCCGGAAGGGTACTCAACAATCTCAAAAATTAAAAATTTTCATGACGATCGGATGAATGGTTTAGTCAATTACAACGGACAAGCACACACACAGACATACTTTGATTTATATATATATATATATATA
>MUZC01000032.1:1070645-1089965 GCA_002072015.1 Radix auricularia | reverse complement strand
CGTTTTGCGGTGATTCCCAGATTGAGCGATACTGTGCCTTCGAAGCCACTTGCTTGATTTTCCTTACAAGCTACACAAATAAGTAACCTACACATCCCCACATTGTCCCCGAACCATTCTCTGGACTCAGAATGGTCTATCGTGACCTATATATGACTCATGACAAAGCGAACTCTTCTCTATATAAACGTACACAAATAAATTAGGTACTCCTTTTGAACTTTTGAACCTTCAACTTTGACATATTTTAATTAATTCTAACCAATAGTTAAATGGCTTTTGCACATGGCCACTTCTTATGAATGAAACAATGAGAACAAAGCAGTAGTACAGTACATGTAATAGTCAAAATGAGGTTGAAGGATGAATGGTTGCCAATGACAACAAGTCTGCACACGGTACATTTTATTATTCCATACGATCCCCTCAGTTAACAATGGACTTAGAATTCCTTCGGTAACTTGGTGCTAATATGACTAACCAACAACAATGGTGTGGGAGATTTAGAGTGGGGGTGGGTAAACTGTCTGTAGTCTGTTATACTATATATTTTAAAATCTGGGGAGCCTTATTTACAGTAAGCAGCCTATGATTTTGGTATCGTCCCATCACTAGCGTTCGTTTTTAAAGACCATTTAAATTTAAATATAACGCCGTTTTGTGGTGATTCCCAGATTTAGCGATACTGTGCCTTCGAAGCCACTTGCTTGAATTTCAAAAGCCGTTACCAGAAGCAACACAGCGCTGAGAGCAAAACGCAAGTGTGCTGTGACGTCACCACTTGGTACCTTCCTTTGGTTATTTTAAAAATTATAGCTAACATTTTCAAAAGCTGGAGATTGGTCATGGGGATCGAGATAACGAATGTTAAGTGGCAAATTTGACCCTTTTTTGTGCTCGTGTTATGCGGTTTCGGCGACTTTAAAAAATCGAATTAAACGACGAGAAAATGCTAAGACAAAGAGAGAATTTGGCGGTTCCAATAAAAAACGTCGACATAATAGGGTGGTCGAGCTAACCGAGCTGAGCTCGAGGTAAGTGGGTTCGACTGTATATATTTAATATTATAAGCCTGATTTCTGATTGCAGTCTCACCCCCATTTGTTAGTATTTTTAGACAGTTTCATTCAGTTGCTACTACTAGTTACTAGTCTACTACATTACTAGTAGTAGTAGTATTACTAGTACTCTGACTAGTGCGAATAGACTAATAACTTAGAATAACTACTAACACTACTAAACTAACAGTTCTCAGTACTAAATTTATTTTATTATTGTTAGTCAACTCAAAATTATTAATTATATTATTATTATAATTATAGTTACATATTTTAAGTTAAGCAAGGACAACTCCAGGAAAAATGCAGAGAGCAGCAGAAGCCACTATAAATTGCATTTGTAGACCTTACAAAAGCCTCCGACTTAGTCAGTCGCAACGGGCAATTTCAAATACTGGCTAAAATTTGCTGTCCCCCCCCCCACCTACTTGCCATCATGAGACAGTTCCATGAAAATTTGCTTGGCACAGTGCAGTTCGATGGAGCTAAGTGAGAGGCCTGCCCTGTCAGCAGCGGAGTTAAACAAGATTGTGTACTCGCACCAACACTCTTCGAAATATTCTTCTCTGTACTTCTTCGATACGCATTCAAAGATAGCAGTGAGGGAATCTGGTTACATACCAGAGCTGATGGAGGACTTTTCAACACTGCTCGCCTCCGAGCCAAGACCAAAACTACGGATGTCCTAATTCGAGAGCTACTATTTGCGGATGATGCGGCACTAACAGCACATACACAATCTGGTTTGCAACAACTCGTGTCAAGCTTCTCCAATGCCTTCAAAGAATTTGGTCTGCAAATCAGCTTGAAAAAGACAAACATCATGGCCCAAGACACCCGTCCTCCTCCTACCATAAACATCGATAATGAAAACTTGGAGGTTGTGGACAACTTCACCTACTTTGGGTCCTAGGTATCCAATACACTGTCAATTGAAGAAGAAATAAGCAGCAGAATTGGCAAGGCAGCCGCAACAATGGCTAAACTAAATAAGCAGGTCTGGCAAAACACCAAGCTAACGGAGAAAACCAAACTGTGCGTCTATCGAGCCTGTGTCATCAGTACACTACTATATGGGAGCGAGACATGGACCACTTATACATCACAAGAGCGTAAGCTTAACAGCTTCCATTTGAGATGCCTGCGCCGCATCCTTGGTATTAAATAGCAAGATAAAGTGCCTAATAGTGAGGTCCTAACGCGTGCGAATACCCAAAGCATGTTCTCAATTCTTAGTGAAAGACGCCTGAGGTGGCTAGGACATGTCAAAAGAATGAGCCCCGGCCGCATCCCGAAAGACCTCCCATATGGTGAACTTGCTTCAGGAAAGAGGAAAACAGGTCGCCTACGCTTGCGATTTAAAGATGTCTGTCAAAGGGACATGAAAGCAGTCAAAATACATACAAGAAACTGGGAGTGTAAGGCAGAATACCGATCTACGTGGCGCACAGTTGTCAAAGAGGGCGTCATAGTAGCCGAGGAGCGAAGAATGGAGGAGGCTGCAGACAGAAGAGCTAGGAGAAAGGCCAAAACATTTGGAAGCACAGAACTCGTGTGTAAAAACTGTGGCAAAGACTGTCACTCAAGGATAGGACTGCACAGNTATATATATATAAGTTATAGTTACAACTAATTAGACAATCATCAACAGATAGAGAAATTATAAAGGTAAAACCATTAAATCATGAAATGAAACGCGGGGCCAAGCAGAAGTTTAGATACTTGTGTATATCCCATCCCCACTTAGCCTCACCTCCCCCTAATGAAAACCTACGCCATTGTTGTTGTTGAGCCTTCTCGTCTTACGAGAGACCACCAGGCATCTCTATCTTGCGCCAGTTTCTCCAGGATCTTCCATTCATGGCCAATATTCGTGATGCCGACCTCCAATTCCACGCCAACAACACGCTCTAATTATTTTAAAAAAAGAACAATAAACAAAGAAGCATCAAAGAAAACATTATTTGTTTTTTCCGTCTGGAATTCCGATGTTGAATGGACTGGACTGCCTTCTGCAAGAAAGAAAATATAATTTTAAAAGACCCACTAAATAATCATTTAAAACTATTGAAAGTGCAAGACCGGACTTAACGCCACCCTAGAATAACGAGGTTCTAAGTAATAATAAACAAAAGGTGAGTAATATGACTACTGACACATGATCCTTGTATCAATCTATCGTGGAAACTAATGTTAAAGGTGTATTTTTATCTAATTTATTACACTATGGATAATCTTAGGACGCAATAATCTTTTGAATAGAAGGAGCGTTTGTAATAGATTAAAAAATTTAAACTTCACATAACATAATTGTTTATGACATTGAAATTATAAGTGCAGCACGAGAAAATGCTCGTCGAAAATGAATTATACAGAAAATCTCTTAAAAGTTAGTATTCTGATAATTAAAATTGTTTTGTTTTTTTAAATAGGATGAATGCTCTAACAATTGGTCTTAAATATAGATGATGCTCCTATGGTATATTTGACCCCAGCCATATAAGAATTAAATTCCCCTTTGTGTGTGTGTTTTGGGGGGGGGGGTATGCACCTTACAATGGATACATCATTTTAGACTATAGAGTGTATAGTATAGATACGTTAAATAAATGATTATGAGCTTTGCCAAGTAGAGGTACCGCACCACATGATGTTCATAGCTTGAGCAAAAAGTAGAAAAGAGTCGCTTCGTGCTAAGCTCATTTAATTGAAATATTATTTTCAGGAGTAGGGGAAAAAAAGAAGTAAGAAAACAGCATTTCCAGGGAAGCAATTTTTCAATTTTAGGAATAAAATTGTTGTCAAATTTTGGTTACTTCCCTTTAATAAGTAAAATCTCTTATATTAGAATCATTACAATTATTTATACTGTAATTAATATTATTAATTATGATAATAATAATATTATTATTTTCATAGTTATTGTTGTTATTTTTAAAAGTTTCTTTTATTGTACTGCTTCTTACAGTTCAGATTTGGAATTGTCAATTTGAAACCAATTCCAATTTTGATACCTCAGTAAATGCGCCGAAAGCTATTGAATGTTAATTATTGTTTAACCGAATTCGACTTAACATTATGTGTATTTATACAATCATTTGTTGGTTGTACCATTATCTATACTAATAAAAGGGAAAGCCCTAACTCACTCACTGACTGACTGACTCACTCATTCATCACTAATTCTCCAACTTCCCGTGTAGGTAGATTCATGAAACTTTTGGGAGTTGTTGGGTACCCTCTGACTACGAAAATTGCGAAAAAGAATTTTGAAAATCTCATTCATGTGGGGCCGGGGGGGGGGGGCCAAAAACTTTTTTGTGCCTACATCACTAATTCTCCAATTTCCCGTATAGGTAGAAGCATGAAACTTTAAGAAGCTGTTGGAGACTCTCTTACGACAGAAATGGCTAACAAGAGTTCTGAAATTCACACTTATGGGGGCCGGGGCCCCAAAACTGTTTTTTTCCTTATATAAGCGATATGCTAATTGAAAATCAATAATTCATCTATTTCCCGTGTAGGTAGACTCATCAAATGTTGGGGAGTTTATAAGTACACTTTCACGATGCTAGCAGGTGAAATAATTTTAAAAATTTCTCTTACTGGGTTGGGGGCCCAAATTTAAAACCTAAAAATCACTATTTCTTCCATTCACCATGTAGGTGGAGAGCATGAAACTTTAGGAAGTTGTTGGGTTTAATCTCCCGATAATAACTGGCGAAAGAGAATGTTAAATGCCCCCTCACAGAGGTACGGGAGCCCCCCAAAAAATGGGGCCCCATAAAAAATATGTCCCCCTATATGAGCTATTAAAAAATTGCTATTCAATAATTCTCCTATTTCCCGTATAGTTTGAAGCATGAAACTTTGTAAATTTTTTGAGTACATGCTTCCGATGATAATTGGCAAAAGAGAATGTTAAATTTCCCACTAATAGGGGCCGGGGCCCCCAAAACATTTTTTTTTATATGAGCTATACGAAAATTGAAAATATTTAATTCTCCTATTTCCCATATAAGTAGAAGCATGAAACTTTTGAAAAAATTTTGAGTACACGGTCCCGACAATTGGCAAAAAGAATCTTAGAATTCCCTCTAATTGGGTACCGGGGACCCAAATATATTTTTTCTTAAATTAAAAAAAAACTTCTCACTATTTCTCCAATTTTCCGTGTAGGTAGGAGCATGAAACTTTGGGTAATTGTTAAGTACCCTCTCAGAATAAATGTTGGTGTAAAAGAATTTTGAAATTCACATTCATGGGGGCCGGGACCCCAAAAACGTATTGTTTTCTTATATGAGATTTATAAAAATTGAAAATCACTGATTCTATTTTTTCTCGAGTAGGTAGACTCATGAAACGTTGGGGAATTGATAATTACACTTTCACGATGGTAGCAGATGAAAACATTTTAAAATATCTCTTACTGGGGGCCGGGGGGCCAAATGTAGTTTCTTTCCTAAAATAAACTATATAAAAATTACACATAACTAATTCCCCCATTCTCCATTTAGGTAGAAGCATAAAACTTTGGGAAGTTGTTGAGTACAATCTCCAGATGAAAGTTGGTGAAAGAGAATGATAAATCTCCACTCACAGGGGGCCCAAATATATTTTTTTCTTATATTAAAAACCGACTCATCACAAATTCCACAAATCATCGTGTAGGTAAAAACATAAAACTTTAGGAAGTTGTTGGGTACCCTAAAAACGACGAAAATTGGCGTAAAATAATTTTTAAATGCACGCTCATGAGGGCCTAGGCCAAAAAAACGTGTTTTTTTCCTTATACACGCTATAAAAATTTGAAAATCGATTATTCTCCTATTTTCCAAAAAGGCAAACGCATGAAATTTGGTGGGTTTGATAACTACACTTCCACGATGGTAGCAGGTGAACAATTATTTAAAACATTCTTTACTGTTGGCTAGGAGGCCAAAATATAGTTTGTCCCTAATATTAACTATATAAAAATTAAAAATCCATAAATCTCCCATTCCCTATGTAGATAGAAGCATAAAACTTTAGGAAGTTGTTGGGTACCGTTTCGCGACAAAAATTAGCGTAATATAATTTTAAAATTCACACTTATTGAGGCCGGGACTTCAAAAACGTGTTTTTTCCAAATATGTGCCATATACAAATTGAAAAGCACTATTTTTCCTATTTCCCAAATAGGTAACGCATAATACGTTGGGGATTTTTTAAATACGCTTCCACGATGGCAGCAGGTGAAATATCCGGCATCCTTCCGTCTCGCGAGACGATGGTGCATCACCGTTGGGTTGGGTTGCATTTCCTCGAGTGACTGTGCAGTCCTATCCTTGAGTGACAGTCTGTGCCACAGTTTGTACACACGAGTTCTGTGCTTCCAAATGTTTTGGCCTTTCTCCTAGCTCTTCTGTCTGCAGCCTCCTCCATTCTTCGCTCCTCGGCTACTATGACACCCTCTTTGACAACTGTGCGCCACGTAGATCGGTCTTCTACCTTACACTCCCAGTTTCTTGTATGTATTTTGGCTGCTTTCATGTCCCTTTGACAGACATCTTGAAATCGCAAGCGTGGGCGACCTGTTTTCCTCTTTCCTGAAGCAAGTTCACCATATAGGAGGTCCTTCGGGATGCGGCCGGGGCTCATTCTTTTGACATGTCCTAGCCACCTCAGGCGTCTTTCACTAAGAATTGAGAACATGCTTTGGGTATTGGCACGCGTTAGTACCTCACTATTAGGCACTTTTTCTTGCCATTTAATACCAAGGATGCGGCGCAAGCATCTCAAATGGAAGCTGTTAAGCTTACGCTCTTGTGATGTATAAGTGGTCCATGTCTCGCTCCCATATAGTAGTGTACTGATGACACAGGCTCGATAGACGCACAGTTTGGTTTTCTCCGTTAGCTTGGTGTTTTGCCAGACCCGCTTATTTAGTTTAGCCATTGTTGCGGCTGCCTTGCCAATTCTGCTGTTTATTTCTTCTTCAATGGACAGTGTATTGGAGACCTTGGATCCCAAGTAGGTGAAGCTGTCCACAACCTCCAAGTTTTCATTATCGATATTTATGGTAGGAGGAGGTCGAGTGTCTTGGGCCATGATGTTTGTCTTTTTCAAGCTGATTTGCAGACCAAATTCTTTGCAGGCATTGGAGAAGCTTGACACGAGTTGTTGCAAACCAGATTCTGTATGTGCTGTTAGTGCCGCATCATCCGCAAATAGTAGCTCTCGAATTAGGACATCCGTCGTTTTGGTCTTGGCTCGGAGGCGGGCAGTGTTGAAAAGTCCTCCATCAGCTCTGGTATGTAACCAGATTCCCTCACTGCTATCCTTGAATGCGTATCGAAGAAGTACAGAGAAGAATATTGCGAAGAGTGTTGGTGCGAGTACACAACCTTGTTTAACTCCGCTGCTGACAGGGAAGGCCTCTGACTTAGCTCCATCGAACTGTACTGTGCCAAGCATATTTTCATGGAACTGTCTGATGATGGCAAGTAGGTGAGGGGGACATCCAATTTTTGCCAGTATTTGGAATAGCCCGTTGCGACTGACTAAGTCGAAGGCTTTTGTAAGGTCCACAAATGCAATGTATAGTGGCATCTGCTGCTCTCTGCATTTTTCCTGGAGCTGTCGTATGGAGAACACCATGTCTATGGTAGACCGACCGGACCGGAAACCACACTGAGATTCTGGATAGACGCGGGATGCTAGGCTTTGTAAACGTTTTAGTATAACGCGGGCAAAGGTCTTTCCTACAATACTAAGGAGTGAAATGCCGCGATAATTATTGCAATCACTCCTATCACCTTTGTTTTTATATAGTGTCACTATATTTGCATCCTTTAGGTCTTGGGGGATGTAGCCCTGTTCCCAGCAGAGGGACAGAATCTCGTGCAATGGTTGGAGTAAAGCTGTCTTGCCACTCTTTAGAACCTCTGGTGGTATTCCATCATTCCCAGGCGCTTTTCCACAAGCTAGACTGTCAATTGCTTTGCTCAGCTCTTCCTGTGTGGGCACGACATCAAGTTCTTCCATGAGTGGCATATCTGGGATGTCATCTAGAGCGGTGCTGGAGACTGTGGTAACTGTTGAATACAATTCCAGATAATGCTCAACCCACCGTTTTAGCTGTGCTGCCTGGTCTTGAATAATTTCTCCATTTTTGGACTTTAGGGGAGCAGCTTTTGACGTCAAGGGGCCCGTTGCCTTTTTGATGTTTTCGTACATGACTTTTGCATTGCCCATGTCTGCAGCTGATTGTATACTGGAACAGAGCTTAAGCCAGTAGGTATTGACACATTTACGTGCAACCTTTTGGGCAAGTGACTTAGCTGTTTTTAAAGCATGCAAATTGTCAGGTGTAGGCTTTTCCTTGTAAGCCATAAGAGCTTTCCTTTTTGCTTCAGTGACGGGTTTCATCTCGTCCCAATGTTCATCAAACCAGTCCGTGTTTTTGTGAGATTTTTTGCCAAAGGCTTGTATTGCGGATGTATAGATTGTGTCTCTCAGTTGCGTCCATTTGGAGTCAATGGTGACGCATGGGGACATCTTTGAGAGACTTTCCTTCACCTTGTCTTTGAACAGCTGCGCTATTGCAGGGTCTTTCATGCAGGAGGTATTGATGCGTGGACTTCCCTTTTTCTTTGTGTGGTACGAGTTTTTCCTCATTATTCGTACTTTGCTGGCGACAAGGGAATGATCCGTGTCACAGTCGGCACTGTGATAGCTGCGAGTGAGTAGGACGCTAGCTAGTTGTGCATGCCTGGTGATAATGAGGTCCAGCTGGTGCCATTGGTGGGATCGAGGGTGTCTCCAAGATACTTGATGTATATCCTTGCACTTGAAGAAAGTGTTGGTCACACACAAGCCTCGTGAGCAGCACAATTCCAGAAGCCTTTGTCCATTTTCATTTAGCTTTCCTCTTCCCAATAGTCCAAGGCAGGTGGGCCAGGCTTCGTGGTCGCTCCCCACTCTAGCATTGAAATCTCCTAGGAGATAGATTGCCTCGTCTTTGTGGATGCCGGCTATTGCCTGGTCTAACGCTCCATAGAACTGGTCCTTCTCTTCCGGAGTTGAATAGAGTGTTGGGGCATACACACTAAGAATGTTTGCTGGGCCCGCAGTTGTTCTGAGTCTTAGAGTGAGGATCCTCTCCGTGCCTGATGACGGTGGTTCAGCAGGTGAAATAATATTTAAAATATGCCTTGGTGGGCGCTAGAGGCCAAAATATAGTTTTTTTAATGCACTATTCACTTATCACTAATACTCCATCTTCCCGCAGCAAAACGCGGGCAAATCGCTAGTATAAGATAAATGTACGGTTCTATAAAAATGTGGCTTTTTAAAAACTTCAAAACATAATTATTTATAGATAAAACAAACTCTGATGCAGCTATAAACACATTTACTTAAAGTACCTTTAAGTCTTAAGTCTGGGTGGTTGAAAATATTTCTATCTATTATATGATCTAGTAATTTACACATAATACTAGTAAGTGAAAAAGTTCGATAATATTATTATAACATTGATTTAATATTAATACCACGGTCTGTTATATATATATTTTTTTATATTTTAAAGGATGGTCAAATTAGCTGATTTCCAATCCTGGTGAACTTTTCCCTTGCTTAGAGAGGCTTGAAAAGGTATTTCAAGGATTTGGGGGCAGTTCGTTGTAAAATTATATAAGTAATCAAGCTGGTAATTCATGCGGACCAGAAGCTTTGTTTATTTTAAAGTCTTTAGGAGTTTGTCTATGCAACTTTCTTCTACAGTTATACAGCACATTTCTTCTATTTCATAAGAATTATTGAGACGGGGATGCGTATGCAAAGTATGTGATAATGACCATAGGTGTCACTAGGAAATCACGTTTTTTAATTTGAGTGGCCGTCCAAAAATGACGTCACGCACCTATGGTGAAGGGAGTCCCCACCTTTTGACGATGTGTGACGGGGGGTGTTAAGAATTGTGACGTCACGTCAAAACACGCTACTCTAAGCCAAAGATACACTTACACTAAATACATACCAAAATAACAATATACGTATAGAAACTGCAGGATTGCCAAAGATGGATAGAAAATTATTTACAGGCATTTTTAAAAAAACGAAAAGTAGTGCAATCGCGGGATTCCTAAATGCCATTATTAGAAGATTTTGGGGCGTCCACAGCAACTGACTTATCATTGGCATTGAAGACATCGGTACAATTCAACGGCTAGACACAGCTGAGGCTACTGTTTTTAATTTGACTGTCGCTGACACTTATTCATTTTCTAATTTGAATTTTGGAAGGTATGGCTGGACACACGACCTTTCAAATGATTTGAAATTGCAGCTGATTCGTGATTGTTGGACCACTGATAAAATGTATGAGTTAAGAGCTGACAGTGGAGGAAACAGAGTTTTTAGTTTTTAGATATGCATGGTTATCAAACTATTCACCGTCGCTTATATACTCGCAAATGTTATAAGTTGTCTTTTGTAAATATTGTGTGTTGTTTCCGCAAAAAATAATTCGAGGAGTTCATTTGGCATTTGTCATCCAACCATGAAAAAAATATAAAGATTTTAACGTAGATCCACGTAGCCACATGCAAAGCACGTGACACAAATGTTATCATGAAGATGCAGCTACAAGTAATTTTGTTACATTATTGAAAGCCAAAACAGTTTATATAGATGGGCAGTTGAACTCAACATTTAGAAGAAAAATTCATGAAAGTTGCATTAATCTGAGTCCCATCAATTCTACAATCCTATTTTGCGGATTGCATGATTTAGCACTTCTTGGAAAAAAATTAAATTCTCGTAATTTTGTATGACCTGTTAGTCACTGTTAGAGTTTCGTGCATTCTGGAGATTAAGTTATTGATAATTATTTATCAATTATTTCTCATAGTGCCAAGTATATCTCGGCAACCATGCAAATCACTATAATTTATCGAAATTTGTGGTCTCTTAATCATTATAAGTTTTATGGTTTGGGCCTTTCAGTTTTAGTTGGGCCATTCCTGTGGATTCCATCATTTAGACTTAGTGAAGGACCATGTTTTTATTTGTTGTCTTTAGAAACTACATTGTTTACGTGCGCAGCCGGAAGGCGGCGGAGATTTCATAGGACGTTAAGCACACCCAAGGTTCTCATTCTCCCCCACTTCCCGAGGACGAAGGTGGTGGTTTTTCATTCCAAGGAAGTGTCTTCGTTGATTTTGTCGTCGTTATCATCATCCACGTTGTCGACGCTTTCTTCATCTATCATCCCGTCACAGTCGTTGTCGATTCCTATGTCTGGAATCATAGTTACCAAATCCTGTACGCAGGTCTCATCGAACTCGGCCGTGTACATGTATTCTGATCTGGGCTTCAAGCCACAGAGATACCACATAAGATTGTAATAGTTGGTCGACGACACAGAGTGTCTTCCCGTGGAGGCTTCAAGCGAAACGATGTGGTACGAGGAGGAGCCGAAGACCTTGTTCCACATGACGGATTGCGTCAGATATGTAGAGTCAAAGAGGAGGTAGACGATGTGATCCTCCACCGTCACAAGCGTTGGGAAGCTGTCGGGAGTAATGTCAGTCGCTAGTATAACAGATAGTTGGGAACAAGCAAGCTGATTGATGAGTCACCAACCCGCTCGAGTTCATCCGAATCGAAGTCGAAGCCTGCTGGCCGCGACATCATGACAAATTGAATTCGTTTTTCGCTGAAGAGCAATCGGTTTGCGCCTATGGAGACGTCGGTCTTCACGTCTCCGGCCGTGAGCTTGGCGTTAGGTGTCATCGTGATACTGACCACAGAGCGCCACCACAAATACTACAAACACAGTTCCGTGAGCTTGGACGGGCAGGAGCATCTCCGTGACCACCTGGTAAATACGACGTCTCTACCCAGCGGTTGGGTTCGTCGCAGCTGTGTACAATCCCGAAGCGCCGTTTCGCCGGTTACGCCTATTGGAATCTGACCGACTATGCTTTTGCCGGTCATTAACTCGTTGTGTATCTCTGCCACACGGATAGAGCGCTGAAGAAGAAAGCATTCTTCATATTTATAGTAATTTTCTGATGATATACAGAGTCGTTTTTGCAACATTTTTGGCCCCCCGGCGAATAAATAATGTTTGGCCCCTGGGCAAAGAAAGAGTGTGACCCCCAGAGCCGTCTTTACACAATTTTGGGCCCCGCACAAACAAATAGTGTAGGGCCACTGGGCAAAGAAAGAGTACGCAGGAATAAAATAAATAAATGTACATAATATGTATCAATAAAAATTGGTCTCATATGGCCCCTATGCACGTGGACTCCCGGGGCAAATGACAAACAGTTCTAAGCTAAAAAATAACGGCCCAGAAGATATATATAATCATTAAATACTACCCATGACTTTTTTCTGAAGAAAGAAATTAGAAGTAGATCTACACGCAACTGAAATGCACAAAGTATGCTTTTTTAAAAATGTCGAGGTTATGGTAAAATCACACAACAATTAAAAGTGATACAATTTTCAAAGCTAGTCTGAGAATACGGAGCTGTGGGTCTATTTTATTTTCAGACCCAAGTGTTAAAATGCCGCACTAAATCAATAAAATCCTCATAGGATCCAGGGTGCGGTGTCTTTGATGACCGATTTTCATTGTTAAGATTATTTACCAATGCTGCAGTTTTCTCTCACAGACGGCTACAATTAGTTTTGGTAGCCAGCAAATCATTTTAACATTCATTGAAAAAAAAACAAATTACACAAACTACTTGTGTAAGGTAACAATAAATTAAAGCTTTATTATCAACTAATAAAAATAATGGTAGACGTTTCGGCTCATGCCTTCATCAGTACAAAAACATTTACTTACATATATCTTAAAATTAAAACATATTAAAGTCTATGTGATAAAATGAAAAGAAAAGAAAAAGAAAAATAAACATGGACATAGAATATAAGAAAAAGGAGGAAGTTGAAGTATCTAAAGTAACAATGAAAACCACAACGGGAAAACGATTTTGCAGTCAGGTAAAATTGTGGATTTGGTTAATTTCATATGGAGCCAACGTACAATATCGTTTTACGAGTCTATTTTCCATGTGGACTCCATCATGGGTATTGGTTGCATATAGAATACCAGTAACTGCAATATCCAAAATGCCGTCGTGGTCAACACAGTTAAAATGTTTAGACACAGGACACTGATTTGTGTTCCTTTACTCTATGCTTACCGATTCAGTGCTTAATTTATTGTTTCCGTACACAAATAGTCTGTGTAATTTGTTTTTTTATTTAAAAAAAAAAAGCTTTATGCAGTCCTATTCTGTATGATATAACATTCAGTGACTATCATCCACTTGAGTCTTCAGACTGACTTCGCCTGACACTCTTCTTATTTCACTAATTAACTAGTTAATTGTTTAGAAATCAATAAAAATCAGGCTCTGTTGGACGTGTGATTTGTGTTCCTTTACTTTATGCTTACCGATTCAGTGCTTAATTAATATACATGTAAGTTTTTAAATTGTATGTTTATGCTTTGGTTTATAATTTGTTGCTGACGAAGATTTTTTATGAGAGATTTGATGTTTTTTATGTGTATTTTTATCATGTTTAATAATAAGCGAACTAAGAATTAAAGCGCTCGCTTAAACTGAACAACAAAGCTCCTACCAAAGACATAAAATAAATTTTATCTCTTATGCAAATTTAAGTTTTTCTTTTGTTAGTGAAAGTACAGGATCTAGTATCGGAAGTATTTATTTATTTTCTCTCGGAGTAACATGTTTCAAACAAAATTGGTAATAATACCAATACCCTTCGCTGTCCTGTTGCTCACCTTCTTTTCTTATAGCCGTCAAATCATCTCCCCACTTCCAAACTGTTTAACGCTTTGATTCTAAATTTGGCAGAAGACACATCTAAAACTGGGTTCAAATTTATCTCAACAACATCTGTCACGTCTTCTTGCTGCGGCTTGACTGAAAGCACAGATAACATGACGTTTTGCCAACGGGTCTGTCCGACATCTGGCTCGTGAGACAATTGTGGCCTGGGTAGAGCTCCAATTGTATTTTATTATCATGTGCACTGCATATTCAGTGCATAGTTTAAGTGATTGAATGGTCTGACAAGGTTGACAAAGAGATACCATTTTGTATAGGGCGATAATAAGAAATAAAATAATAAATGACTATAGCATTACTCATCAAACGCGGCTGATTACTGTAATGGCAACATAATCCACTCGTATGACGTATGCCTTGGCTACGGGCCGTCCATAAATGACATCAAGTGCTTAGGGAGGAGGGGGGGGGTCACACATCTGTGACTGTGTGACGAGGGAAAAGTTTAAAAAAAAAAAAAAGAAATGCTACGCCACATAAAAAGCACGCAACTTTATATAAAAATTCCTCTTAAAAAGTTGATTACTTACAATTTATTTAATGACGCTTTGAATGGCTTCACACGTGTTATGATATTAGAGTGGAGCCGTAAACTAAATACGTATTTTTATGACAAAAAATTAATCCGCAACATGATAATTTTCAGTTAGAACATACGATTTTTTGGGGTGGGGGCGGGTATAAAAGTTTTGTGACGTCATATTGTAGGAGGGGTCTAATTACTTGTGATAGAACGTGACAAAAAAAGGGGGGGGGGGGGGTAAAAGCAGCCAAATTCGCCTGACGTCCTTTATGGACGGGCTCTTACAGAAAAGTGAGTGTAGACTGATACACTTGCCCTTTGGCCTCTGGACTGCAAGGCAGATAATATATTTTTTCACTATTAAGTAAAAGACAAACAGTACCAGGAGCCACTATCCCATAATTATAGCAATGGATGACTGGATTATGACGTTTTCCGTTCTGAGAAATGAAAGCCCTATACTCCGTTTACCAGAAAGTATCGAGGTCTGTATCGGAAAGCCGGATTTCAACGCATGTGCAGTAGGAAGGAACATAATACTAACTATAATACATCTACGTTGAAATGAAATCAATAAGTAACAGTTGAGTCGTTACAGGAGTGATTTCCTCCAATGTTTTATTGTAATAAATTTAAAAACATTTTAAAAATAAACAAATCCAGACTAGCCAGATAACTTCCCGAGTATTTCCCGGTTTTCTAGAATTCCCAGAATTCCTGGGAATTAACTTCACACGTCACTACCTTTGCTGATGACTCATTAAAACGTTCAGAGTAAGCTTCACATTTGTAATCTCCAGCATCACTGAAGTCAACATTCTTTATTTTAAGATGGGCATTTTTATATCCATTGAGTGGGTAGAGAGCTATTCGGTCACTGCCTGTGGCATTTAGGGCTTCATTGTATTTGTACCATGTTACAACTGCAGGAGGATAGCCTAGGACCTGACACTGGAGCTCCAAATTGTCTTCCTGGATCAAATTCTTAGACTTCTCAAAATCCTTTACCAATGGACCAGCTGGCAAAAAGAAAGTTATAAAATTGAAAACAATATTTCAAAAATTTAAAAATATATCTTTAAATTGAGATAATTTAAGTAAAAATAGATTGATTAACTCACTCATTGCTTATCACAGCGTGTAATATGGGCAAGGTCTATTAAGAGCACTCAGAGTTATATGCAGTTTCGCTATATCGAATTAATTATTTGGTTCCGGCCAAATTCTGCGCCTATTATGCCATTTTCCCAACCCGAAAACTCCGGAAAGAGATTTATTTTATAGTCCATTTGAGTTTGACTTAGAGAGGTCCGTCTGTATTATACATTACGACCTATGCCCGAAATCTGCCATTTCGCGAAATGACCGACCAATTCGTGAAGTTGCCAATGCTGCTAAATTGGCCGGCCATATCACAAAATGGCGTGGGTCGGTTGGCCAAAGTTTGAGGAAAGAAGTCATGAACAGATTGAAGGCTGACTAGTATAATTGAACAATTAACATTAATTGTTTATTACAAATGATAAAATTCATTTACGAAAGTGAAATTTATAAAGTACTAGCATCCCCGTTCGCGCGTTGTAACTTTTATGGCCGGGTATAATAGGGAAGACTGGACTGTCTGGACACAAGGTGAATGGACAAAAGACGGTTGAGGACGGCATGACAATGTTTCACCGACGCTTTTAAGGATCTTTATAAGGGGACTATAGTTGAAACACAGACAGCGAGAGTGAGAGGGAAAAACAAGAAGAGAGAGATAGAGAAAGAGAGACAGAGAGAGAGGGAGAGAGAACAAGAGAGAGAGAGAGAGAGACAGGGGGAGAGCTAAAGCACTTCTATTTCAAAAAATGAATAGAGGCATGTATGAAGATATTTCAAGGGCTAAAAAGTTAACTTAAACTTGTATACGTTACCTAAATAATCTACTTCACAATCATAGGTCTCTGGCTTGCATTGTTGAGCTCTATCTAGTGTAAACCTAGCAATGTATTTATTGGCATCTGTCCGAACTAATTAGTAAAAGAAACAACATTATAAGCTGTTAACCATAGCATGCACAAAAAGGAAATCCTTTTACTTGCAACTAATTCTTCAAAATAATAAAGTAAATGACAACACTATTACATTTATGTTTACTTTATGAAAGAGTAATGAAAATTTTACTTTATTATTATTCTATTCTGATATCATTGCGCAATATAATTTTTTAGTAATTGTGTCACTTTAAAACTAAATAAATACTATCTTGATTTAATAAACTTGAATATAAAATCATGCTACTAAAACATTACTAAAATATTTAACAGTAATCCTACCTGGTTCAGTGATTATCAGTGTGGTAGTCTGTGCAACAAATCTGTTCTTGTCTTTTAATTCGGATATTAATGTTGCATTCTGTAGCCACACAACACTGGAGTATTTGTGATCAATTGAACATGACAATTCAGCAGTTTTGTTGCCATTGCTAAACAAAGCGTCTAATTTTGTTTCTATAAAAAGGAAAAAAAAATTTTAATTGATATTTTTTAGGGGTAGCTTATAATTTATTATTACGACAAAATGTTAATAAATATAAAATTTTAATTATAAGTTGGTATTTTATAACTCAAAGACACCAATTATCACTTTCAAATTAAAATTTACCCAAATTGTTTAATCCCATTTTTAAATGTCTCTATTGCACCTGCAATTTCCAAGTTAAAAGACCATAGTTTTTCTTAAATACTCTCTTTGTTGAAATTATGTAAAAGAATTGAGGCTAGAAATATCGGCAATTTGTTATTATAAACATAGTGATTCTACAAGTCATCTAGCTTTGCTCCTATTTTAACAGCTTAATTTACGTAATGACTTGAAAGGTATATAGTTATGGGTAGATGATTAACTGAATATAATGAAATTCTTATATAACATTATTTTTATTAAAAAAACTAAAAGCCAAAATTTTTAAACATAAAACAAAAATAATTCTAAATATAGAATGAATTTACCTGTTATAAAATCCAGAAAAATTGAGGCTGACTTTACAGTCTCCCCTCCAGTAGTTTCACATGTATAATTTCCTCTGTGTTGAGCCTCAAATTTAGGGAATTTTAGCGTGCTCTGAGTGAGAATTTTAGTCTTACCTTCATCCCATTCAGTTTTATCAAATCTAGATGTTTTACTGACATTGTCAGGTATCCACTTAACTTTAATGTTGGTATTTAATGTCCGCAATTTGCACACTAAATCTTGTCGAGCATTGGCCTTGACAATGACTTTTGTACCATTTGGAATCATTTGAATTTCTTCAGACTCTGTTNAATCTGCAGCCACACAACACTGGAATATCTGGGATCTATTGACCATGACAATTCAGAAAGTTATGCCTTCAGCAAAACGAAGCATGTGATTTTATTTTATTTTTAAAAATATTGTAGATTTACATTTTTAAAATGTATTTTAGAATTTATTAGGACACATGATTATTATATATCACTATTTCATTTTTACGTGGACTAATATAACTTGAAGACATCAATTAACACTTTCTAATTAATTTTACGAAAATTGTTTAATCCGATTGTTAAATGTTGCTACTGCACCTGCACTTTCCAAGTGAATAAAGACTCTACTTTACTTAAACAATCTCTATGTTTATATCATGTAAAAGAATTGAGGCTAGAAAGCTAACAGAAAAATCGATAATTTATTATTATTGAATATAGTGATTCTACACCTCCTCTAGCTTTGCCCCTATTCTAACAAATTCATACACATGATAACTTAAAAGTTATGCGTACACAAATATATTTAAGTTCTTATTTTATAAATATACCTGAAAAGCAACATTTTTTAAATTAAAAACAAAAAATTATATTAAAGAATGAATTTACCTGTTATAAAATCCAGAAAAATTGAGGCTGACTTTACAGTCTCCCCTCCAGTAGTTTCACATGTATAATTTCCTCTGTGTTGAGCCTCAAATTTAGGGAATTTTAGCGTGCTCTGAGTGAGAATTTTAGTCTTACCTTCATCCCATTCAGTTTTATCAAATCTAGATGTTTTACTGACATTGTCAGGTATCCACTTAACTTTAATGTTGGTATTTAATGTCCGCAATTTGCACACTAAATCTTGTCGAGCATTGGCCTTGACAATGACTTTTGTACCATTTGGAATCATTTGAATTTCTTCAGACTCTGTTACAAGAAGTATTTTTTTTTCAATTAAATTGTTAACATTATTGTAAGTCATGAAGTTAGATTAAAATTCTTAGATGGAATAACTAATGTCATTTAAGATTTAGCTCACAAGGAAATCAAAATTATACAAAGAATGGAAAAAAATGAAAAAGACCTTGAAAGCCATTTTGTAGGCCTTCATATCTACAAAGACTAAACCATATAAAATCAAAATATGGTTGTTCTCCTTTTGACTAGAATCTAGAAGGTTTCTGAGAAATTGATATAAATAAGGGGTACAAAGGGTCTAAGGACAACAAGACAGAACACGGATAAACACGCAGGAAGAGATTTCAGAAGTACGAAAAGTGAAAGATAATGACAGTCTGCTTACATTATCATTGCCTCTATTAGTGATGATAGTTAAGTGTTGTTATTGTAAGACTATTGCTTATCCGTATCCTCCTTTATATTTAATTACCCTAATGATTATTACTGGTTTTTATTCAAATTAAGTGGTATGAAAATATATATGACTTATTTAAATTTAAAGGTATCGTGTCTTTATTTTGCACTTATGTGCACTTATTTAGTTCAATATTGTTAAGTAACTTACTGTGTTTTATCCCTTTTTTATGTTACGTGCCATGTTAACGAGCCGCATAAATATTATATCAATAATGATATTAAGA
>MUZC01000032.1:1036527-1061185 GCA_002072015.1 Radix auricularia | reverse complement strand
TTAACGATTAATTTAAATTTAATTGTTAACTTTTGAAAAATTAACGATTAATTAATCGTTAATTTCGATTAAAGCCAAAATTGTAATTTATGATGTCATAAGTTACACTTGTTTAACGTTCTGATAAAAATCTAAATAACACTGGAATGTCTTCTTTATATATCAACTTTTAACCAACTACGCAAAAGTGTGTTGACATTAATTGGTTCAAGTGATGAGCAGGTGTAATTGACAATATAACCAGCAGAACTGAACAATCATTGACATGAACTTATGTAACTGGCATGCTCAAAACGGTCTTGGCAAGGAATGACATTATCAGATATTGGTGTTCATTAACTTTCCACCATTGTACTGGATTAATGGATTCAAGAACGTTCATCTCCATTTTGTAACGCAGTAATTCATCAGAAGAGCTGTTGTCGTTTCTGTCTCAGATTCAAACGCCATTACTGCCATTAGCTTCATACGCTTTTCATTTGGTTTGATAAGTAGGCAAACTTTATCAACATTTTGAACATTCCCGTCAGTCAATATTTTAAAACCAAAATGTACATGTCATCTTCAGAAAATTCATTATATATCAGGCGCTATTTTTAAAAAATTGTTTATATATTCTTTTTTTTTTACATCCAATTATTTGTAAGTGATGTGTCAATTAATCGTTAAAAATAATTTAATCTTTAAACATTTTTAATTATTACTCGAGAAATTAATCATTAATTTCTGCAGCCCTAGAAATAATAATTATGAGCCTACTAATTTAGTGAATTTTCCAAATCATCGAACAAGACAAACAGAAGAAACAATCTAAACAGATATGTTTTCAAAATAGTGACGTATATTTATTTCAATAGTTTTTTTTTTTTTAATCTAAGAAAGAAACTTAGTTTATGCGAATTTGTATAGAGCCCTGGGCCTTATTTAAATTACTTTCTACGTGAACCTAAACGTTTTATCGTTGATTCAAAGTCAAATTTCTCATGTTCATTTGAAATTATTGCCAATCCAGACAGGCGTTCGTTTTTCATTTTTGAGCACAAATAATTTTGATAATTTTCAATCATTGCTACCAAGAAGATTCAAGTAAATTTGTATAGAGTATTGACAAATTAGGGAGTCCTGATGCCATTTATTTTTCAATTAAGAATGGTAGAAAGTCTTTAAGTTGTAGATCACTAGTTGAAGATAGTGATGGACGTTGTGATGGATGTTAAGATGGACGTTTTGATGGACGTTGTGATGGACGTTGTGATTGATGTTAAGATGGACGTTTTGATGGACGTTGTGATGCATACAAATCTTTGAAGGTATACTATTCAACGATTGCTTCTTCAAGGTTAATATATTTGTAAATTTTGCATCAACTTCAAAGAGAATCTTTATTTTCTTCCAACATTTTTGATGAATCAATACAATAGAAATAAATAGCTGTGCCCCTAAAGTCATTAAATCGATCATCTATTTATTTTAGTAGTGTATCCAAGATAGTGAAGTCTGTTTCAGATTTAAAACTAGTAGTTGGATCATCAGCTTTTTCATCTCTACTAAGTTCACCTTCCATACTTTTATTTTTTGCAAATTTGAGTTTCTTTAAATTTTGTTTTTAACATCTAGTTTGGAACAATGTTCGTTAATAGATGATTAGACAACTAATTTCAAAATTTTAAAAAGCTTGATCGCTTCTCTTTTCAACAAACTTATTTCTTCCAACATCGATCAATCGTTTTGCAATTGCAATGTCATTACTCTTGCGCTACAAGTGGTTTGATAACACGAAAATATCAACCAGCTTTTGTGCAAATAGCGTCAGAAAAAACAAAAGAATATTTGTTATTAAAACAGAAAGTCCCCTAGCTTCTGCTCTGACTTCCGACACTTCCTCTATGTTATGTTGATTTCCCTGAATGTATATCTTCTAGAGTGGCTAGAATAGCAGATAATGATTCAACAGCTGCATCGACTGCATGCTTATGGCTTGACCATCTCGTATCAGAAAGTCATTTCTGAGTTTTTACTGTTAATTCATATTGACATTTATTATCTTTTTTAAGAGTATGTAGACGTGATAAACTAGCCGTAAAGAATGCATACAGTCTTTCAGCTGAAGCAAAAAAAAAAACAACTTTAAATTACTGTGTACAGAAATAGCTTCGTTATTGACCAAATTCAAAACATGGGGACAACATTGGGTGAAAGTTTTAAGTCCACTCTTAATTCCAGACATCACAGATGCGCCATTTCCTCCACAGATTGTAATGTCAATGTTTCGCCTTTGTAATGTGTAGTTCCGTAAGAATCTTCTAAGCAAATGCAAGTTTGCAGCATTTCTGTTTACCAAAGTATACAAGCCTATAAATCTGTCCTCCACATTTCTTAATTTTAAAACTGAACGTAAAGTCACATCTGATGAATTTTAGATATATTAATGGTGGAATCAATAATTAAAGAAAAGAAATGTGAAGACTTAACTTTATTATCAATTGCTGCTGATAATTCAGGTGCAAATGATTGAATTAAATGAATCTGCACATCATTACTTAAATAAATTTCATTTTTATTTTTAAACTTTAGATGACTGTTTTAAGTGGAATCATAGTTGGCTAATAAACTTAACATTTAACGAAAATTTCCAGTATTTCTACAACTACCATCAATAAAGCAAGATTGTTCTCTGTGCCCTCTGTTTTGCTAAAACAATGTCACGCCTAACATTCGTTTCAATGCTTCTCTATTCTTTTCCACTTAGCGACGCTCCTGACCGACCAAACTAGATATTGCAGTTTTGAAATACGATATTTAGCAAGCCAATATTGTCGTATTGCAGTTTAGTGATTGATTAAAAGTTTCGTGTTTAACAACCTTTTTTCTGCTCTAGTTACACCTTTTTAGTGTTCATTAAGGGCGTCTTAAGGGGGGCGCCATTTTAGACAGAACAGGTTCGTGGGGGGGGGGCGACCCGCCCCCTGCCCTATAGCTAAATCCGCCACTGAATTTACCACGCTGACGATAACATCAACTATAAACGATCACAATGAAATAATGTCGGATGTGAAAGAAAGGTTAAAACTACATTTTTCATCCCACAAAAGCTAAGAGATAAATAAGACAATATATACCAAAATAACAAGGTCAGTATAAACGTAAGCAAATAGGTGTTGCACAAAAAAGCAAGGAAGAATCTCACAAAATGGAATAGGAATATCTTCAGAAAATATACGGCCAAATGAAGGTAAATGATATCTGTATACAGCACCATAATTTGGCTTTTTGACGCCCCGAGCAGAAACCAAATTCGGCATCCCAGCCAAAATAAACATACGTAAGTACAAAAAAAATATATATATATATATATAAATTGTTGTGATCTACTTAAAAATTGAACTCTTTACTTTCTTGATCTAAAATTGAAATTCTGTGCTTTTACCAGTGCAAAAATCTGAGATGGTAATGTCTATAGAATTGTTTTTGTTCATTTATGCTCAAAATGGCCATTACTATTTTACTAATTGATTACATTAAGTTTAGTGAAGCATATCTAACAGCAAATATAAGGAATAATCGAAGAAATAATAATTTTTTATAAAAGAAATGTAACTTGAAGCATAAATAGCCTTATAAACTTTATAAAGATGAAGTGGGCTTGAATACATTTATTCCTTTTTATTCCCATAAATTTCAGCAAAAGTCTTTATTTTCGGATATTTTTATTCAAGAGAAAAAACTTCACTTTCTTTTACCCTTTAAATAACGAATGGGACTGTACCGCCTTATACAAAGTGTCGTCTAGGCCATTAAAGAATCCATACCCCCCCCCCAAAAAAAAAAAATAATAATTAAAAAATACAACAAAAAAAAAATAGCAACTATAAAAAAACAAGACACACTGCACTGGCCATTGATATATATGCATGCAGCTAACTGAGAACCCCTGTCGGCGGGCTTCTCGGATACTTCTTCCTAGACCATTAGGTGCCAATTCCAGTTGTGACCTATTTATAAGATAATGCTTTAATTTTCCAATATGAAAGTAGACAACCTAAAGCAAAACTGTCCACTGCATGAAAATAGTATCTGTCTCCTCTCACTTGTATCTTATCTAAGGGGTTATCTTTATTTCGTGGAAGAAAATACTTATCATGATGTTCAAAGATTATCAGGCTTTCTAATATTGAAATATATTTTTTAATTTAAATCGTTTTCCGTACATATAGCTAAACATATGAATCAGCAGCACTTTATTTGAAGAACTAACTTTAAAAATTATGTAACTCTAAAGGGGATTTTGAAGCAAATACATGCAAATTATTGAATAGACTTCCCCCACAATCATGTAGGGAATGTAACAGATGACTCAGCATTTAAGAGGAAAATATTATCATAGACACTAATTTAAGCTAAGTTTTGAATAACACAGTGCAATTAGCAGCATGCTTGACTTTAGTTGAAGAAAATCTTTTAAAAAGAAACCATTGTAATTATTATTTTTTTAAAATACGTTTTAAGAACAGCGCAATGTTTATGAAATATAACTTAACAATGGTTATTTTTTAATAAAGAAAAAATTAACTTACTGCGCGTATTTCAACACAATAAAACAAAAGCTGAACAAAAACAATTCGTCTGGACAGTAACTGAATAATTTAATAAAAATATAATTATATAATAATAATAACAACAACATTGCCCCTCTCTATATTTGCATAAACGGTTTACCTTAGCTTCACCGGATAAGAACTTATTGTTTGTCTGTCTTTAATTTGTTTCTCCCAATCATCTTCACATCTGTTAAACGCACTGCTTAATTTTAAATGGGACACAGGAGAGGTTGCTTTTCCCTCTTCTTGAGTTTGGTAAAATTTATCTCGAGGACTATCATCAGATCTGTTTCCTGCAGATGTCTGTTTGTTTTGTTAGCTTGTTTTAATTTCGATGTTATGATAAATTAAAGTTTGAGTTGGTGATAAATTGTGATGTAACTGTCTTTGAAATGGTGAACGTGCGACCATTCATCTAAACTCATATATAAATTAATACAAATCCCTTCCTGTGCATTTTCCCCCGTTGGATAGTAGTTGTATGACAATAATTAACAATAGCAATTTAACTAGAAGGTTAAAGATAAGAATAAATAGATATATATTTTAAGGCAATGCAAAATCTGCTATAAATCCGCTTCATAAATTTCACAGACACTCTACTCCGTTTTATATATAATAGGGCTGTTATTGATTAATTTAAATGTAATAGTTAACTTTGAAAAATATTAATTAATCGAAAATTTTTATTAAAGCTAACTAATAAAGATGTATTACGTCAATAAACTGAAAATTTCAAAGGAAGTAATAAAAACAGGCTATTGACACTTTTTGTTTTATCAAGATATTTCCCCTGTCTTAAAGATTTTTAAAAAAAAAAACAAAAAAAACTTGTATTCTGAACTAAATTCTGGTTTTCAAAAGCAAAAAAAAAAAAAAAAGTTATGCATATGATGAAAAAAACTGCATATTAATAATGGAAAATATTGCCAAATCTCATTTCTCAAGTGTTATTTCAAGGCATGTTACATAAAGGTCCGATGAGTTGTAAAAAAAAATATATATATATATTTGAAAACTTAGTACAATAATAATTATAATTTATTTTTAATATTTTTTTTTTAAAAAATCAGGATTGTAATTAACATATTACAAGCTTTAGTTTAACTTAATATGTAACTGTAATTTTAAAAAAAAATCAATATCAATTTCTAAAACATAGTTATCATTTAGAATAAGTTAAATAACACATTCAAGTTTAGGCGCTTGGGTGAAAATTTCAAATTAATTTTAAAAATATAAAAGTAATACAGCTGTATAAAATTGTTTTGTGATTAACAAAAACATTAAGATCATCTTTTTATCCTAAGTGGTTCAAAAGTTTTGAGGTGTTTTTTCTAGGACCTAATAATTACTTTGTTCACTATGTTGTTGTACCTTCACATTTTGTACCCTTTTATGGCATTTTTTAAAATGCCCATAACTTAAGTATTTCATTTTAAAATATAGTAATTTTAGGAGATATATTTAAATAGAAAAAGTTCAATATAACGTCAATGAATGCAAATTTTGTAGTTTATTAGTTCAAAACAATGTAATTTAAATTTATCATTTTCCTAATCAACAGCTTACTTTAAAGTTTACACATTAAAAATCTTTCTTTTCAAATTGAGAAGTTTGTAAAGAAAAAAATATTAACTACTATTAATTATTTATTAATAAATCGAAGATTTTAAAAAACCCAACCTTTTCAGTAATATTAAACACTATTTTATCGATTAAAATAATTTTAATCGATTTTTTTACTAATTAATCAAGAAATTTATCGTTAATTCAGTGGCGTAGCTAGAGCTTTTGCCGGCCGGGGCGGTCTCCAATATGCCGCCCTTTTAGGGGTCGCCCATAAATGACGTCACGCACCGGGGGGGGGGGGTTACATATTTGATGTCATTCAAAAAGCGCAACGTTAAATAAAAGCTACACTAATAATTATGATTTTCCAAACTTTATTCAATGACGATTTACTTTGTTTCACGCCTGGTACGATGTTAGAGTGCACCCTTAAACTAAAAACATATTTAAATGACCAAACAAACAAAAGAAAATTATTTTAAACATGCTCATTTTCAAATACAAATTACCGCTTGTATTGGGGGGGGATGACTTTCATTTATGGACGGCCTCTTAATTAAATTAACCATATGATGGTTTTTATAAATTAATAAGCATGAATAAATGTTATTGAACCGAAGTACATTGTAAAAGGTGGGGAACAATTTTACCATCGTATGCCCTATTAATGTAAGCAGTAATAAAAGAGGCCGCATAAGATGGTAAACCTATAAATACACATTATAAAAATACAAGATAATTGTTTCGAATGCCACAAGAAAGTTATAGGGTCAGAGGTCTCCCCCCTTCCCGCCCCAAATGAGACAAAAAATATTCCAAATTAACAATCAAAAAAAAATGTAACTAACAATTAAGCCTAATATGCTTTTATTTTTGAATTTTTATAATTATAAAAAGAAATTGTATACATCAGTATGTAAACCTATTTTTAAAATTAATTATAAATTTACTTACTCACCTAACTTTCATTGACGAAAAATTGTTTCTTTTGTTATCAAAATTTATATTATTTGTAATATCATGTTCTATGTACAATATTGCAAGATTTTGTAGTCTTAAATCACTTATTGTGGAGCGAATTTTTTTTTCAACTTCAGTTTCGAGAAGCTCCTTTAATAACTAGATACACTAATAGCAAATAAGAAAAAAATCATTAGCAAAATTGTAATGTTGGATAAAGAATTTTCCAATATTTACTGTTAAATATATTTTAATAGATCAAGGGGGTATTTCCCCTCTTTTTTTTTTTTTTTGAACGCAATGACTCTTCTTGCAGTGTTGGTACAGCCAGGGCTGTTCTTAGGCTCCTGCAACCTATGCGGTCGCAGTGGGCCCAGCGCTTTCATAGGCCCAACCTATCTTAATGTTCACTTATTATCCTTATTAATACCTTATCCCTACCCAAACTGGGGCCCACGCAATCAGTTTAGCATACTAAGCTGCATAGGGTCCTGCAACAGCTAAGATCGGCCCCGTGTACTGCCATAAAAATCTGGATCCTTTCTCTTTTAATCTCGAACATTTCTTTATCAATGTAAATAAAGAAATTTATTTGATGTTCAAATTCTTCATTTAGAATCCTAGATGGTATAGTATTATACATGAATATTTTTCTTGCAAGGACATGTAACTCATCACTTTGTTCTTTTATTTTCTTTTATAATTACATATATGAATAAAACCATTTCTCGTTGAACTTCTTGTTCTAAAGAGGGAACCACGTCTTCTGAATTTTCCCCACTCATATTTTCATTTTTTAACTTGGTATCCAGTCAATATTTCCAACTCTCTGTAAGAGCGTTCTCTATTAGCACATATCTTTGTTTCATCAAATGAGTTTGCAGTTTCCATTCATTTAAAAAAGACGGGATATCATATAAAAGTAAAAGATTGCCATGAATTGAGTAAAATTCCAACATCTGATCTCGTTTTACTAGTTATTTCAGATGTCAATTTTCCAAGACGATTGAAATTGTTACGCATGTATTTTTCGGAATTATTTATGTTATTGAAGTTATTGTGATGTTTATTAACGGAGAAATGAATAATCGTTCATTTTTAATGAATAACCATATATTTCTGCAAAATACAAGCTATATGTGTTACTTTAATGCGATAGAAACAAAGTAAATTTAATTTTTAATAAGTTACCTTACGATAATTTTATAAAACTTGAAACAGTAATATAATTTACTTCTTGCAATATGAACACACTATTTGAACCACTATGACATATAAGTACTTGTTGGCGCATCATTCTGCGAATCTCGAAATTCCACGCTAAAACTGTCGTGCGATATTAATACTACATATTTTCGGAGCAGCAGTGATGTGTTTTTTTAAATAATTTCTTTTTTTATCTGTGCAGTTTTCCTACAAAAGCGCCATCTGTGACGTATACCGCTTAATTTTGCAAACAGATAGTTACCTTTTTTTGAGCGATTTTAAATTTTTAAACTGTTCTGCTTTAGTTATAACAACCACTATGTAATCAAAGAAATGTTGCACGAATCCATTGATTTAAACTCAAAATTGAGATTCTTTTTGTTTCACTTTGGTTTTCCCCTTCAAATGAAAAGGGGCGGTTTTTCGGAAATGGCTGGGTTTATTTTCAAATGCCCACAAATGCCACGCTTTGAATGAGTGCCGACAGGGGACCGCCCCCTCCGCCCCCTAGCTACGCCACTGCGTTCATTTCCGCAGCCCTAATTACCGATTAATTTTTCTATTAATCAGTAAATTTTATTATCGATTTAAATTATTTTAATCGATTAAATAGCAATTTAAATTTTTAAAAATTGTTTTAATTTTTATCGATTTATTAATAAATCCATAATTACTAATAGTTTATTTTACGTACACAATTTTCCATTTAAAAAATAGATTATTAAAGCGTCAACTTTAAAATAACCTGTTTTATAGGAACAATGATAACAAAACACATTGTTTTTAATTAATTAACAATAACAAAATTTAAACTTAATGGAAATAATACTGAACTACTTAATTTAAATTTATCTCCTAAAATATTATGTTTTTAAAATTAAATTTAATTCAATACTTATGGAAATTTTCTTTAAAATGCCCTAAAAAGGCACAGAATGTGAAAGAAAAACAACTTATTGAAAAAAGTGAGCATGAGGCCTTAGAAAAAAAAAATCATAACTTTTGAACCACTTGGGATAAAAAGATCTTTATGTTTTTGTTAATCATAAAACAATTTCCATATAGCTGTATTACTTTTATATTTTATTTTAAAATTGATGTGGAAATTTTCATCCAAGTGCCAATACTTTAATACGTTATTTAACTTATTTTTATTGCTGTGTTTTAAAAATAACTCAATACAAAAAATCAATTGCTTGTTTTTATTACTTCCCTTGAAATTTAAAGTTTAATAATCTATATTTTTAGCTTTAACAAAATTATCGATGAATTAATCGGTAATTTTTCAAAAATTTACGAGTAAATTAAATTTAATCGATAACAGCCCATAGGGTCCCATGGCCCAATAGGTACAAGATCTAAATTTGGAAACATTTGTTCATTTCAATTATGATCATATTTAATATTTTAGCTACATTTGTTAAGACCATGTCACAGAATGGGAAATTAAATATTAAACGTTTACGAAAAGAGAATCAGGGCCCCGGCCCGAGGATATGAACATTAAAGATTAAATTTACAATAAAATTTTTAATTGGGCTGTGAAGGTTTATATACACTGGTTAAGATCCATTCATTTTTAAGTCGTTACCGTTAACGCTTAAATAATTAGTATACATCTCATATAGGCAAAAACAATATTAAGCCCCCCCCCCCCCCAGGCCCAATCGATGCAAGAGATTTACTTTAAAATACCTGTTTATGTCTATCGAAATCCTGATACATATATTTTTTATCAATATCTTTCAAGGTTGTTTAAAATCAGAATGGAAATAAAGTGTTAAACGCTTACGAAAATAAAGATGTTGGGCTCCCAGCCCCAAAGGAATGGACATTAGGGGTTGAACGCAGTATGGTATTTTAATATGGGTTATAAAATATATATGTATTAAGTTTGGTTAAGATCCATTCATTTTCACAGTACCTAAAATTTAAACTAATTTGAAAATAGCTCATATAAGAAAAAAAAACTTTTATGGCCTCCGGTCCCCAATGAGTGTCAATACTCAAAATGTTTTTTCACACATACTATCCCGTAAGCGTACTCAACAATTTACTAAATTTTAATCGTGATCAGATGAACGGTTCAGTGAGCTTTAAAGTACAAACATACATACATACATTATTTTTTTTATATTATATGTATTGATTTTTTTTCCGATGAACATTGGTTCAAAATAAGAGATTGAAGCTGAAATATATTTATTTTTTAAACTTCCGTCAATTTTGACGGTGATACCCTAGTTATTTATAAATAAAACAAAGTGTGATGCAACTCGACAAATTTACTTGAATTACATCAAGTCTGGGAGGTTAACAATTCTTCTATATATTATGTGATCTAGTAGTTTTCACGTAATATTAATATGTGAAAAAGATCGATAATGTTTATATAACATTAATTCAAAATTAAAACCAGGGTCTGTTTTATATTATATTTTTAAGGATGGTCAAATTAGCTGACTTCCAATATTGGTGAACTTTAACCATGTTTAGAGAGGCTTTCAAAAGTATTTCAAGGATTGGGGGACAGTTCATTAATTTATTATTTAAGTAATCTAGCTGGAAATTCATGCGGACCAGAAGCTTTGTTTATTTTAAAGGGTTTAGGAGCTTGTCTATGCGACTTTCTTCTAAAGTTATACAGTTAATGTTATCTTCTTTTTCATTAAAATTATTGTGACGGGAATGACATGCAAAGTATGTGTTTAGAATGTTAACTCTGGTCTCAAAATCATTATAAGTTTTATTGTTTGGGCCTTTTAGTTTCAGTTAGGCCATTCCTGTGGATTTTATACTTAGTAAAAGACCATAAATTTTAATTTGTTGTCCTTAGAAACTACTTTGTTTACGTGCGCAGCCTGAAGGTGGCGGAGATTTCACATGACGGGAAGCACACCCAAGGTTCTCATTCTCCCCCACTTCCCGAGGACGACAGTGGCGGTTTTTTCGTCCATGGAAGTGTCTTCGTTGATTTTTTTCGTCGTTATCATCATCCACGTTGTCGACGAATTCTTCATCTATCATCCCGTCACAGTCGTTGTCGATTCCTATTTCTGGAATCATAGTCACCTAATCCTGTACAGGTCTCATCGAACCAGACCGTGTACATGTATTCTGATCTGGGCTTCAAGCCACAGAGATAGCACATACGCTTGTAGTAGTGGGTCGACGACACAGAGTGTCTTCCCGTGAGGCTTCAAGCGAAACGAGTGGTACGAGGAGGAGCCGCTGACCTTGTTTCACATGAAGGATTGCGTCAGATATGTAGAGTCAATGATGAGGTAGACGATGTGATCCTCCTCCGCCACAAGCGTTGGGAAGCTGTCGGGAGTAATGTCAGTCGCTAGTATAACAGGTAGTTGGGAACAAGCAAGCTGATTGATGAGTCACCAACCCGCTCGAGTTCATCCGAATCGAAGTCGAAGCCTGCTGACCGCAACATCATGACAAATTGAATTCGTTTTTCGCTGAAGAGCAATCGGTTTGCGTCTATGAGGACGTCGGTGTTCACGTCTCCGGCCATGAGCTTGGCGTTAGGTGTCATCGTGATACTGACCACAGAGCGCCACCACAAAGACTACAAACACAGTTCCGTGAGCTTGGACGGGCAGGAGCATCTCCGTGACCACCTGGTAAATACGACGTCTCTACCCAGCGGTTGGGTTCGTCGCAGCGGTAATTGGTTGTGTACGATGCCGAAGCGCCGTTTCGCCGATTACGTCTGTTGGATGCAGATAGACTATGCTTGTGCCGGTCATTGACGCGTTGTTTATTTCTGCCACACGGATAGTGAGCTGAAGAAGAAAGCATTCGTAATATTCATAGTTATTTTCTGATGATATACAGAGCCGTCTTTACAACATTTTGGGTCCCCGGCGAATATATAGTGTTTGGCCCCTGGGCAAAGAAAGAGTACGCAGGCATAAAAAATGTACATAATATATATTTATAAACATGGTCCTAGAAGGCTCCAATGCACTTGGACCCCCGGGGAAAATGCCAAACGGTTCTATACGTTAAAACGGCCCAGATGATATATAATCATTGATTACTACCCATGAGTTTTTCTAAAAAACAAAAACAAATTAGAAGTACACGCAACTGAAATACACTAAGTAGATCTATGCTTTTAAAAAAATTGTCGAGGTTATGGTACAATCACACAACAATGAAAAGTGATACAACTTTCAAAGCTAGTCTTACTTTATTTTAGATATTACAGACACGAAGAGGCAAATAAAAATGCATTTGTTTATTTTTATTTATTGCATCTAAATACTTATAAATATTATGTGAACAATAAGACACTTTCATTTATTTTATAATCAGTAACTCCAATTTTAATCATAGTCACAATTAATTATACTTAATTACTTTCACTCATAAATACAATTCATTATGATGTATAAGTCTATTTAGAATTTAAGGAGTTAAAAATTATAATATACTGCATCACGACTTAGGATTAACGGTCTCCCAATCCGAGGATTAATGCATTTTTTTTCCTACTCAACGTTTGTTGGGATTAAATCACAATGGTTACTTCGCGTTTTAACATAAGTTATTGTTTCCAGACAAAAAAAAAAAATCTCAAGGGCAAGCTAATCATTCGTAATAATTGATTATTATTTTATTATCATTATTTTTTTTTTTAATATTAACCCCAACCCCTAATTTTTAAATGTTCAAAAAATAGCTTAAATCTGTACTGGATTTTTATCTCGCCTTCCCAAAAATTTAAAAAGAATTTAGTATCTATATATATATATATAATTCTCCTCATGGCTAAACCATGCCAGACACCAAGCTGTCTAACCCCACCAACCAATCAGCTGGCAAGAAAAGGTAGTACAGACGGTGGGGGGCATCGAGACCAACAATATGTTCAATTGAGGTCAATTACTTTGTTCTTTCAGAACAACAGAATAGCATGTATTTCGTAGTGTAGTGGTTATTACATTCACCTAACACGCGGAAGTCCAAGCTAAGACATGACTTTTTTAATTTTCAAAGATGTTTGTGTCCCTTCTTGTCCCACTTTCTTTTGGAACACGCCACGCGGCTGTAAGCTTTATTACTCGACATTGGCATAACTTCGTGCTCTCCGTTGTGCTCAGTGACAGAAAAGTAGTCACACACTCTCCTCAACAATTGCTTTCATAAAATGAATACTTTAAGCGCCCTCCCTATATCATTAGCAGCGTATATTACTTAGCCTAAAATTATTTTAGTTTAAAGATATCTACGGCTATTTTTAATAAGGAGGAGTGTGTGTGTTTAATAACTTAGCTAATGTGTCATTTTATTTTTTCACATATAATTTAATGTGGGATAGACTTTCTGCCAAAGACATCATTAAATCATTATCATATGTTGCGCTACAACCCACTATAGGGCACTGGCCTCCTGAATTGCATTCTTCCAATCTGACCGATCAGTGGTATTCCAGCTACGTGTTTGGAGCCCCAGCTATTGTATTAATTTGTATGCATCACGTCTCATTCACACATAATAAAACTTTATCAGATCATTACGACGTGAGCCACGCGGGGTGGGGTGTTGGTCATTTTATTTTTTAGATTAAGATTAAACGCTTAAATTCGATCAAAAATTAATTTAATTACAAAAAAAAATTAACTTTCTCAAAAAATTATTTTAAAAATAATTTAAAAAGTACTTTAACATTTAATTATTTGTATCTCAAAGTTCTAGCCTGGAGATAAGCGCCATGTCTCACACGTTAATATAAGCTCATCGCGGGTGTAGCCATCAGAATAAAATAGTCCACTTTGATATCATGAACACTGATCTCAGATGCAAACCAATGAGGGATTTTCTTTTCATATGGATAAACAAACAAGGAACTTCGTATGACTTAGAAACAAAATGGTGAAGGAACAGATGGGTAAAATTTCTAAATTCAGAGAATTTTTTTTAAATAGCTGCTTGGTATTTTGTTTCTGTAAACTAGGGGGTTTAGGGTTGCCTACGGCGCCCACTTTTTCAAAACCCCAAGTAACTTATCTTTGTTTGATTAATACGAAATATTAAACTTCCTGAAATTTACTAAGAGAATTTTATAAGTATAAATGGTTACATCCTCTTTTAACATCGTTCCCCTTTCCAAAATAAAAACATAACCTCAACATGACGTCATATAATATTTTAGGCCGAGAAACACCACTCGCTTTTTAAACTACCGGTATGTTGTACTATGTCCCTCGGCGTTACAGAGATAGTGAGTGAGCGACTGGGGCGTTTATACAGTTTGATAATAATAATATTAAGAACAATCTTGTGCTTGTCATCACGGTTGAGTACCACAAGTCACCTTAAATTATTTATAGCTGCTGAGAATACGGAGCTGTGGGTCTATTTTATTATCAGACCCAAACGTTAAAAACGTGTAACTGATTCGTAGAAAATAAAACAACATCAAGTCACCAGGAGCACGATTAAAAATTAGTTTACTTTATTTATGCAAGAGTGTGGGACGGGGGTGGTAATAGAGGGGGTGGTTTGGCATAGGGATTACTAAACAATAGATATAATTGTACATGCTAAAAGTGTGGATATTCTAAAATGAAGAAAAATTTTCATCGAAATGTTTTGAGGACATCTTTGTTAACCCAAACACGTATTTGTTTTTTCCTTTTTTAAAAAAATTATTTTTTCTTAAAATTTAAATTTAACGACACACCATGCTCTGTCATGACTCCTGATGCAAAAGGGTGGCTTTTGGCTTCAGATTGAATTGGAATTGGATCATGGATTACGGAACTTGGGGACTCTTCGGACGAAGAGATATCCTCCTCTTTTGGCTTCGGACGAGTTCTTTTAAACAGGAAGAGTACAACCAGAGGAACCAATAGTATGAAAGGTAAGTACATCAGGTATTTAATCAAAATACTCGGACACTCCCCGGTGACCCTGTTGACGCAGTCGTCCCCACACTTCAACGAGCACTTTTCCCGGCAGTCTTCCCCATATTCATTCGTCCCACACTCCTCGTTACACCCATGTAGCGAATTTTTGAAACCTTTCCTGCACCCGATGCAGATCCCGCTGCGGCCGTCGCAGGCGTCAGCGCAGTTGGGGCATGTTTTTTCACAGTCCGGCCCCCAGGTAAAATTTTTACACTCCTGAAAGCAGGACTCGCTCTGCTTGCATATCGTCCCCGACGTCTCCACTTCTTTGCCCTCGCATGGGTGGCCCCCATTGCTGGGGTGCGGATCGCTGCACGTGCGCTCCCTGAAAGAGAAGGTGATTTCGCAGGAGGCCGAGCAACCCCAAGGCTCCCACTCTCCCCAGCCGCCGTGTATCGGAGTCCTGTTGGTCCCGTGGGTCAAGAAGGTGTCCTCATCGATCTTCTCGTCGTCGTCGTCGTCAAGGTAGTTAACCGTCTCCTCGTCAACACTCCCGTCACAGTCGTTATCGATATTGTCGTCGGCGACCATCGTGTCCAGGGTCGGGATGCAGCTTTCGTTGAACCCAGATGGGTGCATGTACTGAGATTGGAACGTTAGGCCGATTATGTAACACCCAAACCGGAAGTAATGGGTCGAGGCCACGGAATGGTTCCCCGGGGAAACTTGATGGGTCCGGACACGATAAGTCTCCGACCCGACGACCTCCTTCCATTCGGATGTAACAGGTAAGGCCACGAGGTCGATCACCAGGTACTGAAGTTTATCCGCCTCGGACACGAGTGTGATATAGGAGTCTGGTGTGATCTTGGGCGTGATCCAGAAGTACTCGTAGTAAAAAAGGTTGTTGGGGAGGAGGATGCTCATGGAGGCATCGCCCAAGGGCTCGTATGACTTGCCATGCCAACACGCCGACCGTCCCACCAGCATCACCTGTATCTTCTTGTTGCTGCTTATCAGCCTGTTGTCGTCCATGACCACATCCGCGTTGACGTCTCCGGCGTGCTGAAGGAGGACTTTTTTCACCGGAACCGTCCCACCCATCGAAATCCTGACCACAGTGCTATTCTCGCTGGACACGATGATCAAGTGCCCGGCAGTGTACCTCTCTTCCAAACTGAACATCACAAACTCTAAACCGTAAGCCTCAACGGGCATGAGCATCTCCGTGACGATATCACCGGAATTGCCCTTCTGGGTGATGTCTTTTTTCAAGCAGTTCGAGGTGGCTGTATTGGCGTGACAATTGCCGCTGATGACGCCTATGGGCTCCTGGCCGACGATTGACGTCCCAGTCATAGAACCGTTGTGTATCTTCTCAAGCTGATTGCACTGGTGGATCGAGAAGGTCCTCCTCCTGTCCAGGTCGATATGCAGCATCATGTTGGTTGTGTAGGTGACTTTGTTGTATGCCAGTTTGTGAGAGCCACTGCCGTGGAATTTAAACGTGATACTGACCTTGTTATCAGCCACGTCGTTCACGATTTGAATCGACGGGAAGTCCGGCAGCGTGACGGCGAAATAATGCCGGCCCCAAGACGTCACGGGAATGGCCTGGAAAGAAGACATTGAATTCTTTTGAGGCCTCGCCCAGACGCTCACGGAAAACTCCCCGCTACCTTCAAACACATAACACCACGATTGTCCTATTTCCTTCTGGACGATGTCTTCTGTCCTGTGCGTGAACGCGGAGGTTAACCTCGGCTTCAAGGTGATAAAAGTATCCAGGGCATAAATATGGCTTGCGAGATAGACAGTTTTGATGGATACATGGACTTCCCGCTGAAAGAAAGTGGACATCAAAAAATTTACTATGTGTGTGTCTGATGAGTCAGGTTGTTCTATCATTCTTGGCAGGGCTAAAATAAAGGTTTTTCCGAAAGAAGAAAAATGGCTCGATACGAATTCAGCGCATAATATAAAGAGAAGCTGAATCATTTTTTTTGGCTGGCATTAAATTAATGTAATTAATTTGCGACAAAACAAAAAAGACATATATCAAAAACATTTGTTACCGGAAGTGTGGAGAACGTCATTTTGCACTCTAAAAACAAAGATTAGGGGTATTTTTTTTTTCTAAAAAGTTTCGCTATCTTTAATTTAACTAATTAGGCTGAGGTTACAACTGAAGGCGAATTCGCTAATCTAATATACGCGCGAAAGCGCATCTGAAAAGTAATTTAGAGGGTGGCTACACTGCAAGCATTATTAAGCGAATTTCATTTTCGTCTTGACTTTAATCTTTATCCTTTTCGCTATTTAAACACACATTTTGTGTGTGTTTATATAGACATCGCCTACTTTCGCTTTTATTTGTTTAGCTTAACAACCAATGTTGTTATTAATGATTAATATTTGCATATAGAATAAGAATAGATACAAATCAAATAAATTCCCCCCTAATATTTCATTATGATGGGAAAAGATCAGAGTGACATGTGGTTAAACCCAAATATTTTAGAGAGAGTAAGAGTGTTGTATTTCATATACATCGAAATTCCGATCGCAACATTGTTTCCTAATTATGCCATTTATGCTTAGGCCGCTATCGCTAGAGTGCCTAGCCTAGAGCCTAGAGTCACCAAAGAAGTTAGTCGTCCAAGAAGCTTTACTTTAATGAATTTTTCAGGATGAGACCTAAATCATTTGCATTTGTTTAAACATTAAATAGAATAAGACCACGTATTTTTTTTTTAAACCCACTAATTTTGGAAATAAATTCTCCCTAAGGAAGACTGGCTTGCCTTCAGTACTGAGGTAAGTTAATTTTAGTTTGAATTTTAAAAAAAATTAAATTATTAAATATGCCTAGTCTAATAATTATTTAAGTAAATTAATCAACATAATTAACATTTGTAGAAGTTTTATCAGTAATCTTGATCAAAACATTACAATTACAAAGTCATTATATTTTCTTCATTTTGAACTTCAAGACTTGGTTAACACCAAATAATGTTTTAAAGTGTTGATTTTGGAACTTATAGTAAGCCCCGTGACTGTGGGAATTTTATAGGATCAAATATGTAACATAAAATAGGGCTTCTTTCTCACTTTCTCTTACCCTGAAACAAAAGAGCTACCGGGAACCTATACAAAACTACAATATTATATTATTTTATGTATTTACTGGCGATGCAAGATCCTTTATGAGAATACTAGAGGCAAGTACCCGGCTTCTCGCGGGTTTTAAATGAGGTTTTCTGTAGAAGCATACTATACTGTTTATTTGCATGAAGTAAAAGGGTACATTTATCTTAAAGCAGGTCAAAAATACATGTGGGAACACCAGCCCCAACCTAAATGAGAATTTTAAATCAGTTTTTCTCCATTTTTGTTGGGAGAGTGTGCTCAATAACTTTGAAAGTTTCATGTCTTTACGTATACGGTAAATTTTAGAATTAGAGATAAGACGGTTTTTAATATAAGAAAAAAACTACATTTGGGCCCCTAGCCCCCAAGAGTGGGATTTTTAAAATTCTTTTTTGCAAATTAGCGTCGGTAGAGTGTACTTAAAAACTTGTCAAATTTTCATGCTTCTACCTAAACGGGAAATAGCAGAATTGGTGATTTTCAATTTTTACTTAGCTTTTTAAAGGAAAAAAAAATATTTGGGCCCCTGGGCCCCAGAAAATAATAATTGAAATATATTTTCGCCTGTTATAATTTGGGTAATGTATTAAACAATATCCTAAAATGTCATGCTTCTGCCTACTCGGAAAATAAGAGAATTAGTAATTTTCAATTTTATATACCTCAAATAACGGAGGGGGGGGGAACGTTTTCGGGCCCCCGGCCTCCATGAGTGGGAATTTATTGAACGATTTTCAGTATTGTTGGGACAGTATGCTCAAGAATTTCCAAAAGTTTCATGATTTTACCTACACGGTAAATTTGAGAATGAGTGATGAGTGAGTTTTATTATAAGAAAAAACTAAATTTGGGCCCCCAGTCCCCACTGAGAGGGAAGTTTAAAATTCTATTTTGCAAATTTGCGTTAGGAGAGAGTATTTAACAACTTCCCAAAGTTTCATTTTTCTACCTACACGGGAAATAGTCGAATAGGGGATTTTCAGTATTTATATAGCATATATTAGAAAAAAAGAACTACACTTGGGCCCCGGGCTTCCAGTAAGTGATAAATAAATATTTGTTCACCTGTTACCACAACGGGGTTTATACTCGGCAATACAGGTACAGGATGTGTTTCCACCTAATCAGAATTCTTATCTTTAGTGAGACGTGATTGTATTTTGTTGTCTACATTTTGTTAATATAGCCCGCTTAAGAAAAAGTACATTTGGGCCCCCGGCACCACATAGGTGAGAATTTTATTTATGTATTTTTTTGCCATTATTGCCAGGAGAGTAATTTCCAAAAGTTTCATGTTTTTACGACACGGTACATTGGAGAATTAGTGATGAGTTTGTTTCTAATATAAGAAAAAACTACATTTGGGCCCCCGGCCCCCATTGAGTGGGAAGTTTAAAATTTTTTTTTTTTTGCAAATTAGCGTTAGGAGAGTGTACTTAACAACTTCCCAAAGTTTCATTCTTCTACCTACACGGGAAATAGTGGAATGGGTGATTTTCAGTATTTATATAGAGTATATAAGTAAATAAAACTACATTTCGGTCCCCGGCTCCCCCTGAGTGGGAAGTTAAAAATTGTTTATCGCAAAATATCGTCGGAGTAGCGTACTTAATAACTTGCCAAAGTTTCATGCTTCTACCTATTCGTAAAATATGATAATTAGTGATTTTTAGTTTTTATATATAGTTCATATAAGGGTAAAAAAACTAAATTTGGGCCCCCAGCCCCCAGAAAGAGGTAATTTAAATATATTTTTGCCTGTTACCATTGCAGAAGTATACTCATCTATTTCCTAAAATTTCATGCCTCTGCCTCCTCGAGAAATAGAAAAATTGTTGATTTTCATTTTTTATATAGCTCAAATAAGGAAAAAAAGTTGTTGGGCCCCCCCGGCGCCCCTGAGTGTGAATTTGTGGNGGGAAAAAACTAAATTTGGGCCCCCAGCCCCCAGAAAGAGGTAATTAAAATATATTTTTGCCCGTTACCATTGCAGAAGTGTACTAAACAATTTCCTAAAATTTCATGCTTCTGCCTCCTCGAGAAATAGAAAAATTGTTGATTTTCATTTTTTATATAGCTCAAATAAGGAAAAAAAGTTGTTGCCCCCCCCCCCCGGCGCCCCTGAGTGTGAATTTATGGAACGAAACCTATTTAAGAACCTTCCCTATATGATTGTGTGTACGTTTACTAAATTTCACTTGACTGGGTTGTCTGGATCTTGAGTTATTAGGGAACAGACAGACAAACAGACAGACAGACAGACATACGGACAACAATTGCGTCTTATATATATATATAGATATAACTTATACATACTCATGGTGAAACAGAGAAGTTGAAATTTACAACTTTAAGAATTGTTGGCCCTGAAAAACTAATACTTAATCTAGTTATTTGAAGATCCAAAGCAAATATTGTTCCATCATATGTCCCATAATTACATTTGCTCATGTCTGTTAATAATAATAATAATAATAATAATAATAACAATAACAATAATAATAATAATAATAACAATAATAATAATAATAACCCCTTTCAGACCATGAGGGCCTATGGGGCAAGTGAAGTAGCGTTCACAAGTTTCATTGACCACTAACGAGCAGGGGATTGTGTGGTTAAGTAGATTAAATCATTCTATGTTCAAGATTGCATTTTATGCAAGTTTTGAATGTTGTAGATTTTGTATTTAAATTTTTTAAGGTCACCCAATTCTTGACAAAAAGGCCATACAGAAGAATGAGGATTTGTATATATTTCTGTCTTGAATATGGAATCAGAAAAGTTTTCTTTATCCTTGTGTCTATCAAATTATGGTTAATGATAATTGTTGTGTTGTATATCCAATTCAGAATTTAATGCTTAATGTATAACAAATATTTTGCTATTTCTTCTACACTCTCTATTTATGTTTTACATGTTGGATAGGCACAATATATACGATTCATATTCATGAAATGGTTTTAAATAATTTAAACATAACTTTGTCTAAGGCAGACATTTTTATTTTTAAAAAATACACAGTAATTTTTTTTTAAATAGTTTTTTGAAGCTTTTAATTACTTCATTAAATTGTCGATTCCAACTTAATTGTTTGATTATTATTAGTATTATTAAGTACTTGCATCTTTACTTTGGGTTAAATATTTACCCTGAATGCAATAGTTTGCATTAATTTTCTTTTCTAATTTATACTCTTAGCTCTTAACATTTGATACATAAATTTTGATGTAAAGACTGCGTATGATAATACAATTACTTTCCTATTTTTGTTATTCATCTACATCTAAGTGTATTTGTAACATTTCAAGATACCCTTCAGACTAAATTGTTCTATAGCTTATATAATAAATCAGCAGATAACATAATTATAATGAGAGGTGAAAATGTTCTTTTGAAAAATAGTTCGATTCAACAAGCGTCTTCATAATAAAAGTTATATTTAGTATTTAAAAAGAAATTTTTTTAATTTAAAAAAAAAAAAAAAAGGTTTTTTTTTAAAATAATAATTGTACTGTTGAGTAAAAAAAAATTCCGGCATCCTACCGTCTCGTGAGACGATGGTGCATCACCGTTTGGTTGGGTTGAATTTTCTCGAGTGGCTGTGCAGTCCTATCCTTAACTGTTGAGTGTCGTGTGGGTATTTACGTATAAAACTACTTGATTATACCTTTCGGCTTCGGAATCGGCGTCCGCGTACTAAAGTGATATATTAACATTGTCAAGCGTTTCCCCATCTTAAGTCAGAAGCGTATATACGTAATGAACACTTGCGTTCTACTAGAATATATATTGGTTTATGCAGGTAATTAAATTTTCAGCCTGCCCACCCCCAACAAAAAAAAAAAAAACAAAAAAAAACCCAGCGTAGCGCCCAGACTGACACGTGTCCATAATCCCGTTATTTCGTCGCTACTTAACATTGGTAGATTTAGAGAATTATTGAAGATGATGTTTTCCTATTATATTTGCCATCGCATGTTTTTTTAAATAAAAAATCCTTTGAATTAAGTAACCATACAAAAATCTCTAGTCTACATTATGATATTTTATTTATTTATGTTTCAAATAATAGTATCACTGACTTATTAAAATATATGTTTCCTAATAGTACGTGTTATCTAATGTTATTTTAAAAATGTAAAAAGGAAAGGACGTAAACAGGGTAAGAGTTAGCCTGACATGGCGTAAGAAAACAGCCGACGTTTTAGCAAAGAGCCTTCCTCAACGAACAAACACTACACCTATAGCTGGATGGGACAAGCAGTTTATATTTATATAATCAGAACCGCTTGTGTATGTGGTTACCTGCACAAATTTTTTAAATCTATTGTTGGGTCACATAGACATTTGGAATATCAAACATTTGACAAATTGTTAAAATATGTGTCACTTTCCGTGATTAACGTGCGATGACACGCAGTCAATTAACTATCATATTTTGTTTTCCTCCGGGGTCAACGTGTTGACAGAAGTAGGCTATAAATATTACTAGAGAACAGAGGCGTCTCTAGGGTTGCTGTAACACAATGCGGCAAAGGCGTCACTAGGGTTGATAGCGGTGCGGTAGCTCATGGTGTCACCCGAGGCGGTAGCTTTTGGTGTCACCCCCTCACGATTTAACCCATAAAAATCCTCCGAATTTTCCAGCGCCAAATAACGGGAATATATAGAATTTTACATTTTGGTGTCACCCCCCTGATGGTGTCACCCGGGGTGGCCCTCCCCCCACACCCCCCTAGCGACGCCACTGCAGTGCGGTAGCTCATAGTGTCATCCCCTCACTACTCAAACCAAAAGACATTCTCCGAGTCTTGCCAATGCCAAATAAGGGGAACATACAGAATTTTACATGTTGGTGTCATCTGATGGTGCCAACCAGTGCGGTCCGCACCCCGCCAATCCTAGTGACCCCTCTGCCAAAGAAAATATTCTAGCTAGAAGATTATATCTACTTTCACGAAGTCGATTAAATGTTTGACTTTTATCAAATATTTAAATTAATTATAATGTGAAAGTTATTAGTAAGAATGGAAGCGTGTACATAGAAAACGCGTCAGTGTTCAGTTATTTGAGATGCGCCCGTAACAAACGTCTAATCGTTTCGTTGGTAAAGAATATTTGACATATATTTTTTTTTGTATGTCAGTTTGATAAGATTTCTAGTTTGATAAATTGTACACATTAACAACGACGATTACGTTGTTATCAGCACGTTCGGTGGTGAATTCACTTTAAGTAACTGGGTCACAAGGAAGAGAGATGTGAATCATTTGGGAATATTAGATAATGAATTTCTTAACATAATTGTTACTTTAATGTCTTAAAATGTAAGTCCCAGAGGAATGGCGTTGAAAGATTTTATGTGAGCGTTTGAGAAGTAGCATTGATGGGGCGCTCGGCTTAGGTTGACTACTTTGTTTCTTAGCGATTGGGCGGTGGCATTTCCGTTAACTGCAAGTTTTTTTAGGGTGGGGTCGGTAAATGAAACACTAGCTAGTCTAGCTAGTCCCACTGGAGGCCTCGGTATTTTACCAACCCATCTCACCAAAGCAATTGGTTGTGTCCATTGTGGATCTGTGTATTGGTGAGCTGGGACAAGCAATTGGTCTTAATAAATTGAATTTTTTTTTTTCAACGAGTATCTCGAAGATCACATTTCTCGCCCTAGCCGCTAATGGGATATCACCACCCAAAGGTACGTACATACTACCATCAATAGCTATTGCCCGTGTTGCTAAACCCAGCCCCTGTCCGTCTACGAAACCCGGATAAGCTTTGTGATTTGACACAATTCGTCCTATTGAGATCATGTGCCACATGTGTAAACTTGGCACTCGCCACCCCAATTACAACCTTTGGCATTTGAGATGACTGGCGGTATTCAGTGATGGTGTCACCTCAGTGAACTTCTCGCACGCTCTGCAGTCTAGAGATGTTTACACACTGCTGACAACATAATAAAATATGTTTATAATAAGGTTCTTATCATGTTACTCCTAAAGCTTGTGTAAAATTAATTTATATTCTTACTACTGTTGACTGTGACAGAGCCGCATTTAAACCATTTGGGGCACCTGGGCAAAGAAATAGTGTTGCCCCCCCCCGCAGGAATATAAAATAATACATATACATAATATACATATAAATAAACATATTCCCATGGGGCCACTATCTTATAGTTTATAGTGACTTGGAAAGCAGTGTTTCTAAAAAAAAAATCTTTTCCCTTTAAATAAATAACATTTTTGGAGTTAATAGCTATTTCAAAATAATTTTGGTGTGTATTTATATATAAATATA
>MUZC01000032.1:1022531-1036326 GCA_002072015.1 Radix auricularia | reverse complement strand
GTGTGTGTGATATATTAATGAAAAGGACAAGTTTTTAAAAAATATGCCTCACATATTATAATTGAATAATTTATTTCATCATTCAGATGTATGTGTGTACGTATGGCATCTGACCGTCTACGAAAGACGATAGATTTATCTTTCTTTATTTGTAGCTCTTGGTGTGGTTGATGACACCAATCTCTTCTGCATGTCACACACACGAATGCATTGGGGTGGGGGCAGTGTTGCCTGGCAATCCTTTCTCTCTTTTTTAAACTGCCTCCGTCTTGGTTTGCTTCTCTGCTCTTTGTGATACTTCTTTCACTATAGCCCGCCATGTGGTCCTATCCATTGCCATTTTTTCCCAGTTTTAAATGTCAATGTTGGCTGCTTTCATGTCTCTCCTGCATATGTCTGCGACATTGCCAACCAACAAACCTTTTCCCTGTAGCCAGCTCGCTGTATAACATATCCTTGGGTATGCGACCAGTTTGCATTGTCTTGACGTGTCCTAGCCAACGAAGGCGTCTTTGATTTTTAATATGGCTGAAATGCTACTTGTGCTTGCTTCAGTCAGGGCCTCTATTTTGAGGACTTTCTCTTGCCATTAAATTTCTAGGATGCAGCGCAGTCATCTTAGGTGGAGGCTATTAAGCCTTCTTTCATGCCTGGTGAATGTGGTCTCGTTCTAATGATAGATCTGCAATTAAATTGTGGGTTTAAAAAAAAAAATATTTTACAATACATTTAACCAACGATTATTTATCACAAAGTAGGTAATTGGCTTACTGTAAATATATTTTGAAAAAAAAACAACAACAACAACACACAAACAAAACAACCAGGTGGCTGGTAAATGTGGTAATAGCATGGTTCCTCATAATCGTAGCCTGTTAACGCTGCAACAACTGCCAACACGTTGTTGTTGTTCGTCTGTCACCCATATTATATAAAGTCCTGTGCTAGTTCGCTACGTGTGTCCTCTGTTGGCTTATTTGACTTGTTAGCCCTATTCTTGCTTTAAAAAAAATTATAGAGTAAATTAAAAGAAACAATGGTCGTTTCCTACTATTCGAAATAGCAGGAATTGTTTTTTATCGCAGATTTACTCTGTATCTTTATGACTTTGAATATAATTAATCTCTGAAGAACAACACATGAATATCAGCAGTGGATAAAATGCCAAACAATAGAAGAAATAGGTTACATTTTTATGAAAAGAATAAAGCTTCGAATATATATTTTTGTGTTGCTTTGTAACATCGCTGACAAGGTCGACACCTGATTGAAGGACCTGGCACCCGTTGGCAACCTGTTGTGGGCCGGGGTCTTCTTGCACCGTCTGCCATAAGACCGTTAGTATGTCTGGAATGTCTTAAGAACACACTGATACAAAAATAGTTTCTAAGACTAAAGTGTTTAAATGGTTGCTATTTCACAATATTTTAGGTCCCCTTTCTATAATCTTATAATGAGTTTGTGTATTTAAAAAAAAAAGATTCTTTACATTCGTTTTGTTTGTGTAATATTTGTTCGTTGAGGAAGGCTCTTTGCCGAAACGTTCGCTGTTTTGTTACGTTCTGTCAGGTGCAGCCATACCCCGTTTACATGTTATTCATCTGTCAATCTGTAGGCTTGATTGCAGCCTCACCCACATATTGTTCCTTTCGGGGTGTGTATCCTAAAATGAATGCATCGTTTGAGACTAGAGAGTACAGATAATGTTGCATGAATGATGATGGGCTTAGTTTTAAGTAGAGAAGCCGCTCCACAGGATGTCCATAGCGGGAATAAAAAAGTAGAAAAGATTTATTTCGCTTTAAGCTCACTGGATATAATTTTAATTTTAAGATTTGGGGGGGGGGGAGAGAGNAGAGAGAGAGAGAGAGAGAGAGAGAGAGAGAGAGAGAGAGAGAGAGAGAGAGAGAGAGACAAAAGAAAAACCAACACTGATACAGGTTTGCAGGGAAGCAATTTTAGCTTTTTATGACTACAATGTTTAAATTTTAGTTACTTCCCTTCAATAACAAGAATGTGTAATATTATTATTAATATTACCATAATTTGTACTATAATTACAATTACTAAAATAATAATTATTATTGTTTTTATTATCCTTCTCGATGTTATAAATTTTTTTTCAAAGCTATTGAATACATATTAAAATTTTACTGAATTCAAATTAGAATATATGTGTTAATTAAAAAAATAATCATTTGTTGATTAACTATGGTATTATTGATTTTTAACAATTACAAAACTTAAAACATAATTATTTATTAATAAAAACATATTATGATGCAACTCGGCAATTTTACCCGAACAACCCTACGTCATCCGATTTTCAATATATATATATATTAAAGATAACAAAACGTATATAGGGCCTTTTATTTTACACAAGGGAGAAAAAGTCTAAGATACCAGGGCATGCACAATCTAGACTAACGAACTTTTAGAAGAGCCCTTGAATGATGGGATACTTCGTGGTCCTTAAGATAACAGCTTCTTAACACGCGTCTTGTGCCCAGTGATTCCCAACATTTTGATATGATATTAATAAAACAGTGTTATGAACTGTAAGAAATAAAAAAAATCAAAGTTGGCTGAACTGAAGAAAACGGGGGAGTCATCTGGATACTTGTCTGCATGGAATACAATAATAATCGATTTACATTTTTTTTAACAGAATGACGTTGAAAGTGAATATTTGGCAGACTGTTTTTGTTACTAACCACGCAGCAATTCCGAATTTAAAAATAAAAAAAAATAAAAAATTAATAATTAAATTTTAATGAATGAAAAATAAAAAACTAGCAGATGAAATTTCAAAATTATTTAGTTTTTTAAAATCATAATTCCTGTTCTTTTGTAGACTGGCACAAACAAACTACTGCTCTAATACAGGATATCATAAAACTCTTACATTTTACTTTTAAAGTGTAATAATATTTTTTTTAAAATTGATGACCCAGGTCGCGTTTAGTTTTTCATTGCTATTCCTGACTGACCGACTTAGCACAGTCGCCACGTCTGATTGACTCTAAAAGAGAAATGCCCCCCCCCCAACCCACCAACCCGGTGGCTTTCTGCTAAGGTGGCGCTGTCGCATTGCTGCAGCTTCCATTTGTGTTTGTAACTTTACGATCGGAAATGAACCCGAGTGACCTCTGCTAGGTTTGTAGTTTCCGTCGTTTGCTGTAAATTTCCGTTAAGGGTAGGTCTATCTGCTTGGTGCGGCCCTAAAGCCACTATCATCCCTTAGTGACGTTATTGCTCAAGTGACTCGACAATTCATAGTGCTTTATGTTCCTCACGCCTGCATAGATAACAATATTTTATTCCACGCGTCACGTTTCAAGATTCCTGGACCTCTGTACAAGTTCACACGTGACTTTCTGGTAATGAAGGAAATAACTGTCAGCATGACCAAGGTGGTGAAATTTCGATGATAACCTTTCGAATTGTATCCATTAGGTGTATCAGGCTTAAGTAAATGTAGATCTATCATGTTTTCAAGGAAAAAGTACACACACAAAAAAGCACACCCTTTTGGTGAACCGACGAAAACAGTCCATAAAGTACGTCACGCTATTTTTGGCCATTTTAACTCCCCCCTCCCCCTGCCACAAACAGTCAATAATCTCGCTCCCCNCCCCCCAAGTACGTCACCCTTTCCAACAAATTAACTAAATAAAATTAAAATTTAATATTAAACGCCGTGACGTCACATATGGCCGGACACCCCCTCCACCCTGTCACACTTTCTTACACCTCCCACCTCTGGAGCGTGGATGGCCCCTGTACCGACCCGGAGGAAGGGTGTGAAATATATTGTTATTTAGAATTAGAAACGATTATTTTTTTACAAAAGAGTGGGTCTGTTTACCTTAATTTTATGATATATATTTTGAAGGTTTACTTTTACCGTATGTACTCGTTCTATAACCCGTTCGTTCATAAGCCGACCCAACTCTTTTGGAAAACAATAGCATTAAAAAAAGTGTAACCCGCTCATAAGCCGACCCAAAATAAATAATATGAAAGCGTAAATAAATGGTACACATTTCTTTTTAAATTACAAGCCAAATCAGTCATAACAATTGTTTTAAAAAATTACTTTTGTAAATAGTGGCGAAACCGTGTGCATTTAAATTCATGGTTGAAAACAAAATTTGTAAAACAATTTATTAAAATATTTTTAAAAATAAATAAAAAGAATAGATACGGTATGTGCAGATTTTTAAAATAATATTTTATAGCTTTTGGTAGAGCAGCCGATTCTTGTCGAATGTAGACAAGGGCCTTGATGATCTACATTATTAACACCGAAATGCAATGTGCATGCGGAAATCCCCCATTAACCGCTCGTAAGCCGACCCAACAACGTTTGCCCCTAGATTTGTTTCCCTCCAAAAAAGTCGGATATAGAACGAGTTTATACGGTATGTACATACCACGTTCATCCCGTTTAAAGTATTCACAGTCAACCTACAAGTACTACATAGCATACAAGGGCCAGAAATACCTAACTTGTAACAGACCCTTCATTTTTTAAAACTGTTTTCTGGAGTTAAATACTTGAGCCAAAGTTATAAATTTCATTAGATAATTCTGAAATCATATTATCGTTATGGCATACGTTCGAGTATTTTTTTTAAATGGCAAAAAAGGTTGGTTAAAATATTATAATTTCGCTTTCCTATCATTCATGTGCCAAGGTCACTTTCAATAATCGCAAATGTTGTAAAATACCATGATGTGGCAAGAAGGACAATTCCCAGAATTTCTTTGAAATGTATAGTTAGATTTAATTAGCTTCACACAACCTACTGAGATTTAATTAAGAAACAAAGGCAACAACTAAGTACACGATTATATGGGTATAGACAATTTTGGTTTATTGACTATTGGTAATCGATCAAATGAAAGTCTACTTGAAAAGAAAGCGGACATGTTACGTCAAACCGTGTTTGACACCCAACCCAGTCTTTTAAAACTTTTCTACTGTGTTAATTTGTGTGTGCGGAGTGTGCCATTGTTAACACAATTTACTCCTCCGATGATCTTTAACTATCAGTGTAAGTTGTTTATTCCTGAAATTAAGACAAAGCCTTTGATAACAGTCACCTGATAGTGACAACATATGTTATGCAATGAGCGGTTTTGCTTTAGGCTGTCTACTTCCTTGTTAGAGGTTGTTGTTTTTTTTTTCTACATATGTGTTCTGTCAGAGTCAACTTGATTGCATCATGTGCATATCTCATTTATTACAGACGTTTCTTCAATCTATACTGAAGATTGGAAGAAAAAGTTGTTGAAGTAAAAGTAAATCTTCTTTTGGATTTATAATCTTGTGTTATCTTCGGGATAAATGCCGAATGTATGTGAATTTCGTACGCCATTGTCGTCAAATCACTTCACTTCCGGCATCGCGGAATCTACGATACAAAGAGCTTGAAATCTTATTTTGTTAGATGGCCTTACGAAAGCCAGGAGAAATCTGAAACGAGTAACATTATTTAACGTAAAAGCCGGATGAGAAAGTAAATAAATCATAATATAATATGGCTCAAAGAACATCATATAGTCTACGTTCATCACAAAATTATTTACTGACTGCCTAGCTATCGCAGCAATGGGTAGTGCACTAAACTAAATTACACTGCTTCTTTTTGTATAGCTTTTTAAACATATTAGTTTATTTTATGTTACCGTATTTCTAAGAATGACAATATCATTGATTTACATATATCTGATTTGGTGTCTTTAAGCGCCCATTTAAAGAGACCCCTAAGTAGGTCACAGAGGCTCTAAATAGGTGTACAAGAAACGCTTTTTGGGAAGTCCGTCTATTGCAGAGCTTCCTTTACTTTTCTTGTTTGTAAAAATTTACTTACTTCTTTACTTCCTAAATCATTTTTAAATCTAATGGCGTTTTGGACTCGGGATTTGTGCCAGCTGAGATAAAAAAAATAAGCTATCTATTGGCGTGATTAATAAGATTAAAGTTAAAGGTTATTTATTACAATAGTCGCTTTATATGAGTTATATTACTTTTATTATATATTGTGTTTTATGGAGGTGTGTTACTTTTAAATTCCGATTTATTTTTGGGTAGAATTGGCGTAGAGATTATGTAAGTAGTTTGTCAAGGCAAAGAGTTGTAGAAGCTTTATAGGACGCTTTTAAAGTTTCACACACAATCTCTAGTGTACCCCATAAAACGAGAATGTTCCTTATCCTGTATCGTCTACGAAGTTTCGGTAAAAATGAGTTCAGCACGAGTGTTAAAAAAAGCTCGCGTATTGTATTACAAATGTTGGAGGGCTTTGACGCATTTACTGCATTGTGCTGACTACTTGTCTGCGTATTGACTTGCTTATAAGACATTTATATTTTGAAGGTCACGCTTTAAATTAGGATACACTTCAACCTGTGGCATAATTGAATTTATTTCAAGTGAACCTCAACTTTGGCCACACAACACATCACACAACACAGTTTCAATAATTATTGATCTAAAGGATGATAACATTTACTTATAAATACGACATCCAGGGGACTGATGTCCACCGATCCAGGAAGGTGGATCTAAGTAGGCGTCAGACCCCGGGAGACTCATTTAGCAGCTTGTATATTCAATGATTACTACTAATGAATTACTAGTACCAGATTCTTAGGCTTTAAAAATCAACAACAAAACAAATTGGCGCTCACTTTAACAAGTTAAGTATATATTCATAAGCAATATAATAAGTAGAGCTGTAGCTATAGGGGGTGCAGTCCACACCGGGGGGACACAAATTGGGGGAGGGGGACACCAAACTGGGGAAAAAATGCGTATTTGCTATATTTGTTGATGTTGTTGCTGTACGTGGTGATGCGTTAATGTTAAACGCATTCACAATTCGTGGTTGTCTTCCTTTTCAATGGTATACTAAGGCTAGCGCATATTGTTATTCCGTAACAACGCTGAAAACACGGCACACGAATTTCCTTGGTATGTGTGTAAGGGCCGCCGGAGCGTGCTAATAAATAACTTTGTTTCTAAAATATAAAATCAAACAAATAGGTACATGCCCTAGTGAAAATCATTCCTTATAGTTCAGTGGGTATTGATTATCACAAAGTCGTCTCAAGGACCTTTAAAGTCCTAACCTAGGCATCGCCATTGAAAGATTAACACAGAGCTGCACATGTCCTATAAGTTTTTCTTGTGGTTGACACGCACTTTAACACATATCATTTGTCTACACAGTAAGACGTTTGTATAGGTAAACTAACACATGTTGAAGTTACGTTCACATCGCGGATTCGTTCAAGCGAGAAAGCTCGGGTTGAAAATCCACTGACAGTGAAGGTTGATGAGGTTTAAACATAAGGAGATATTCATCAATATCGGCACTGATCGAACAAATACTCTGTTTTATGATACATTTTAAATATTTTTTAAAAAAAGTTATATAATTGGGATATTCAAATTGGATTAAGGGAACAGAAAACTGATAAGATATTTTTGGTCTTTAGTAATATTGAACAATGAATTATTTGCCTTCTGCTTTTTAAAATCCTTTATATTAACTCGTGGTGTCTACTTGCTTAAGTGCCAAAAAACTTTTGATCGATTTTAAACCCACTTCCCCACATGCTGGCGAGCTGAAATTTTGCAAGTAGACTTGTGCCGATCATAAAAATGATATCAAAATTTCAGATCGATCAAATGTACTGTAATTAAATTAATGAATTTTTATATTATCTTTATTTATGTAAAAAATTAATCTCTTAAATTATCTTTGTTTGGTAAGATGGCAATGAGATGGGTATCGCTAAAATAGTGTTTCCCAACTGGAGGGTCACGAGTGAAATTTGATATTTTAAATACTTGATTTATCAGATGATTACTTTTTTTAATAGTTTAAATATTATACGTTGTAATAGATTAAAGTATTCGCATAAAATAAAAATTGAATTTACAAATGAAACAATATTAAACATTTAAAAATTGATTTTTCTCATTTCAAATTTATTGTTAAATACAGTTTCTTTATTATCTTAATTATCTACAGCAGGAGTCAGGAAACCATGGCTCACGAGCCAGATGTGTCTCTATTGGTGGCTGCATCTGGCTCTCAGACGAATGTTTGATTATTTATTTTTTAAAAATTTAAAAAAAAAGTTTATTCAGACTCCTTTAGATGTACAAATTAATTGCTTATAAAAAATAAAAAAAAGCATAACAATGTTTTTAAAAAGAATTCAGAGACATAATTATTGTACTTTTAGTAAAGAAATTACACAAAATGCTCACATTTACTCGAGTTCCTAGTTTTAAACATAATGTATGTCTCTCACAGAAATTACTTTTCAAAATATGTGGTGTTTATGGCTCTCGGACAAAAAATTTCCCGACCCCTGATCTACGGTATGGTACTTATTTCAGCCAAAATGCTCTGGGGTGAATTTTATACGAAGTTAATGAGGTCACATTGACATACCCCCCCTCCTTTTCCAGCTGACGATTCACAATATAAGGCAAGGGGGGGGGCGAACCTAAGTCACGCGTGCCACCTTAAACTTAATCTTGCAAGACACATAATTGACATGACAGCATTTAAGCCATTAATGAGTAGCTACGTTATATTTAAGTCTATTTGGCACGCAGCAATCATCATAATCATGAATTAAAAAATATATCGTACTACAAATTAATAAAAGTTCGCCGCCCATGGTATAGGATTACTCGCAATTTCATGTGATTGATAAAAGTATTGTATCAACACTAACATGTATCTGAAATATTGCGGTGGCTTACACTGCCAACCCGGTTGACTCCGAAATGTGATCATACCGTAAGATGTAAATTTTTTAAACGTTAGTTTACGAATCATGCGTTTAAATTATGCTCTTAACCTTACAATAATCCAAAGAATTAGTGCTACTCATCCCTGTGCCATCGTACCAATTCAGCTTCCTTGGAATCAGATTTGGAGTTTCTCTGTAAATATTTTCTCTTTTAACGTGATGTGAGACTTTATTCAGTTCTTGTGTTTTTTTTTTGTTTTTTTTTTGTTGTTTTTTTTTAAATATAAAAGTGATATGTTAATAAATATCAATGTTTGATTTTGTAGTGTAAATGTGTATTACCTATTCACTGCCAAATTCACACTCTACTTGTCCACTTTTTATGTCTATAAATTACAGATAAGAGGATTGTTAAGGCCAATCTTTGTACAAGTTATTCACGTGAAGTCAGCCAAAACCACCTGGAGAGACAATGGTGTCAAAGACGAACACCTTTATTCTGATGATGAGCATCCTGTTTATTGGAGATTCTGTTGGAGATTGTCAATTGGGAGAAAAGCTTGACGATGGGGGTAAATGCCGGAAAACATGTCCGATCGGCACTTACCTCGACCAGACTAAAGGCTGTAGAAAATGTCCTGAAGGGTATTTCATGAACGAGACAGATCATACGCATACGAAGTGCAATACATGCAGATTGTTTCAAGAGTACCATAAAGAAAATAGCATAATTCAGCGTAACTGCACTGCTGAAAATGATTTAATGTTTCGCTGTAATGAGAACCATTACATTAGGATTGTTCGCGAAGAAGATGCAGGTGAAGTAGAATGTTTTCCGTGTAAGGTATGCTCAAACGGGGAAAAGTATGAAAAACTGCCGTGCAATGGGATTGATGACGCACTCTGTTGTGAAAGAGAAGATATGATCCCAGTCATCGACGTCATGGGTCAAAGAAAGTGTGGGCAAGGAACTAAATCTACAACGCCATCCACGATTTTAAACGGGAACACTGTGACACCATCAGGTACGTGCATTGGTAAACATTTCTTAAGGCCCACAATTCTGATTCTAAACGCACTCGTAAAAAGCTATAAAGAGCCAACTGTTCTGATGTTATCAGGTGACAGTAAAATCATACCAACATGAAAAATTAAAACGGGACGGTTTTTAACATACATATTAACATTACAAACATATAGTTATGCAGGACTTGATGGGGTCCTAAGCAGTTTGAGATATGGGGGCCCTTTGGAAGTCCAGATATTCTATGGTAGTGCCAAATATGGACAACAAATTCCGGGAGTCCCAGAGAAGGCGGAGTCCTGAGCTATAGCTTGTTTATCAAATAGGTAAATCCTGCACTGTATTTGTGTATGAATATAAACTATAGCTTCAATTGTAAATACATATAGTTTAAAATGTTTGGTGTAAAAATTATCGCTGGAATTTGAAGGCCACCTGTTTTCTGATTATGATTTGTAGAAGGAAAAAAATAGTATAGGAACTACCCATCAACTTCCATCCCCGCTGTCCATATCACCAACACGACAACCGCCACTAAACAGGAGCAGCACGGTCTAACCAAGTGACGACCCTGCTTGCAGATACGATCTAACTGCGTGGGGGAATCAGTTTCAGGGATGATGTTAAGTTTCGTGTCAACATTCCATGCAAACACATACGAGCACATGCAATAGTAAATATACTACACACAGACACCTAGAGGATGCAGGAGTTCGGGGAAAAAAGACCGAATTCATTTTAAAGATAAATATTCTGACGAGAAAGAACTCGTTCCTCCACACCTCTCTCCGTGCCTGCTTGGCTCAGCAGTGTTAACGTTCGTTCATATTCATATTGTTATAATTGCAAGAGTTGCAAACGTCAGAGAGCACCGATTATTAGTGTCAGTAGCACTTAACAGAAAGTCAACCGTAAGCCGTAAGGTTATAATGATACTAGTCGAGAGAAAGATCTGTAACCCGGCAAGCCAACTGAGATTATAATAGAGGCAATATTATTTCAATGTTATTGTCAGCTTTAATATGATAGATGTCTAAGGTGTTCATTCTTACTCTTATACAAAGGAGTTTTATGTTTTGTTTGTTGTATGATTAATACTGGTTTATTTAAAGAAACTTCTTATATATATATATANTCGATTAATCGGTAAAAAATTTTATCGATTAAAATTATTTTAATCGATAAATAATAAGATAAAATAGCAATTAAAATTAAAGAAAATGTTTCAATTTTTTTTTCGATTTATTAATAAATAATTAATTATTAATAATTAATAATACTTTGTTTTTTTTTTGTTTTTTTTACGTACAAACTTCTCCATCTAAAGGAAACATGACAAACGTTAAAACTTTAAGTAACCTGTTTTATAAGGACAATGATATAAAAAAACACATTGTTTTTAATTAAATAACAATAACAAAATTTAAATTCATTGACGTTATATTGAACTTTTTATGTTTAAATATATCTCCTACAATATTATAGTTTTATAATTAAATTAAATACATAGCTATGGGCTTTTTAAAAAATGCCATAAAAGGTCACAAAATGTGAAGGAAGACAACATAGTGAAGAAAGTGATCATGAGGTCTTTAAAAAAATCCTGACCTTTGAACCACTTGGGATAAAAAGATAATATTTATGTTTTTGTTTAAAACCAAACAAATTCTATATAGCTGTATTACTTTTATAATTTAAAATTAACTTGAAATTTTCATCCAAGTGCCTAGACTTTAATACATTATTGAACTTATTTTAATTGCTATGTCCTAAAAAATAACTCAATTTTTAAAAAATCAATTGCCTGTTTTTATTACTTGCCTTGAAATTGTCAGTTTAATGACGTCATACATCTTTATTTTAAGCTTTAACAAAATTATCGATTAATTAACCGATAATTTTTGAAAAGTTAACGATTAAATTTATTTTAATCGATAACAGCCCTAATATATATATATATATATACATTACATTCAGGTACTTTTAGTCTATCTAGCAAATTTTAGAAGTAATAGGCCATCTAAAACGTTGAAAATATTTTTGAAAAAAAATTTGAAAATTATCATTGTTTGCATGCATCGTCTTCTGACCAATGTTTACTTGCAGTTACGCGGCCGCGCAGCAGTTTATTTTTCCCAGTGTACATGCCTATGGGGTAAAAAAAAATGGAGTGTTTAAATTGTTGCTACGATAATTAAATGAGTTAGCTACCATCAACCATTAAAAAAACTTGGACTAGTTCGAAGTGAGAAAACATTTTATTTTAAACAAATTATGTTTGACCATTTACCCCCCCCCCCCCTTTCCCATGGTCATTAATCTTGGACCCCCTCACACTAAAGTACGTCACACTCTCGAACAAAAATATTTTTTGTTTACAAAATAATTAAAATTTAATATAAAAAACGTGACGTCACACATGGCCGACACCCCCTCCCAGTGCGTAGCTAGGGGGGGGGGCGGATGCCCCGGGCAGCACTCAGCTAAAGGGTGGCATTTTTGGATTAATTAGAAAAATAGAACCATTTCCAAAAACAGCCCTTTTTCTTTTTAAGGGAGAAACCAAGGTGAAACAAAAATACTCTTAAATTCGAATCTTAATTAGCGGATTTACGCAACATCTGTTTAATTACATAGTGGTAGTTACAAATAACGTAAACAGTTCAAAAATTAAAAATCGCTCAAAAAAGGAATCGGTTTGTTTGGAAAATTAAGCGGTATGAGTCACAAATGGCGCTATTATAAGAAAACTGAACAAAAAACAGCACAGCTCCGCTGCGCCAAGTGATATGTATTATTAATATCACCACGAAAGTTTTTGTGTGGAATTGTCGACTTTTGCAAAATGATGCGCTAACAAGTACCTACATGACATGGTGGTTCAAATATTGTGTTTAACTTGCAAGTAGTAATTTACATTTTTGTTTCAGTTTTGGAACATTATTTTAAGGTAACTTACTAAAAATTAAATGTATTTTGTTTTTATTGCGTTAAAGTAGCACACATAATTTGTGTTTTTCCTTAAAATATTGTTTCTCATTAAAATGCTACATCTATCCAATTAAAGCAGTGCGTAAATAATTTGAATTTTTATATTTTATGGAAAATTATTAAGATTTAGCGCATGAACATGAAAATATTCAAATTTATCCGCTAATAAACATCACTATAACATAAATAATTTCAAAAATGACATTTTAAAAAAATTTCATACGTCTTGGAAAAAATTGACACCTGAAAAAGTAGCTAGTAAAATTAGATCAGATGCTGGAACTTTACTCAGTTCAATGCAATATTTTTCTTTTCTATAGTATCTCAATTTGTGGGAACAAATTTTCTTTAAAATAAATAATGCCAAACCACTTCATGGAACAAAGTTATGTGCTGTTATAGATTATAGAGAGTTGGAGTTATCAACTGAACGCCGTGCTGGAAGGAGAATAAGTATGAGTGGAGAAAATTCAGAAGTCGGGGTTCTATCTTTAGAGCAAGGCGTACAACGAGAAATGTTTTTATCCATAGATGCAATTATAAAAGAAAGTAATAGAACCAACTGATGAGTTGCATGTTCTTGCAAGAAAATAATCGTGTATAATACTATCATGTAATCTACTAAATGAAAATTTTTACCATCAAATAAATGTCTTTATTACCATTGACAAAGAACAGCTCAAATTGAACGAAAAAGGGTACAGGTTTTTATGGCTGTACACAGGGCCGGTCTTTGCAATTGCGGCGCCTTATGCAGCTTAGTATGCAAAAATTGATGCGCGGGGCCCAGTTTGGGTAGGGATAAGGTATTAATAAGGATAATAAGTGAAAATTAAGAAAGGTGGGGCCTATGAAAGTGTAAACCCACTGCGGCCGCATAGGTGCATGGCAGTGGCCTAAGACCAGCTAACGCTTTACCTACTCTAAAAGAAGATGCTTTATGTTGGAAAAACAGGGGGGGGGTGTCCCCTTGATCTATTAAAATATATTAAA
>MUZC01000032.1:990709-1015554 GCA_002072015.1 Radix auricularia | reverse complement strand
TGTTAAAAAAAACTCCAAAAACACGTGCATGAACATTATCATTTATTAACGCTAGTGATGGGACGATACCAAAATCATAGGCTGCTTACTGTAAGCAAGGCTCCCCAGATTTTAAAATATATAATATAACAGACTACAGACAGTTTACTCTCAATCTCCCAAACCATTGTTGTTGGTTAGTCCTATTAGCATCAAGTTACCGAAGGAATTGTAAGCTGAGGGGATCGTATGGAATAATAAAATGTACCGTGTGCAGTGTCCAAACTTGTTGTCATTGGCAACCATTCATCCTTCAACCTCATTTTGACTATTACATGTACTGTACTACTGCTTTGTTCTCATTTTTTCATTCATAAGAAGTGGCCGTGTGCAAAAGCCATTTAACTATTGGTTAGAATTAATTAAAATATGTCAAAGTTGAAGGTTCAAAAGTTCAAAAGGAGTACCTAATTTTTTTGTGAACGTTTATATAAGATGATAGTTCTCTTTGTCATGAGTCATATATAGGTCACGATAGACCATTCCGAGTCCAGAAGAGAATGGTTCGGGGACAATGAGGGGATGTGTAGCTTGTAAGGAAAATCAAGCAAGTCGCTTCGGAGGTACAGTATCGCTCAATCTGGGAATCACCGCAAAACGGCGTTATATTTAAACTTAAACGGTCTTTAAAAACGAACGGTCTTAACAACCTTAAGAAAGCGTGAAGAAATAGGGTCCCGACATTCCGATACGATTCTGATTAATCGTCCCATCACTAATTAACGCACATCACGTACATATAGAAATTTCAAGCGCATGTTAATATTTTGCCGCCATATTGGTTTTCGCTTTAACTCGATCATCGGTTATGTCGATGCCATTTTTCATTCCCCGACGCCGTCGACTTAAGCGGTTTCGACTGTATCTCAATAGACAATACTCATTAAAAGATAAATTTTTACCATCAATTTTTCTGAGTAAACAACATTGAGTCTTCAAATTTCAACATTAACATATAATTCATATCATAAAGCTTTCTTTGTCATTGTCTTCATCATAGTCATGTAATTGCCAGTTGAAGAAATTCTGAGTTCTGCTATTGATTTTGAATATTATTATCAATTATATTTAAAGCTATAATTTACTTTATATTTAAATGTGGTGAAATTAGTATCCGGGGTAAATTATCGTTGTACGGATCAGGGTGAAATAATGTATTAAGCAGGGGATTGTGTGGTTAGCACAATGCCCCGTGGGCCTTACCAGTAACGTGGTTTGAACTCGTGACTGGAGTTCTTCCCACCGTTCAGCAGTCTAAAGCGCTACTACTTAGACCACCGCACGAAAAATACACGTTATAAATAATTCTTGAGTTATATCCTTCCGAAATATCACTAGAAAAACACTTAAATCAGCTTCTTCCGTTTAGAAAATCACAAATAAATTTCCAAAGCGATGTTTGCGCTACGGTGGCAAATCAGAAAAAGAACAAGTCTTCAAATTCGCGCGCTTATTGATTATTGCATCACTCGCTATGTCCGCAGTTTTGTATTCGATGATTGGTATCTAATAATTATAAGGGGAGGCTTTCCCCTGAGACCCCTCCCCCGTTTCTTTTTTTTATTTTGGGGAGGGAGTACCCTCCCCAAACCCCACCCCGTAGTTATTTTATTATTTATTTCAAATTTTAAGGAGAAGCGTTCCCCTCCCCTTAGACCCCTCCCCCGGTGAGGGAGACAACCGAGGAAATAGAACAACAAAGGGAGGTAACTAAAACATAGCAACCATACATTCTTTGATGCTACCAACTTTCCGGCCGCCATCTTGGATCCGTACAACGATAATTAGCCAGCCCTATCCGGTATTAGCCGTTATCACTGTTACTGTTTACAATACCATGGTTTTGATCCTTACGCCTACGCTACTACTGCTAGGCTACATAGTTAACATAGCTATGCACTTCTCCCACTCTGAACTTATGACAATGAAGATAAAATAAATTAATATTAAAATCATTGATCGAGTTAAAATGAATTTTAATATAAATAATATAAAAGCCCAGGTCACTCACTCACTGGATGTGGAACGCTGAGGAACGATGTACAACAGTCTACAGCAGTTAGTTGAAAAATGGTGTGGTGATTAGCGCTGTAAAAATATTTAAAATGACGTCATTGTTTGGTGTGCATCGGTGCGCAAAATACAAGCCCTGTTATTAAATACTTTGCGTACATTTTAGAAAGTTTAATATTTTGTATTTATCAAAAAGGGACAAGTTAGTTGGGCTTTTGAAAAAGGTTGGCGCCCTAAAAAAAGGGGTGCCACGGCACAATCTAGTTATTTATAAGCAATAATAATACAGTAATTTAGTAATAATAATAAATTATAAGTAACAAGAATGACTATATATAATGTTTACTATATAAACAATATACAGTCGGAACTGTTTATATTGATGGCCTAAGGGTTTCCCGACTTTCCCGAAAAGTGTCAAGATAAAAGGGTTGGCGAGATAACCAACGTCAAGATAAGTGGGTACGACTGTAGTTAAAGTGACAAGAACAATCCAGATCAACACTAAAAACTAGCTAAATGATAGATGGAAGAAAGTAGGCTTTAAAAAGATTAATTTACTGCTTTATGAACTTTATGTATTATCTATTGTAATATAATATCTATAATTATTTTTTTAAAGTATGGCATGGGTTATGTCACACTCGCAAAACCATGAATCACAGCCTACATTTTGTACCAGTGTTAACACTAAACGGCCGCCCAACGAATAGAGTGGTCATGGAAATCTGTAAAGGAACTAAATAAATGACACAATGGGACTCACCATCATATAACTATGATATATATCAATGATATTGAAATTTATTTAATCTTCATGGTCACTAGTGAAAGAAGTCCATTGTGACCATAGCTATCTAGTAGTAGTAGCAGCCTAGGTACAAATAAAGTTATTTTTTTGGTGGTCAGATAAAAAACAAGTACCCTATTTTCTAAGCTTTTGAACTTTACAACAAAAATAAAGTTATACAGACTTATATTTATAACTATAATTTAATGTATTTGTCATTTATTATTTTAAATAATTAAATGGTTTATCCTTGTAGATTTATGTAGACCTACAAAGGGCTTTTCAATGTCTTTAATTATTTTTTCATTCTTTGCATAATTTTGTTTTCCTTGTGAGGAAAATCTTAAATGACATTAGTTATTCTTAGCCTAGATTTTTATCTAACTTCATGTCTTACGATAATGTTGAGACTTCATTAAATAGTTTTTTTAAAAAAATACTGTTTCAACAGAGAATGAAGAACTTGAAATAACTCCAAATGGTCCAGAACTCATTGTCAAGGCTAATGCTCGAAAAGATTTAGTATGCAAATTGCGGACATTAAATAACAACATTAAAGTTAAGTGGATACCTGACAATGTGAGTAAAACATCTAGATTTGATAAAACTGAATGGGATGAAGGTAAGACTGAAATTCTCACTCAGAGCACGCTAGTATTCCCTAAATTTGAGGCTCAACACAGAGGAAATTATACATGTGAAACTACTGGAGGGGAGACTGTAAAGTCAGCCTCAATTTTTCTGGATTTTATAACAGGTAAATTCATTCTATAATATAATTTTAGTTTTTTATTTAAAAAATTTTGCCTTTTGGATATATTTATAAAATAAAAACTTAAATATATTTGTTTACTCATAACTATATTCCTTTCAAGTTATCATGTGTATGAAGCTGTTAAAATAGGGGCACATTTAGAGAAAGTTTACAATCATATGTTAAATTAAGAATCAAAGATTTTTCTGTCAGCTGAAGGCTGAGAGTAAGAAACTTTTTAGTACCCTATTCTTTTACAAAATATCAACAAAGATGTTTAAGAAAAACTAGCATCTTTGTTCACTTGGAAAGAGCAGGTACATTAACATTTAAATATGTGATGAAACAATTTTGGCAAAATTAAACGGTCATAATTTCCCTTGCTCATTGATAATTTGCATCTTTGATTTAAAATAGGCCACAGGAAAAAATGATTTAGTTCTATTATTTAACCATATGTCCTAATGATAAATTTTAAGCTACCCCTAAAACATATCAACTGAAGTACAATTCTCTACAGAAACAAAATCAGATGCTTTGTTTGGCAAAGGCAACAAGACTGCTGAATTGTCATGTTCAATAGATCACAAATACTCCAGTGTTGTGTGGCTACAGAATGCAACATTAATATCCGAATTAAAAGACAAGGACAAATTTCTTGCACAGAATACCACACTGATAATCACTGAACCAGGTAGGATTACTGTTAAAGTTTTTAGTAATGTTTAAAGAAGTTTTGTTTTCTATTTTAATAAAGCAAAATAGTAGTTGCCTTTTTTTTAAAAGTGACATAGTCAATTGTAAATTTAGCGATAAACAATGTTTTAGGTCATGATACCAGATTGATAATAAAGTAAAATTGAAATTTGTATTAATCTTTTATAAAGTAATTAATTCTTGATTCTAGATATGTAAGTGTTAGCATTTACTTAATTTCATAGACAAAGTTTAAAGTAAAGGGATTTCTTTTCTTTTTTTGTGTGTATTTTACGGATAATAGCTTATAATGTTGTTTCTTTTACTAATTAGCTCGGACAGATGCCAATAAATACATTGCTAGGTTTACACTAGAAAGTGCTCAACAAAGTAAGCCAGAGACCTATGATTGTGAAGTAGAGTTTTTAGGTAAAGTATACAAGTTTAAGTTTAACTTTTTAGCCCCTGAAATATCTACATGCATGCCCCTCTGTTCCTGTTTTTAAAAAAATCTCTCTAAAAAATTATGTATATAAAAAATAATTCATTTTATATTTGGGGGTAGTGGTAATGGGGCTGCAGCATGATCTGCTGTTGTACTTAGAGTCACTGGCGTGAGTCTCAGTGAAGGCAGGGTCTTCTCAAGGCTAAACAGAGTCATTGAGTCCACCCAACTTCAAATGGGTACCTGACATCATTTGGGGAAATAAAGTCGTTGCTCTAGCTGCACATGTGAATGGCCATCATTGCCTGAAAGGTGACTTTACTAAATACCTATTTGTATTAAACATCTAAGGGATGGCCATCCTTCAATATTTTTCTTTTTATCAATCAGGGGGGTCCAAAGTGCAGCCATGGCTTCATCTTAAAAAATTTAATGACTTGCGTAGTTTTCTGTAACGATAACATATTTATAAGAAAATATGAAGTTATGTTCTGTTTTGAGGAAAAAAATATGATGATGTCAAATAATGTAGTTTTTATTGTTTACCAATGTGAATGTTTATTATAAAATGTTTACAAAGTTATGTGCTGTAATTTACCAAATATGTTCTGTAATTTATCAAGTGTTGGTATGCTTAATTTAAAAAAAAAATATTTCATCACAATTCTTGACCCAACAATTTTGTTTCTAGTTTAATTGAAACAATTTATGTATTGTAAGGTAGGTAATAGAAAATAAACATCTTAATTCCATAACTTTGCCTTTATTTATCAAATTTTGTGTAATTTGATATGATGGAATAAGACATTTATAAAGTTTCCAAAATCACGATAGTATTGTCCCCTTTTCTCCCCCAAACTATCACTCCATAAAGTACCAAAAAAATACAATCATATGATACAATGCAACCTAGCCACCTTCCAAACACCTCGTTTCACATTTCACACAGTAGCCAATGGTATGCTCCAAGTAAGATACTATTTTAACTAAAATGCACTCTTTTATTTCCAGCTGTAAATGCATTTGTCATACTCAAAAACTAAAACTTAGTAAATTGAACAGTTAGGCAACAACATTGAAATAAAGCTAGACCCAGCAGCTTGGATGTTAATATCTGCTAGGCAGAGCTACTGAGTGGACCCAGCATTTCTTTCTTGTTATTACAGTGAAAATCATTGAACAACTCACATATCATTTTTTTTGAAAACCAATAATTGATTTTTTTTAAGTTGGTGGGGGTTTAGATAAACATTGGTTTCTCTCAACTGGTAACTCAAAGTTGTAGGTGTATTTCGAAGCCAAGGTCATTACTGTCATTTCCAGCCCCTCTTAACAGTGATTCTCATACACTTGACATACACCTTTGGAAATATATTTCAGCATGTAAACTAATCTAAGAACACATTGGTGTTATTACATACAATACACTTTTGTTGTCTAAGACTGTATGATAAGGCATTTGTGAACCCATCTATTTTTACTTCAGTTAATTCTATAGTTTTAAACTTTGGAAATATTTTATTAATTTCATTATTTTTGTTGCCAGCTGGTCCATTGGTAAAGGATTTTGAGAAGTCTAAGAATTTGATCCAGGAAGACAATTTGGAGCTCCAGTGTCAGATCTTAGGCTATCCTCCTGCAGTTGTAACATGGTACAAAGACAATGAAGCACTAAATGCCACAGGCAGTGATCGAATAGCTCTCTACCCACTCAATGGGTATAAAAATGCCCATCTTAAAATAAAGAATGTTGACTTCAGTGATGCTGGAGATTACAAATGTGAAGCTTACTCTGAACGTTTTAATGAGTCATCAGCAAAGGTAGTGACAGTCCGTGTGAAGGGTAAGTCCTATTGTCTGTTAATCTGATCCAAGAACCATAAATAATATTTTACAGACACTTCACTTCAAAGCAGTATCTACTAACTACTATAGAAGACTGCTACCAATTACTATTGACTATTGAAAACCATATTTAATGAAAAATACTGTGACAAAAATAATAGTTTTACAATTATACATCTTAGCCTTATGAAAAGCTAATCAGTATTTATTTGAACTTGACTGAATACGACCCTGACACAACAATACTGACATCTAGAGTGAAATTTGGTTTTGATTCTAGTGCGCAGATTGTACTTTATTTTGTGCTGTACACAAGTAATTTCTGCATCATTCATCTGAAGCACTGCAATTGTGGATGAATACAGCATGGCATCTTCTTTATCCTTTTCATAAGATGCCCCTTGCTTCGCTTGATGTATCAGTGTTTGAAAAACTGCGCCTCCATACTTATGATATTCCCAATCAGACTGTTCCACCGATAAACTTTTCGGCCCATCTGTTGTTCACTGACTGCCACCTCTCCCAGGAAACTATTTCAATTCATTAGCAATCTTGTATTTTCTGTTGAACCCACAATTTGTTGTTATTGCAAGAACAAAATCAGCATTTCTCACTGTTAGCATCACATAGACAGTTTCCGCAGAAGTCGGTACTTTGATACTTCTGATATGGAGTTGTTTATAGCAGGCACAGCAAATAGGAAGTTCTGGTGATGCACACACTGACAAACATTCTGTTGTGTCTGAGAACTCAGCAGAACAAGCTAAGTCCAACTTTTATTTCAGGATGTGCGTTAAGAAACAGATTATGAACTTCTTTCAGACTGAAACATGTGTCTCTTTTGAACTTTCTGCTTGCCCTCCGACGTTTTCAGTGTAACGATGTCACGTTTTCTGGGTGCTATCCTGCTGATGTCAACTCTTACATTGAATACCTTTTACCAGTGCTTTTGCTGCATCGTCTAGTCCATCACTTCAAAGAATGCTGGCCTACATTATTATTATATTGGAATTTTACTGAAAAACATATTGAAAAAGAAGTCTTTTTTTTTTTAAACTCTTAAAGTCGCAAAACGTCGTAATGCGTCTCTTCCCGCTATCCGTAGAGCGTCGTAATGCGTCTCTAGATAAGACTCTTGTTAGAAATGAGATCTCGGAAAGTAAAATTTCTTCTTGAAAAATGATGTATTCGACTTCTGGCAATGGCGGGTGCCCGCGCTAGTGTTATCGCTCTATTTGCGATGTTTTTTTTTAGTAGTTTTAACGTGTTTTTTTCGAAGATACGTTTTCGCTATCCTTTATTACTAAAATAATAGTACTAAACTACAGGTATATATTGTTTTAAACTCAGTACGGGCTTTTGGATGTGTAAAATAACCATTCTTAGCCTAAAAAAATGAAGTCACTATGACAATAATATTATAAATGAATTTTACGCAAATTTTTTAATTTCATAACCATTTGATCGTAATACCGGAAATCCTTACGGGCTGAGGCGGAAGTTTATTGCAAACCCTTCTGCGACTTAAAGAGTTAATAATAATCCGCTTTATCACTTCGATTTTTAAATGATAGAAATGAGAACAGTTATTTGTTTTTTTTATCAGCGGTTATGTAAATCTTTTTCATCTTTAAATTTAGACAAACTTGCTGCTTTGTGGCCCTTCTTGGGAATTGTTGGTGAGGTTGTAGTGCTATGTACCATTATTTTTATCTATGAGAAGCGTCGCAACAAACAAGCAGAACAAGAGGAAAATAATGCACAAGAGGCGTAAGTAAAGAAATCATTCTTAATATTTGCTTAAAACTTTTTAGCAAATTAAATAAAAAGGTTTAGGGTTTTACACAGTTATAGCTGGAGATCATACTCAACCACAAAACTAATGCATACAATTTTAGTTTGGTTAATCAAGGATATATATATTTGTGCCATTTAAAGAATTGGATGAGTAGCAGAAATTTAGTAAAAGCTAAATTTGTTACTTTAGCTAAATAGCTCTTATTTAACTGTTTGTAATAGCTTTCAAATTTCAAAAGTGTAAATAAATCTTTGAACTTTTGAGGGAACTTAGGACTGCTGTGCAATTGTTACAAAAAGAGATGTTGAGTCTTTATTCTGTTGTGTTGAGTTTGGATTTTTCTTCCAGTAAAAGTGCTGAACTTAAAGCTGGTGTTCGCCATCGTGGACAGAAGAAATAACAAATCAGGGCTTTTGGTTGGTCTTCAAGCATTTCCTCAATGCATCCTTGAAATTTCCTTTTCCCTTTTTTTGAGGGCAATGCACCATAACCAAGAAATCTGTTCAATTATCTTTTGCTATTTGTAGTAGTATAAGTAAACTGATATATTTAGCAGCTCCATTAAGTTAAAAATATTTCAGGTGATTATGTTATTTTTGTTTTTTATTTAAATATAAACTATTATTATTTCGGTAAACAAAAAGTAATGCCACATAAGCATTCTTTTTCTTTCAAAAGTAAAAGAGTTGGTGCCTTGCTTTCTTAGTCTGTTTTACTGACTTCACCTTCCATGATATGAAATAAACAGTGTTCACCTAATTGCATATTTTACAGCACTGCTTACCATGGAACAATTAAAGGATTTAACATGAAACACAATTTACTGTATTAAAATTCTGATTTTACTGTTAATGGTAGCTGGCTAACATTAACTGACTAATAATGTTTACATATAAAACAAAATAAACTAAACAGTTTTTATAAGATTTTTTTTGTAAAACAAATACAATTAAGATCTTAAATGTTGTTTTGATCTATGATTAAATCTTTTCTAGAATTTGTGATTGTCAGGAATTGAAAACTTGTAAAAGCTGCTAGAAACAAATGCTAAAACATCCTATTGTTAAAATTTAAACAAATTGTAGTGAAGTCTGAATTTTCACTCTGAACAAAAAGTACAAACTTAAATGTTAGGATTTGTATATGTCTTTGGCTTAAAATAAAAAAATTGTCTAATACCCTGTAAACCATAATTATTTGCTATCTCAGGGTTCTACAGTTTGTGCTCTTGTCAGTTACTTAACTATTTTTTTTCTGCATTAACTCTTAAAGTCGCAAAGCGTCGTAATGCGTCTCTTCCCGCTATCCCTAAAGCGTCGTAATGCGTCCCTAGATACAAATCTCGTTAGAAATGAGATCTCGGCAAGTAAAAACTCTTCAATGCTTGAAAAACGGTGTATTTGACTTCCGGCAATGGCGGCCGTTGCCGGCACTAGTGATATCGCTCGATTCGCGGTGTTTTTTTGGTAGTTTTAACGGGTTTTTTTTCGAAGATTCGTTTTCGTTATATTTCATTACTAAAATAATAGTACTAAACTACAGGTAAATATTGTTTCAAACTCAGTACGGTCTTTTGGATGCGTAAAATAACCATTCTTAGCCTTAAAAATGAAGTCAGTATGACAATATTATAAATGGATTTTACGCAAATTTTTTAATTTCATAACCGGTTGATCGTAATACGGGAAATTCTTACGGGACTGAGGCGGAAGTTTTCCAAAAACCTTATGGCACTTTAAGAGTTAATTATCAACTGGTAAAAAAAGATATGGTTAAATGATGTGAACATATATTATAAAATCTGGCATTACTTTGACTAGTTTTGTTTAAACATACATGAGTACTTAATTCATTCATTACTGTTCCATAGGTCATTTTACTTTTCATTAAATTATTGCTTTATTACCTTAGTGTAACTGTTTCCCCATTGTATGAAATCATATAGCGTCAGATTTAAAAAAATTTTTTTATTAAACTTCAAAGGATTTTAATTTAGTTGAAAATTAGACATTTTAGTTTTTCTGTGGGTTTAAAGGGTTTCCGTCTCTTTACAGTTAATATCTGCCACTGTACCATAAATACACAGTTTGGCATATAATTAGAAATAACGCTTTATCTTTAGGGATAACAATTTATGATTAAATTATCTCATAAGCATTTATAACATGTTTTACTTACTATTAATATAATTCATTTTGCCATATCTTCAAGTCTAATACACAGCTAGATGAGTCAGTGTTATTTTTAGTATTTTATTTAAAAATATGTATTAACATATTTTATTTATATAGGACATATCTCAAATTATAAAAAATCAGCAAAACCACGCTAATTCATCTGCTTGCCTTGTTTATGCATAACATATAATCATTTACAGATTTCAGTCACATTATAAACTTTTTATTATTAAATAACTAACTTAAACTTCAAGCATGGTCTTATAGTTTAATAATAAATTATTTTTTGCTTTATATAAATTTTAAAACCTTGCATTAAAAAGTCATCTCCATGCCCCGAACATTCTATTTAAAACAAAAAAAGAAAGAAAAACAAAAACAAAAGGAAACCAATTTAAAAAAAACCCTATTTACTTAAATGTTTTTTAATAAGATTCATTAGAAATTATCATAACATTTTCAATGCTTTATTTTTTAATTACATGAAGGAAAAATAAAAGAAAATGGTGTGATTAAAGTAGGAACAAAATGAGCATGTTATTCCATTCTACTGGCATAAATACTTTTTAAAAATATATTTCTTTCAGAGAGGAAGCTGCATCTGACAAGAAAGATGGCTTAAGACACCGCAACACGACCTCTAACAATACCACAGCATAAAATGAATTGATGAATTGCAGATGCTAGAAACATTTTTGGTCATCAAATCCAGCTTAATTTTTTTAAAAGTAATTTTATTGTATCAAAGTTAAATTGTGTTACATACATTTGCATAATCTAAAAAAGGTAGTAGTAGGAATATGTTAATTTCATTTATATACTTATGTGAGTTTAAGTTTAACTGACATCTGTTATTAACTTTTAGGATATTTGGTTCATTTTAAAACAAAAGAAGATTATGACAAATTAGCTTAATTCATTTACATAGAATTCAATTCTAATAGTTTTAGAATGGCTTATCAAATAATTTTGATTTTAATATTATTTTTATGAGACTAATGTAATGTTTAAACAATTAAGAGACAACATGGTTAGTCTTATAATATGTTTTAGTAATTTTAACTAAAATTAAATTTATGGTGCACAGGAGTCAGTTTTGCTTTAATTTCCTTTCAATTTGAAAAAGAAAACAACACTCAAAACTTAAAATGTTGAGATTGACTCTCTAAATTTATACGTTTCCCAAATTGAAATGTTTTTTTGAAATCCAAAAAGAATTCATTTCTTTATGAAAGCTTCCATTGTGTTAAAGGTGAATTAATGCTAATTTTTAATTAAAGAATATTTATATTTGAAACAAGCTGTAAGACTTATAATAAATAATTCTTTTGTAAAATCTAGTTTACTTTTCAACTCTTATAATTCTAACTTTCTCAGAATGAATGTTTGAGAACAAGCTAGTTTATATAAGGAACTATATTTGATTGCATGAATTGTAAAATAAAAAAAATTTGCTTGAATGTGTCTAGAAAACATGATTTTAGTTTTCTTTATGATCATGATTAGTAGTAAGGTATTAGCTTATTTAACATGATACTGCCAGAGTAGCTTTTATATCGCATTGGTATTCATCAAATTTCAAATGAATAGTCATGATTTGTGATATGGTCAATGTGAAATATTTGATAGATGCCATGTTTCTTTAGTATAAATATTTACTGTAATCTATCTCATTTATGAAAAAGATCATTCAGATTATAGCAATTGTTTCTGGCTCATACAAACCTGGTCAGGCTTTACCAAATCATATGTGAATGGCCCTGTGATAAAATGAATGAATGATGATTTGTATATGCTAACATACCCAAGATTCACAGTATTGGCTATGGCTTTTTTAAAATGTTTGAATATACAATTACAAAAAAATTACCTGCTTGTCAAGTAACATGATTGAATTGTCATTTTATATTATTAAATTTACTAAGCATATATAGTATACTTTTTGTATCTTCTCCTTACTCATTTGAAATGAACACTGTTAAGCAAGTTGTCCTAAATCAAATGTTTTAAGTTTCTATGTAATGTAATGCAAGGTGTGAGTGCTTTTCAAATGATTGTGTTCTTCATACTATTTTTACTATGTCCTGGTTGAATATTTTAAAATAAATATGTATGTGTGAGCGTTACATTCCAAGATTTAAGGGCATTTTAACTGAAAAATAATTAATAAAAAGTCAGTATCTCAATAAGTGCAAGTAATTTTATTTAAGGTTGGGTGTGAACTTAGTCACATTTGTTGTTTCCTTGGAAATAAAAAAATTCAAAATGACATTATTCTTAGGGTTTGTGTGAAAAGAAAAATAATTGTGGACAATATTTGTTTTGAAGTTAGGGCCAGCCCCTGGTCATTTTTTTAAAGAAAAAGAATACATGTAATGACTCACAAATGCCATTTTATGTACTTTTAAAGAATTTTCCAATAAAATCTCACAAAATTTATCTCTCTCTCTCTCTTTTTTTAAAAAATGATATATGTATTTACATAATAAGGAACTGAACAATACTTTCAGCTTATCCAGATTTGATTCTTTTATTAGTAATTTAAAATTAATTACCATTAATGCAAATATAGAATATACAGCTATGTTCACATCATAGAAGTTACCATCAATTAAAAGATTATTTAAAAGTTAAGCCTTTACTTGCATTCATGAATAAATTGAGTAGATAGAACCTAATGCACTTAGATGGGCTGATGAATTAAAATTTAAAATAAAACTAATAATTGACCTATTCATGCTTTTTCCATATGTTATATAAAAAAAATCTAAATTCAGTGTTTCGATAAAGGATGATATTCTCTGACATACTTTGCTAAACATTCATCCTGATAAGGTTGAGAATTATCAAATTTTATATGCAACACTAAAGAGCTCACATAGGATAAATAAACATTTAAATTATTTTACTTCGCACTTTTTAAATTGTTTTTCTCCCATTTACATCAGAAAATTAAAAGTTCATATTTTTGAAAAGTAATACTTTCACAAAAAATTACTCTTTCATAAACTGTGGCAAATTTTTTGGGGGATTAAAATTTTGATAAAATGTGAGGTCTAGCAATGGTAGGTAATAAAATTTTAATGGTTGACAGTGATGCTGGTCATCTCTGATAATTGAAAGATTCTGTTGAGTACAATCCCATAGTTACACCTTCACTGATAATGTTTGGCAGTGAACCTGTAGAACAGTAAGCAAATTAATTTAATTTATGAATACAAAAGTCCATTATGAAAATAAAGTAACATCTATTTCATTGGTATGGACTTGGGCTGTTATCGATTAAATTAAAATTAATCGTTAACGTTTGAAAAATTCCGATTAATTAATGGATAATTTTGTTAAACCAAAAATATAGATGTATGACGTCATGAAACTGAAAATTTCAATATATCCGGCATCCTTCCGTCTCGCGAGACGATGGTGCATCACCGTTGGGTTGGGTTGCGTTTCCTCGAGTGACTGTGCAGTCCTATCCTTGAGTGACAGTCTTTGCCACAGTTTTTACACACGAGTTCTGTGCTTCCAAATGTTTTGGCCTTTCTCCTAGCTCTTCTGTCTGCAGCCTCCTCCATTCTTCGCTCCTCGGCTACTATGACGCCCTCTTTGACAACTGTGCGCCACGTAGATCGGTCTTCTGCCTTACACTCCCAGTCACTTGTATGTATTTTGGCTGCTTTCATGTCCCTTTGACAGACATCTTTAAATCGCAAGCGTGGGCGACCTGTTTTCCTCTTTCCTGAAGCAAGTTCACCATATAGGAGATCCTTCGGGATGCGGCCGGGGCTCATTCTTTTGACATGTCCTAGCCACCTCAGGCGTCTTTCACTAAGAATTGAGAACATGCTTTGGGTATTGGCACGCGTTAGTACCTCACTATTAGGCACTTTTTCTTGCCATTTAATACCAAGGATGTGGCGCAAGCATCTCAAATGGAAGCTGTTAAGCTTACGCTCTTGTGATGTATAAGTGGTCCATGTCTCGCTCCCATATAGTAGTGTACTGATGACACAGGCTCGATAGACGCACAGTTTGGTTTTCTCCGTTAGCTTGGTGTTTTGCCAGACCCGCTTATTTAGTTTAGCCATTGTTGCGGCTGCCTTGCCAATTCTGCTGTTTATTTCTTCTTCAATGGACAGTGTATTGGAGACCTTGGATCCCAAGTAGGTGAAGCTGTCCACAACCTCCAAGTTTTCATTATCGATATTTATGGTAGGAGGAGGTCGAGTGTCTTGGGCCATGATGTTTGTCTTTTTCAAGCTGATTTGCAGACCAAATTCTTTGCAGGCATTGGAGAAGCTTGACACGAGTTGTTGCAAACCAGATTCTGTATGTGCTGTTAGTGCCGCATCATCCGCAAATAGTAGCTCTCGAATTAGGACATCCGTCGTTTTGGTCTTGGCTCGGAGGCGGGCAGTGTTGAAAAGTCCTCCATCAGCTCTGGTATGTAACCAGATTCCCTCACTGCTATCCTTGAATGCGTATCGAAGAAGTACAGAGAAGAATATTGCGAAGAGTGTTGGTGCGAGTACACAACCTTGTTTAACTCCGCTGCTGACAGGGAAGGCCTCTGACTTAGCTCCATCGAACTGTACTGTGCCAAGCATATTTTCATGGAACTGTCTGATGATGGCAAGTAGGTGAGGGGGACATCCAATTTTTGCCAGTATTTGGAATAGCCCGTTGCGACTGACTAAGTCGAAGGCTTTTGTAAGGTCCACAAATGCAATGTATAGTGGCATCTGCTGCTCTCTGCATTTTTCCTGGAGCTGTCGTATGGAGAACACCATGTCTATGGTAGACCGACCGGACCGGAAACCACACTGAGATTCTGGATAGACGCGGGATGCTAGGCTTTGTAAACGTTTTAGTATAACGCGGGCAAAGGTCTTTCCTACAATACTAAGGAGTGAAATGCCGCGATAATTATTGCAATCACTCCTATCACCTTTGTTTTTATATAGTGTCACTATATTTGCATCCTTTAGGTCTTGGGGGATGTAGCCCTGTTCCCAGCAGAGGGACAGAATCTCGTGCAATGGTTGGAGTAAAGCTGTCTTGCCACTCTTTAGAACCTCTGGTGGTATTCCATCATTCCCAGGCGCTTTTCCACAAGCTAGACTGTCAATTGCTTTGCTCAGCTCTTCCTGTGTGGGCACGACATCAAGTTCTTCCATGAGTGGCATATCTGGGATGTCATCTAGAGCGGTGCTGGAGACTGTGGTAACTGTTGAATACAATTCCAGATAATGCTCAACCCACCGTTTTAGCTGTGCTGCCTGGTCTTGAATAATTTCTCCATTTTTGGACTTTAGGGGAGCAGCTTTTGACGTCAAGGGGCCCGTTGCCTTTTTGATGTTTTCGTACATGACTTTTGCATTGCCCATGTCTGCAGCTGATTGTATACTGGAACAGAGCTTAAGCCAGTAGGTATTGACACATTTACGTGCAACCTTTTGGGCAAGTGACTTAGCTGTTTTTAAAGCATGCAAATTGTCAGGTGTAGGCTTTTCCTTGTAAGCCATAAGAGCTTTCCTTTTTGCTTCAGTGACGGGTTTCATCTCGTCCCAATGTTCATCAAACCAGTCCGTGTTTTTGTGAGATTTTTTGCCAAAGGCTTGTATTGCGGATGTATAGATTGTGTCTCTCAGTTGCGTCCATTTGGAGTCAATGGTGACGCATGGGGACATCTTTGAGAGACTTTCCTTCACCTTGTCTTTGAACAGCTGCGCTATCGCAGGGTCTTTCATGCAGGAGGTATTGATGCGTGGACTTCCCTTTTTCTTTGTGTGGTACGAGTTTTTCCTCATTATTCGTACTTTGCTGGCGACAAGGGAATGATCCGTGTCACAGTCGGCACTGTGATAGCTGCGAGTGAGTAGGACGCTAGCTAGTTGTGCACGCCTGGTGATAATGAGGTCCAGCTGGTGCCATTGGTGGGATCGAGGGTGTCTCCAAGATACTTGATGTATATCCTTGCACTTGAAGAAAGTGTTGGTCACACACAAGCCTCGTGAGCAGCACAATTCCAGAAGCCTTTGTCCATTTTCATTTAACTTTCCTCTTCCAAATAGTCCAAGGCAGGTGGGCCAGGCTTCGTGGTCGCTCCCCACTCTAGCATTGAAATCTCCTAGGAGATAGATTGCCTCGTCTTTGTGGATGCCGGCTATTGCCTGGTCTAACGCTCCATAGAACTGGTCCTTCTCTTCCGGAGTTGAATAGAGTGTTGGGGCATACACACTAAGAATGTTTGCTGGGCCCGCAGTTGTTCTGAGTCTTAGAGTGAGGATCCTCTCCGTGCCTGATGACGGTGGTTCAATGGATGGTAGAAGAGTGTTTTTAACAGCGAAACCCACACCATGCTGTCTAGGTTCGTCTTTTGGTCTGCCTTGCCAGAAGAAGGTGTAATTGGCCTCTTTGAGTGAACCGTTGTCTGGGAGCCTGACAATTTCAATGGAAGTACTAAAAACAAGCAATTGAGTTTTTTGTTTCATTGAGTAATTTTTAAAACATTGCTAGCAATAAAAAATAAGTTAAATAACGTCTTAAAAAAACGTAGGCATTTAAATGAAAATTTCAAATTAATTTTTAAATACCAAAGTAATACAGCTGTATAAAAATTGTTTGATGATTAATTAACAAAAACATAAAGATCATTTTCTTTTTATCCCAAGTGGTTCAAAATTTATGATTTTTTTTTCTGAGACTGCATAATCACTGTTTCCTTTCACATTTTTTAAAATGCCCATAACTTAAGTATGTAATTAAATTTAAAAATATAATATTGCCAGGAGATATATTTCAATATAAGTAGTTCATTATAATGTCAATGAATTTGAATTTTGTTTTTGTTAATTGAGTAAAAACAATGATTGTTATATCATTGTCCTTATAAAACAGGTTATTTTAAGGTTTACACCTTACACATTCAATTTTAATTTTAAATTGAGAAGTTTGTACTTAAAAAAACAACAAACTATTATTAATAATTAATTATTTATTAGTAAGTCGTTAAAAAAAACAACTTTTCTTTAAAATTTAATTGCTATTTTATCGATTAAAATTCTTTTAAACAATAATTTTTTTTACTGATTAATCGAGAAATTAATCTGTAATTTCCGCAGCCCTAGTATGGACAAATAAATTTGAATAGGGGTACTAAATTTAAATTGGCTCAATTTTAAAATAAAAGATAATATTTAAGTAATATTGTTGCATATTTTTATTAATACAATTTTTTCTAAATCTTTAATTTTCTTTAAAAGTTAAGAGTTTCTTAACCAGTAAATGAACCTTTTCAAATTTTGTGAGAGAATATACAATTGTGGAAGCAAAGGAGAGATATTTTTAAAAATTTCTACTTTTAAAGAGAATTAACTTTTGTGTTTCTTGATCTTAAGCATCCATAATCATATTTTTTCTCATCAACTTTCAAGCTAATTAATCAAAGAAAAGTTGTTGAAAATACAATCGCAAGACTTGACCCAGACAAAGGAAAAGAGTTGTAAATGTAAATAAAATTTATAACTTAATTTTTTCAAAAAGTTATAAGTCCCTAATTGTTTTCTTTAAGTATGTATTTTATCATATTAATAAGAAAAAGTTAATCTACAAAGAAGAATTTGAGTTTATCTGAAAGTAAGGTTGTGCATATATTAAAAATTAAAACACTCTTATCCTTAAATTCTCATACAAAATAACAAATTTGTAGTAGAAAGGCAGGAAATATCAACTGTTTCATTAGAATGAACATAGGTGCCTTCCAAAAATGATTTCACACGAAGTTGGCAACTGTTTTCACCCAGCCCCCCTTGCCACAAAGCTTTGCCCCCTTCCCCCATTAAAGCGTTTTTTCTATTTGAAAATTAGCATGTTTCAAATCACTTTTTGTCAAATATATTTAGTAGGGCTGCTATCGATTAATTTAAATTTAATCGTTAACTTTTGAAAAATAACCGAATAATTAATCGATATTTTGATTAAAGCTGAAAAAAGATGTATGACGTAATTAAACTGAAAATTTCATAAAATGCTCATAACCTAAGTATTTAATAAAAAAAATAATAATATGTTTAGCAAATATATCTAATATAAGTAGTTCAATTTAATGTCAATGAATTTAAATTTTGTTATTGCTAATTAAGTAAAAACAATTTTTATTTTTAATATCATTTTCCTTATAAAAATGATTATTTTAAAGTTTTCACTTCAAAGCTTTTTTTTTAAATTGAGAAATTTGTACGTAACAAAACCCCTATTATTTATAATTAATTATTTATTAATAAATTGAAAAAAAATGTTTAAAATATTATCTTTAATTTTAATCGCCATTTTATCGATTAAAATAATTTTAATCCATAAATATTCTTACCGATTAATCGAGAAATTAATAGTTAATTTCCGCAGCCCTAATATTGAGTGTTAAACTGCACTTTAATATTGTAACTCGCGTAAAGCTATGTCAAATGTCATTAAATCAATAGTAAGCAATCAATTATTTAAGTGGAACTTTTTTAAAAAGTTGCTCGTTTTGATGTGACATCACATTTCTTAAACAACCCCCTCCCCCTTGTCACACCATCACAAATGTATGACCCTGCTCCCCCCCTAGGTGAGTGACGTCATTGATGAATAGCACCTTATCTTTTAGTTGCTTGTTTCCAACTACCTAGATCGATATTACTTATTTGTAGTAGTATATTTAGTAGGAATATTATGCATGTGCATGGCATACTTCAGCTTTTTTTTTTAAAAAAAGGCTTTTTTCTAGGTTTACTTACACTAGGCATCATGTGATAAATTCTAGCACGTTCGCTTCTATATAGAAAATAACTAAGCATATAAAAAGAGGGTTGAGGGGAGTAGCTTTTTAAAAAAAAGTATGCCTGCGACAGATAAAAAAATAGCTCCATATTATGAATCAATTTTTCAACTCACCTTTGTTGTTTTCTTGAAGATAAGAATTTGCATCAATGATTATTACTGCTTGATGGGAAGTCTTTTGCTCTTCATCACCTTTTAGGTAACTCCTGCCCATCATATATGTAAAAAAAATATTTTTTAAATTAATTACTGTAAATAATTAAACCCCGGTCAGGACAGAATTTTAACATAATTCAGAACAACAGAAATATAAAACATCAAAATAAGCTCTTTAATTATGTCCCTTCTGGTGTCAATTTTAAAATTAAATCCAGACAATTGCTGGATGCTACATTAAGGGAGATCTATTTGACTTTCAAAGTAAAACATAAAGTGATGTTTTGAATATACAATGAGAAAGAAATTGAAAACAGTAACAGAATATAAATAATTAACAGTCAACACTGCACTGGGTTGTCAAAACTCCACTATAGACTAACAAAATAAAAATATGAAATAATGGTGCTTACTCCATGGAGTGATCCAACATGTCAGTTTCTAAAAACAAGAGGAGAATGTTTGGAGTTGGTTCATGTTCTAGAACACCCTGTGAAATGAAAATTAAAAGATTAAATTACTTTCAGTAAATTAGTACAGTTGAACCCACTTATCTCAACCTCGGTTCTCTCGTAAACCCTATTATGCCGGCACTTTTGAAGTGGAACTGCCAAATTCTCTCTTTGTCTAAGAATTTTTCAGTGATGCCGTATATTTTTATGTTATTTATAAATTAGAATATTATCATTAAGAAAAGGCTCTGATGTCACGGTCGCTTGCGTGTTGGCTCTGGTATTCTGTCGTAACACAACAAAAATTAACTCCGGGTAATAAGCTAATATATTGACTAAATGAAGTTAAGGTTAACCGGTCCTGATTAAGCGGATGACTAGTTTATGCAGATATCCCTTTTTGTTGTTATCAAACATGTATGTTTTAATATTCTAAAATGGATTTGGTTGATCAACATCTCAAAGCAGAAATGAGTTTACCATGTGAATATGAAAGAACAAATAATATACACCTTAAAAAAAGTTACAGAGGTAAAAAGAATATATAAGATATATTTCACAAAAATGTTCAGTTTTGTATATTTTAAAATAATTATAATTTAATTCAATTTCAATACAAAACATACATTTGAATTTCCATATTCTTTTTAAATGAAATGTGTTGTAGAAGATCTGTGCCGGGGTTCATGTATAATTCTACTACTGCTCTCATTCAAAATAACAACAACTTGCCACTCATTTGGTCCGTTCTTTATTTAGTGCAACACTTTCTCATCTGGCCGTCGTTAAATTACATGGTGCTCAGTCAGTGTTATGTCCTCATTCTAGTCACATCTCAGACTCCTACTTGCCACCCTGGCTTTGACTTGGTAACTCCATGACTACTCTATCGGCACTCTTGACTTCCTACTTGTGGCTCCCTGGCTTAGTACTCTTGGTCTAACATATCCCTGCCCTTACACTGTCCATGTTGTTTAACCTGTATTTAACCCTAACATCCCTGGCTGGTCCCAGATACGTATCCCACGAAGTGGTAAATGACCATGCGAGTTTCCGATTGGTTAAAAGTTACTTAGTTTACGCTACTCTAAAAACTTTCCCACTAAGTTATTTAGGTCGCTGAAATACTTTGTTTCTACCCTAACTTAGACACTGGGTCATTCAAGAGACAAACGTCACCACTTGTGAATTTTTGAATCCTGCCCATCTACATGACACGTCGGGTTATTCCATTGTCTTGCCCACCAAGTTAAAATACAATCCTTGTGAGATCCCTAAGACCTGTCCAAATACTTGTTTCTCCACAGTATCGTAATAAACAAAGCTAATTCATTGTTTACTTTCCAAAGCAACAGTTCGTGAACATACATTGAGCATTTATTAAAATGTTCACAAATAAAATTATTTAACATAACTTCACTTCATAATGGGTTGAGATTTATAAATATATTTAAAATTGAACCATAAATTAAAAATTAAATAAAAATTAGAAAAATTTAATACGATCCAACACTTGAAAACTATTCTTTTAGTGCTAACAAATTTGGCAGTTGCAAAAGCAATTTATATCAAAATCCAAGCTAGAACCACATTATTCAGTTTTGAAAACTATCTCCCTTGGCAAATTCACATATAATTTTATTCTTATTTCAATTAAATGTATTCTATTTTGAAGATTTTCCCCCCACAAATTGAATGCAAAAACTGTTAGATTTCAACAGTCCCTTATTTCACACTTTTTTAAATGAGCAAAAATATTCAAATCAATAAAAATCATTTAGTTTTTAAAAAAATTGTTTTTCAAACATCTTAACTAAAAATAAAAAATAGTACTTAAAATTATGTTTTGTAAACTAATAATTAAAGGAATCAATTGAGTTAATTAAATAGTAGACAAGATATTTATTTAGATTTATTATATTTAGATATATTATTTTATATGAATTGTATTTTATAATCCATTGATTCTTACTTGAAAATAAGCATCAAGTCCATGCCGACGTTGTTCCAGGACTTTCGTATTCCATTTCAAAACTTTTTTTGGTGGAAATTCTGGTGTTTTTATAATCTTTTTGAGCTAAAAACAATAAAACATAATTATGCAGCCAACATATAAAAATTAAATCAACAAAAAACCTAAAGATAAATGTGCAAACTTATTAAAAATTAACATGTAATCTATGGTAGCATGAGTTTAAAAAAAAATAATTGGAAGTCATGTTCATTTCTTACTTGTTTATGAAGTTCTTCAAACTCAGAATAGCGTTTCTCTATAACATGGTGTCGTCCAGCAATCCATACATCAACTGAAAATGCCTGAAAAAAGAATACGAAAATTAAATTATAAAATAACCAATTTTATTTCCCTTCCTTCTAGGGTGCAAGTGAGGTGGACTCATAACTAAGAACTGGGTTCACTCTCCTATTCTACAGGTCTTTCAGGACACAAATAATGAGGACTATGGCAATTTTATTTCTCTGCATCCAGGGTGCAAGTAGGATGGCTATAGACACTATATAATATGATTTAATCTTTATTGATTGATTATTACTAGGGCTGTTATCAATTAGTTTAGAATTAATTGTTCACTTTTGAAAAATTACTGAATAATTAATCAATAATTTTTACGAAAGCTGAAAATAAGATTAAATGGAAAAGACGTAAACAAGGTAAGGGTTAGCCTGACCGGACGTAACAAAACAGCGAACGTTTCGGCAAAGAGCCTTTATCAACGAACATACAATACACAAATAAAACGAAAATAAAAATAAAAAATGAAGGAACTTAGCTGCCGTGAAATCCAAAGTATTCACTTTTTTGGACTATAATTAAGTAAGTGATTAAGTCATTTTAAGTGTAAAGTAGTAGTAAGTGTAAGTACACTAAAATTAATAATTATTAAATTATTATAAAATTACAATTACATTGACATGACTATGACATTACTAGACATTACATTAATTAACTAGTATAAGAATAGACTAAATTTTTAAACGAAGCACTTAACAGTATAAACATCATCTCCCTCTTTTACTTTCCTAAAGCTGGGTATATTGACCCTTATAACCATTCCAAGACAAAAAAATAATTCGTGAAAAATTATGTAATATTGAGATGTCTGAATCTCATTCTGTGGAAGATTTGTTTTTTTTTATAGGATACAATTAGAGTTGTCTCAAATAAGGGGCGTGATAATAAAATATTGGAATGGATTAAAAGATTTAGAAATTTCTAAACATATTTTTATGCCAAGGTATTTTTAAAATAAAATTAATTACAAAATTTTAAAAAAATAAAATTAATTACAATAAAGTTTCAAAATTAAATCAAGAACATATATTGTTTATTTTAAAATAAAATTAATCATAATTGTTGTGCGTCCAGTCCCATCGAAACATTAATTGTTTACAAAGATGGCAGGAGAAGAATCAGATCTTGAAATCCGTGCACCGGCGTCATATACATTTGTACGCGTTTTGGGTAGGGGAGCATTTGGAGAAGCTACACTTTATCAGAAAACTGAGGTAATTATATAATTCAATAAATACTATAAATTAATGTCTAGAAGCTAATTCTTGTGTGACAATATAGTAGGCGCGCTTTCTTAGTTTGCATGAGAATCATGATTGACATGGATGTGAAAATATTGAAAATGATTCAAATGATTATGATTGTTATAAATTACTTAAAAAGAAATAGAATTAGTTAGAAAGTATAATTTATTTATATTCTATAAGTTATATACTCATAATTGTTGAATTTCTATTAACAACACGTTTATTCCCTAGTACCTAATGAGGCGAAGGCAGTGATTATTGATGATACTCTCCATTTCACCAATTTATTTTTTTGTGTTATCTTTTTTGCTGGCCTCCTTCATATTTGTTTCTATAAACATCATATCATGTCACAGTAATTATATTGCAAGCACAGCTGTTTAGGGGCCGTCCATAAATGACGTCACGCGATTTTTGCCGATTTTTTACCCCCTCCCCCCCCTACGTCACGCGTCGTCACAAAATCGTCGACCCCCCCTCAAAAAGTACGTCACAAAACTTTGACCCCCCCCCTAAAATTTTTTTTTCTATTTGAAAATAAGAATGTTTCAAATCATTTTTTTTTGTCATTTAAGTATTTATTTAGTGTAGGTCTACATTGTATTATAACATGAGTGAAGCTATGTAAAAGATATTAAATAAATTAAATAAATTGTAAGCCAGTGATTCTCAAACTTTTTCGTATCAGACGACCGGCAAGAACTTTTCCATTTCACCAGGTAGCATTGCATTCTTTTCCCGTTTTGACATGATTTTCTCTGTACTTATTTGATAGCATAATGATCCCCTACACAGCTTGTTTTATAAATTAAATTTAAAAAAAATGTTTAGTTGCCATGGCATAGCAAGACAGCTAACGAACAATGCAGCGGTAATGTCAAAAACCACTGATGTGATTAACCTTCGCGATTAAGCTCGCGAATGTGACTATTGATATTACAAGAATCATTGCATTGTTTATAGACCTAGAATATATTGATACAAGACAATTCCTCAAATTGATTTCGATCTTCTAATGACAGTTTCCCTTCTAAGTATATGCACATCAAAGGCATTTGATCTAAAATTATTACATTGATATCACATCTCATGTTTTCTAAAAAATTATTAGGTATGCCCTGGAAGAGGAAAATGGCCCATTCTGCATGAACCCCACATTTGTGCAGGAAAGTAGGGTGTCATCTTGTGCGTCGCAAAATACAGTAATTCTTGCAAGTAGAGGACTGAAATACTATTACATTATTAAAATATCCAACATTATCATAACTTTTAACTCCGAAGCTCACAAGTTTGTTTGGG
>MUZC01000032.1:958227-989977 GCA_002072015.1 Radix auricularia | reverse complement strand
GTATCAAGTATCCTTTCTGTCAAATTTAAAATAAATGCCTTAAAAACTGAGTTCAGACGAAAGTTGTTTTGTGCTCCTCTCGAATTGCGATGTCGAGAATTTGATGCATTCAATAAAGTTAATGAATACTTTTGACTAATTTTAAATGGACACATTTATTATTATATTTAGAATGGCCAGGGCGTTTGACCAAAAACCAATCGAAAAACTATAGCAAACTTAAAACTTTTATTATTGTATCAAATAGATTCCCCTCCCCCACCCACCCCCAAATGGATATTCGGTGTCGTTTTGACTTAAAATATCAACATATAATCCTATTCAGATCTTTTTAGACACTTGTCCTGTTTGTAAAACTCACCAGTAGCAGTTTTGGGGGGGGGTAGGGGGAATAACGGAAAAAAAGAAAGTTCGCAGACTCCTGCCGCGAGTGAACCAAACGAAAGCTTTGATCTCAACATCAAACGACGCAGAGTTACAATTTCCAATGTTTTCTTGTGAATTCTCAAACTTAAGAATTATAATTATATTTAATTTTTGTGTCTTGTTAACTTACGCCAACCGGCGTCTGATAGCCTACCGACCGGCACTTTAAGAAGCATTGAATTTTTTTTTTAAAAAGTCTTTCAATAAATTTTAAGTGACCAAATATTTCAGTGGAAGTTTTATTTAAAGTTACCCTTTCAATGTGACGTCACATTTCTTCAACCCCCTCCCTCCCCCACGTCACGCATCGTCACAAAAGTGGGACTCCCCTCCCCCCCCTAGGTGCGTGACGTCATTTATGGACGGCCCCTTAAGATTTTCTTCCCTTTTCAAAATACAGCAGGTTATATATTTATACTAGGCTAGAACAGCAGTCTGAGAATTTTTGAAGTTATTGCAATTGCAACAACTGAAAATAAAATTATAAGATAAGCCCAACATTTTAAAAAAATAATTTATGTGAATTAATTTTAATTCTTTTTATAACATTGCACATATTGTTTTATTCTTTGACTTGAAAGTCTATTTTTGAGTTTTTGTTATTCCATAAAATTGTTCTCTATCGAAATCAAAATATTACTAATCATAAATTATATTACAAAAATTTTAATTAAGTTAATTAAGTATATGTTTTTCCCCCAACGTAATTGCTGTTCAAAATTTCAGCACATTGACATTATTGTCCTTCTTTGTAACCTCTATTTTAAGTTACTTTCCTGATTCTAAATAAGATGTAAGTATTAAAAGTTTTGTAACATGGCTCAAAACATACATGCTGCACTAAAAAATCAATATTATAAAAAAAAATTAAGTGTTTATATATAAAAAAAGAGTAGAATTTACCTCTAAAACTAAGTCTAAGTCTTAACATGTTTTATTATCTTACAAATATGTCCATTGTTCAATAATGAGAAGAATTCTATCATTTTAAGGACAATAGTTTAGTTGTATGGAAAGAGGTCAATCTTGCTAAGCTGAATGAAAAACAGAGACGTGACTCACAGAGTGAAATTGACATACTGGCCTTGTTAAATCATGCTAATATTATTAGCTACTACAACCATTTTATAGACGAAGACATGCTTTTTATTGAAATGGAATATGCCAATGGTAAGATATTCTAAATTTCTTGGGTGGTTCTAGCTAATCAAATTATTTATTCAGAAAATGAGACATTACTTTTTGTAGAGAAAACAAAAATAAATGACTTTTTAAAATCTCTTATAATCAATCATTATTTAATGTATTATATGTGATTTATTTATACATTTTCGAACATTTAGAATTAATAATTGTACACCAATTCAAAGATGAATCTTTTAAATTTTGAACTTTTTAAAGAAGCTATTAAAACACTTTTAACATACAAGATGAAGAGACAATATAAATAAAATTACAATTTTTTAATCTAGTAAATTATATAAACACAATAGAACTTTAAAGCAATTTTTACTGCATATTTTTAAAAATTAGTATTATAAAGCATTAAGGAATAATTTGTATTTCCTTATTTTCCCAGGTGGAACACTCTATGAAAAAATTGTCAGCAGCACTAAACTGTGGGATGAAAAAGTAAGTGGATACAAATACTAACCTATCTTCATTACTATATTTGGTATTTGGTTTTGTAAAGCATGTTAATTTATATTTGAAATTCATTTACAAATGTATTAGTAAAAAGGATTCTTTATGTAGCCGAGTGGTGACTAATTTTGATTTTTATCTTCTCACAATAACACAAACAGGTAAATGAAATGCAGGTCATGAGAACTATGGTTTTAATAACTGTTGACTTATTTGTATATCTTCTAAGGTTGACACAGTAACTGATGTATAATAAACTAAACTTTAAGCTAGCAGGAAACACAATATACAGTTCTACTACTGCCTATGCCCTATTCTACTTAGGTGCCGGGTGCCTTTCGTAACCAGGCGCTGGGTGACTCTCCCCAACCTAGCTTCATCCTCCCTCATAAAATCTGGGAACCGGGAGATGTTGGTTCCTGTCTGGCTATATTGTCATATATTCATACCCATGACGGTAATGTACATTACCTGTCCTTGTTTAGAGGCCCGATAATTTTCACCTTCGCTGGAAGACCTCGCATCCGCCACCACAATACTCAACATTGTGCTGGGCTGACGGGGGGTGGGGTGGGGGGTGACAGAAACACTTGTTTCTGAGTCCCATAAATTTTTTAACCGCGCGTCCTCATATAGGTCTGTGTCACTCATCTGTAACTCAACACCCCAGAACCCATCCTTCTGCTGGAGTGAACAGAGGGCCCTTTGTTTGTGTGGGTAGTTAGGGTGAAGCAGTTGCGGGGCGCACCCTATGTAAGTATTGGGGGCACACGGCCACATCAATAAAAAAAGGTTTATAGCTGTCTATTAACATGACTAAAAAATCTAAGCATAAACCATGGAAAAGCATAGGATGCAATAATGTTATGCAGAGAAGGGATTTGTATAATAAATAAGATAAGATAAACCTGTTTATTAAATTTAGACTTTTTGAGCTTATTATTGACCAATGTTAGGCTTATTTTTAAATGCTGAAATTTGTTTTAGGGCTTAATTTAATCTTGTGAATAATTGTATTTTGTTAGAATGTTGTTGATCCATAAACATTAATTCCTATTTTAAAGTCCAACCATCTTATACATTACAAATTCACAAAAAGCTTTAAGTTTGTTGAGCCTTCTAGTCCATGAGGGGCATCCACTGATCATTGTCAGCGTCTGCGATTCCTCCAAGGGCATAGGCCCACTATGAGAGACATCCAGGCATCTCTATCTTGGGCCAGCTTACACAGGATCTTCCATTCATGGCCAAAATTCTCTTCACGTCTTCTCAGTGTATGACCAATTCACCTCCTTCTGAAGAATCTCTTCCTCAATCGGCTTCTCTTTTGTCCGCAGCCACATTTCCCGATTGCTGATTTTGACCAACCAGTGAATTATGAGAATCCTTCTTAGACAGCTGTTGATAAAGGACTTGATTCTGGTCAGGTTTACGGCTGTTGTTCTCCACATCTTAGCTCTGTATAGCAGCACAGGTTTCACCATAGCGTTAAAAATCCTTACCTTTACCTCTCTGCTTAAGTTGTTGGTGACCCAAGCATTCTTGAGTTGTTGGAAAGCTGCTCTTGCTTTTCTGATCCTTATTTGGACATCAGAGTCTATACCATCCTGTTTATCTACCATGCTGCCAAGGTAAACAAAACTGTCCACCTCCTCAAGGGTTTCCCCTTCAAGCATGATGGGTGATGTACTTATGGCATTTATTCTGAGGACTTTACTCTTTCCTTTGCTAGCAGAAGTGGCTGTGACAATGTTTGCTTTCTCCTGTATCTGTTGCTGGATATGTGCAAGAGGGGCAAGATCATCAGAAAAGTCAAGAGCATCAAGTTGATCCCACAGGGTCCATTGTATGCCATTCCTTTTCTACCGTGTAGATGCTTTCATCACCCAGTCAATGGCTAACAGGAACAGGAAGGGTGGTAGAAGCAACTTTGTCTCCCACCAGTCCTGACCTGGAAAGCATCTGTCGCCTGATGACCATGGACAACTCGGCAATTTATTCCTTCATACGTGTTTCTGTTTATATTAGTAATCTTCTGAGCACCACGTAATGCCTTAACAATCTCCTCAGGGTTCAACATTGTTGAAGGCTTTTCATAGTCAACAAAGTTGACATAGAGAGGCGACTGCTCCAAAATGATTTTTAGTCAGTGAAAAAGTTTGGTCATAAAAACTTTTTAAAATTGGTTAAAACTTTACTACCACTCATGCATGCTCTGTCAAGTTGTTTGTCAAGAATTATATTGAAGTCATCACGAACATGATTATAGCAGCTAACAAGTTGCTCATAACTTTCTATATTTTTATCCAGCCAGCCTTTTGCATATTTTACCTTTTGGTTACTTAGGTAATTTTAAAAGGTTTTAACTGAAAGTCTGTGCCTGAAAAACTTTAAAAACTAGGGCTGTTATCGATTAAATTAAATTTAAGTGTTAACTTTTGAAAAATTACCAATTAATTAATAGATAATTTTTTTGAAGCTAAAAATAAAGATGAATGACGTCATTAAACTGAAAATTTCAAGGAAAGTAATAAAAACAGGCAATTGATTTTTTTTATTTAGTTATTTTTAAAATATAGTTAGCAATAAAAAATAAGTTAAATAACGTATTAAAGTTTAGGCCCTTAGATGAAAATTTCAAATTAATTTTAAAATATAAAAGTAATACAGCTATTTAGAAATTCTTTGATGATTAACAAAAACATACAGATCATCTTTTTATCCCAAGTGGTTCAAAAGTTATGATATTTGAACCGTAAGACCTCATAATCACTTTTTTCACTATGATGTTTTCCTTCACATACTGTTTCCTTTATAGCATTTTTAAAATTGCCCATAACTTTAGTATTTAATTGAATTCAATTTTAAAAATAGAGTATTATTAGCAGATATATTTAAATATAAGTAGTTGAATATGATGGTAATAAATTAACATTTTATTATTGTTAATTAATTAAAAACAATGTTTTTTTAAAAAAATATCATTGTCCTTATAAAACAGGTTATTTTAAAGTTTACACCTATTTCATTCCTCCTTTAAATGGAGAAATTGTTTGTTAAAAATGCAAACCTTGATTAATTAATTAATAATTCATAATTTATTAATAAAAAGCATTAAAAAAAAAATGTCTCTAATTTTAATAGCTATTTTATCGATTAAAATTATTTTAATGACCAACCATTTTTCATTGAATGCAATTTAATATTTTTGTTATAAAAGGATGTCTTATGGTATTTGTATCAAATGACATCTGCTTTGGGTTACATTCACCAATACGGAATTATTCACAGGTAAATAAATCATACCTATATAGTGTAAGCCGTTATCACAATTTTAAAATTATTGTTTCAAAATGCAAATAGATGATTTTTTAAAATAGTTGTAATGTAATTTTTAATTTTTTAAAAATTTTTTACCAACCAACAGTAAAAATATCTATATAAAATTATATTTGTAAATTTATGAATATCTTAGTTTAATTTCTTTTGTGTGCTGTTTGTTTTGTTGTGATCATAATTTTTTTTAAAAAAGATCAAGAAATAAAAATTTCACTTAAATTTCAGAGATATCAAGACCTTAAACATATTTCTAACTAAAGTTGGACTAGTAAAACTTGGAGATTTTGGCATCTCCAGATTTTTAGACACAAGCAATGCAATGGCAGAAACTGTAAGTTTTATTGTCAGTTTGGATATGGTCATTTTTCTGATTTAATAATTTTTTAAAAGGTGAAGCTAAATATTTTTTTAATGTCTTAATTATTTTTTAATTGTTCAATAATTTTTAATACTTTTTTTGCATTCTGTTATTACCTCAATCTATTTTTGTAGGCAAAGATACATTTTATCAAATTTTCCTTAGTCACTTAGTGCTATGTAGATTTTATAAGATTATTGTTTTTTAAGATAATATACAAATCTACTTCTCTAAGCTCAGCACAATTTTAAAACTATTAAAAAGAATTATATTAAAAAAAAAATAGATATTGATATTAAAAAATCTAAACATAAGTATGTTCCATAATCACCTACATGAAAAATTTTCAAATAAGATGTGATGCATAAAAAAATGGTATTTTAAAATGATAAAATACTAAAAGATTTTCAAAATTCAATGAAATACTAAAAAAAAAACACAGTCTGGAACCCATACACCATTAACACAAAGACCATAAATCATAAACAGACTGGAGGTGGTCTAGTGATTGGCATCTCAAATTATGCTGTGCAAACACAAAAACACATTAAGTGTTGACAGAATTCTATAAACATTGTGCTGGCCACCACTGAAAAATACGGTGACAACTGGCTAGGCTATTAATGTTGTTCAAATTTAAATAATGAGATAGTCCTCCGCGAATACAAAGATGAGGACAGTAAGTGCAAGACCTCAATACTCCCAACTTACACATTTGTGTCTGTTGTCTCATGTTCCCCCACCTCCAATAACTATTCCTCTGATGAGCATCCCTACAAGGTATTATCTTAAAAAATATACTTATGAAATCTCAACATTTATGTGAGCCATAATCAACAGATGCGACCCATTGAGAAATAGAATATGAAGAAGAATATGACAAATGATAATTATAAATTAATAAGTTTAAATGCCCTATTATAACAAAGGAAAATTTCACTTATTCATTGTAATTTAGGAAGAAAGGATAGATAATTTATTAAAAAAATGGCTATTACAAGTTTTTACTTTTCATTTGTAATAGCGTTTTAGTTTCTATTTGTTTTAAGTATAAAAAGTTGTAAAGAACTTTCAAAACTATGAAATAAATTGCCCATTACTATATTTTGGATGTTCTATGTAATAATTCAAAATAGCATCATATTTATTTATTTGTTTTGGTGTAAGAAATTTAACAATTATTGATACATTTAGTTGATTATAAAAGAATACTTGTTATACGAGGGTGAAAAGGGGAGCTAAATATTGTTGACATAAATAATAGAAAGTTCATTTTAAAACATTATGAATAAAAAAAAATTCATAAGTAAACTAAAATAAATGGTGACTCGTCAAAATGGCCCCCTTCAAAATTTCTCCAGTCAAAACGGCCCTTGTCAAAACGGCCCTGGTTAAAACGGTCCCTGTGTTGAATATTCGGTGGCCCGACTGTTGCATACAGAGCGGGTCCACACGATTGAATATTGGGGTGTGCTCGCACAAACGCAGAGCTCCCAACTGTTGAGTACTGTGTCTAGGGTACAGTTAACTTTAACTATTCTATAGTCTATACTAATAATAATAATATAACTAAACGACATAAAGCCTATCACTAATAATTAGAAAAGTAACGCCTAAGTGAAGTGACAAAGATATAAAATATTTAATGCATTAGAGATATATACATATATACATGAAACTGCATTAGTAAACATATACTGGATTACAATATCTACGTCTATGATAAATTATACTAATAGTTTGTGCTGATGCCCACGTCCCTCATGGACTGGGCGTGGCCAAAGGACTGGTTGGAAGGCTGTGCTTCGGTCCGGCCAATCAAGCGTAGCTCCGCTCTGTGGTCAGCTTGGCATTCGGCCCCTTCCCCACTGGTCACTGACTTCGTTCAAGGTACTGCCACCTGCTCCCCTCCTCTTACTCTTTGATCTCCTGTCTGAGATTTCTTCTAGTAGCTTCTTTAACTAGCTCTAACTAGCTCCACCAACTAACTCCACTAACTAACTAGCTGAAATAATAATATCAATAATTAACCAAAGATAGTGATAACATAATAAAAGCATACATATAATAAATAGCTATACTACCTATACAAATACATTTGCCTATCTCAAACCTAGTTAACTCGAACCTGAACAGACTTCAGCTAGGCTCTACTCGGATTCGTTCAGTCACACCCGCAGACCCTGGTGTACTGCTAATTTCTGAGAAAGAGACCGCTGTAAGGTTGAGTGACCGTTTATATAGGCCTCTACTGTAGCGTGGCTTCGCCGAAGCGTTCTCATGTGATTGGTCAGTGGCGTGTACCAACTGTTAATCACGCGCTGACATGCATGGCTTCGAGAACGTTCGGCCAACCTTTACTATACTCATGCTACGGAATATTCCATGGTCCATCATGGATCTTTGTCCATCTCAAGGACAGCGTCCCTGTTGCGTTGATGGACCTACCCCTACCCTCAACGGTTCTCAAAATTGCAGAGGTTCTAAAATGGAGGTGGCGAGGTATTCAACACCCTGTCTTAACAGCCTCAGGCAAATCAGCCCTGGATTAAGAGATATTTATTGAGTAAAAATACACTCAAATTTTATACAAGTATTTTTACTCACCGATTCAGTGTCAGTTTTAGTTCACAAGAAACAATAATAATAACATCACAAGAAACAATTTAATAATAGTTACTCTACATGGTAGCAAGTCACAATTGTTTGTTGAGAAGAAATAATATGATGACATCAAAAGAACTAATTTTACTATTTGACCACTTTATTAAGAGGTGAAAAAATGATGTGGGACTTGGTGGTCGAGAGGTAGCGCTCTTGACTGTCACACTGATGGTCACGAGTTCGAATCCACACGAAAGTGAGGATTTGTTCTCGGGGCCTGAGGAGTCCCCGAGTCACCCAGCTCCGAATGGGTACCTAACTAGACAATAGTTAGGCGGCTGGGGTAATGCGTGGAACCCCTATAGCCGTGGCCTGTGACCGCTGCATCACTTGCCAACAGATCATCTCTCATGGTCTGTGGACGCAATTATCTTCTGCATAGAAGGAGCGTCTGTATATCTAAGATAGAAATGAACAAAAGTTAAATTGAAAAAAAAATGTAAATTTTTTGTAAAAAATGTAAACAATTTATCTGGGGCCATTTTTAGCAGGGCCGTTTTGACCTTGCCCATTTTGACCTGGGACGTTTTGTTGTTGAACCAAAATAAATCATTATAATTTTCTATGAAAAACGTAAATCAATGTGTTATGTGTTTATATAGCAATAAAGGATGTAATGGAAAACATAATATGCTTGAAATAAACTTAAATGTTATGATTCAGATTGTTGGAACTCCCTACTACATGTCACCAGAAATTATGATGGGCGAAAAGTATGTTTCTTTTAATTTCTTTGATTTTATTGTTTACTTGAATATAAAAAAAAATACAAATAATTTTGTTAGGTTAATTATTATTTTTACTTCAAATTTTCCTTTTCATTGTGTTTTGAAAAACCTAGTTTTCATCTATCTCTCAAATAATTCAGCTAATTTCTCAGCCTTTAAAATTTTCACTAGGTTTATCCTCTAAATATCCTTACATTACACAACTTTCACACAAACATTCCACATACCATTCAGGAAAATCCATAATATCTTATCTCTAAAATCCACTTATATATTTTTTTTTGTTCTCAGTATTTTTGAAGCAATTTTCAACTTCACTATAATTATTTACTTATGCTGAAAATGTGCTTCCAGAAAAATAATTCAAAGATCTTTAATCACTTAAGCAAATAAGCACTTGAATCTGCGTGTCTGAAATATTTTTTCTTTATATAATTTATATTGTATTGTAAATTTTAAATTGTGTTGTTCCAATACTTAAAAAAATTTCTTTAAGGCACTTAACTTAAAATATTGAGCATTTTTAAGCTTTTGATCTAACAGGTTGGCATATAAGTTTTAATTGATTAATTAGTTTCCAGTTGTTAAATTTGAATAAAATGTAAGCCAATTCATTTTTTAAATAGATATAATAACAAAAGTGACATATGGGCTCTTGGCTGTGTGCTTTATGAAATGTTGACACTCTCAAGGACTTTCCAAGCTTCTGTAAGTATTTTGTTTTCTTATGATTATCATTATAATAATCTATTTAAAAAAAAATTAAAACAGACGAAAATATTTGAGTAAAAAAAAATCCAAAAAAAAAATCAGATAAGCAGTTGTGTTACTTTATCCTATTAAATTACAATAACTTTCAGAATCCTCTGAAGTTGGCTCAAGAGATTGTAATGGTGGAACATGTTGAAATCAACAAATGCTTTAGTGATGATATGCGGAACCTGGTAGATTTAATGTTGAGGAAGGTATTTTTTTAAAAGAAAAAATTCATTTGATGCCAAAAAAAATGGCTAATCCAAATAACACTTTTCAAGATTAATAACTGTTATATAATATTAATTGAATTTCATAACCTTATATTTAATGTCTTTGGTTCATCCATGGTAAATTAAGCAGAATTTCTTATATTTTGCACAGTTATAATAAAATCAAGTGTTTAGCACAAAATAAAGCAATTACACATGGCTAAAACACCTGGATGAAAATTTTGTTACAGATTTATATTTCTTATTTTATTTTTAGAATCCGGTAGATAGACCTAGTGCAGAGTTAATTTTATCAGTGCCATTGATGGCTAGCAATGCTGTTAGCTTTGAGAAGAGAGTTCATGAACTAAACTCCAACACAAGGCGCACAAGGCTCTCAGCAGCATCCACCTCCAATATTGTCTCTGTGGTAACATCCAAAATGTGTGAGGTGTGTATCTTTACATTTAAAAAAATGCAGATGCAAGAGCAAATGATATTTTAACCTTGTAACTGTCTCATTTATATGTTTCATGAGCTCTCATTTAATGTATTTTGACCATAATAAAACATCTTTTATCTTAAAATATACCAGATATTTCTTTGATTGTTAAATTCTGCCTCACTGGGATTCTCTTTTTAAGAGAAATATTTTTTTAAATTGTCAAGTGACTTCTTAACTTTCCATTTAATTAAAGCTTCATATTAATTCCTCTGACAGATATACCAGTGGGGTGGCGGGAAGATCACTCCTCAAAAACTGGAGATTTTTACAAGAGAAAAGAGCCCAATGCAGGTAAATATCTTAATAACTTTATTTGTTACATGCAAAGTGAAATTCCAAATTGTTATCTTAAATGCATACTTAAAAAAAAACAAAACATAATGGATTTTGCAGGGAACATGAACATTTTTGTTAAATATTTTTTTCCCATGATTATAGGACAATAATTTTGAAATTAAAAAAAATATTCATCTAAATTGCATGGATGCAATGAATTAGTTGCTATTACATCATTTTTAGAGGAATTAATAGAAAACATCAGGTCCTTAAAAGATAAGTCATGTATAATTTAATTTAGAACTGAGAGAAGATGATTACATTATAAGGTTCATATCTTGTTAATTGGTAGGAGAAATTTAAAGAAAAATGACATTAACTTTTAACACAAGTTTTTTTATTGTAATGTTTTTAATTAGCCTACATTATATGTGTTAACACATGTGCAAATTTTTTCAACATTCACAGTATATACACTGAGAATTCTTTGAGAAATAATTTGAAAAGCTTCTTAGTTTTGTTTCACTAAAAATTAATCACAATTCCAGAAGAAAGTTGTTTAATTACTGTATCTGGCAGAACATTAGCAATAAAAAAAGATGCATTCACTAACAAATATTGCAAATCAAACTCATAATGCAAAGCACATCCAAAGTATCATAAATAAAATTAGTTGAATTATTCTATTCTAGATAAACTTCTTAAATTTTACTGAACACTTAGTGATATAGATCAAAAGCTTGAATTACTTATGTTCTCTTGTAACTAGTTTAAATTGTTAAAAAATTAAATGCAAGAAACAGAGCAGTTCAGATGGAGTTAGTGAGATGGGCATTTTTCACAGCAAAGCTTTGTTCCTTAACAGGTTGCTGCAGGACACAGTCATTTTGCTGCAATTACTTTTGAAAAAGAGCTTTATACATGGGCGGTGAGTTGTTTGGCTCATTAATTAATTAATTCAGATTGAAAAGCACCAGTGAACAAAGCAGGTTTTTAAAAGATATTAAGGTTTAAAAGAACTATATTTTCAAAAATGTTTAGAAAGGATGTTTTAAGTTAATATTTGGAAAGTTACATCATGGTTAAAGAATATAAAAAATGAAACCCAGGATTACTGAGCTGTATTATTGTCAGAAAATCACAATACCTATTAAAACTAAAACACGGGCCACATTCTGAGTGGGATTTAAAACGGGCAGTTAATATCTTTCAGAATCCTCAGGGTGGAGTCAACATGTTAGGACAACTGGGTCACGGGGATACTGCAGCTTATAAAGCTCCACGCAGGGTGGATTCATTGCTTGGTGTCCCTATACAACAGGTTGCATGTGGGGAAGATTTCACGCTGTGTGTATCAGGTAGCAGTGAGATTTTAGTTCCTAAATCTGTAGCCGTATTTGTTTTAAAAACTATTTATTGTTTTGTTGAACAGAATAAAGTAAAAAACTAATATTATTTTATGTGTTAACTCAAATAATGAGTTATTTATTGCAAGAAATATTTACCATCTTTCATATCCAGTTGCTGTATAAAGTAAGTGTCCTTTTGCCCAAACAAGAAAATTTATAAATCCTTATTTTATTGCTAAAATTTTCAGCTGATGGTGCTACATTTTCTAAAAGAATCACTAAGGGCTTTATTCTTAGAACTATGCTTATGTTTTAAATGTATTTCATGCAATCTTTTTCCTCCTTTGAAATGTTAGCCTATTTATCAATCATTATTTTTGCTCCAGACAATGGGGCCCTCTACGCTTTTGGTTCAGACTACTATGGATGCCTTGCTTCAGAAGGGGATGAGGAGGAGGTCCTCTCCCCTGTCTTAGTTGACTACTTCACTGACCACCCTGTGCAGGAAGTGGCCTGTGGGGATGCCCATGTTTTGGCTCTAACCAGATATGGAGATGTTTACACTTGGGGATCTGGGGAGTATGGTAAGTGCATACATTGTTTTGAGTTATAAGTTTCATGTGTTAAGAGTAAGATAATAATGAAAGATGTTTGCTTAGAAACAAGATTTAGATTGTGTTTTTTTTTTTGTTTTTTTTTTGGTGTTTCAATTTTTGTTGTTGAAAGCTTGATCATATAAAGGTCTTGAGATATTCCAAATAGCAGTTATTTAAAGATTATTTAAAAAAACACCTCTAAAAGTATAATTTGAAATTTCAATCTTTCTTTTTTTTATGTTGAAAGTCTTGTAGCTCCTGTTGATTTATTTGATGTGATTAAAATAAAGAAGAGTAAATTTGAATTGTTTGTGCTTTGTGTTCTGTAATTGAATATAAGATTCCATCAAAGAAAAAAAAATGCATTACATTATTCAATTAATTAATATAATTTGAATATTCACATCTCTTTTGTTTGATAGGAAAGCTTGGCTTAGGGTCTGAGGATGATTATAATACCCCACAAAAGGTTTGCTGGTTTTATAGTGTCTTTAAAATTGTATTTTTAACTAATACAGTTGTTTTGTGGTGGGACAAAGGGAATGAGGTTGCTCAATAAAAGCTGAAACCTTCATAATTTAATAGCTGTAAAAAAAAATCAATGATAACTGCATTTTTTTTCAAATATATTCTAATATCAAAATCTCACAAAGGAACACTCTTTTTTTTTAACCTCTGATGTATTAATATAGCGCTTTACCAAAAGATTACTTAAAAAATAAAAATTGTAAGCTTTTTAACCTTTATAATGGTATGCTTTTTTGTTGTTGTTGTGTCGTGGGTGTAGGCAAATGTATTAAAGAGGGTTCATCCGCCCCAAAATGCTTGCAGTAAAAATAAAATTAACCTAGAAAAAAAAAGTGGAGAATGTGTAATAATTTATTAGTATTTTTTGTACAATTTTAATCAGGGCTTATATTATTTCCTCTTTTCCTTTTCCTCTCGTTTTGAAGCAGAGTCATTAAAAAAAAGTTATTTTTCAGATTCTTTTTTGTAATATTTCTCAATGGTCTAGGTTGACATTCCTGGTAAACAAGAAGTTAAGCATGTTTGTGCTGGTGGCGATAGCTCATTCCTCATTTGTTCCAGTGGGAGACTCTTGGCATGTGGCAGCAATCAGTTTAACAAGCTCGGCTTCAACTCAGAAACTTCTGGTCTTAGGAAGAGGAAGAAGAAAGCGAGTGAAATTATTTTTTGAATGAGTGATCTTAAAAATTTTAATTTCTTTATTCTATTATTGCTTTGAAAAGATAGATTTTCTTTATTTTTTCTTTGTTCTCCAGGCATAATTTTAATCAATTGCATGAATGTTTTTAAATATAACTATAATGTATTGACAAGTCATCTAAAAATGTATTAAAGAAATGCTATTTTAAATACACAGACTTTTGATGTCCCATGTAAGAACACGTTTAGCACAGTCAAACCCTTGAACAGGTTAAACATTACACAGGTGGCTGCTGGGAAAACACATTCAGGTGTTATTGACAGTGAGTTATTTATGTTTCTTTTTAGTGTACATGTACTTAAAATTAACTTCTACGTGCTTTTTCATACTCTTTACTTATTTTTATTTATCTGGCAATATGATGAATTAGATTACTTTCAATGCCTGAAAAAAATAAATTTATAATATCACCCATTGTTTTCTTTTTTATTCCAAGCAACAAAGTATATGCAACGCAATGGCCATAAGTAATTAAGCTGAAATTAAAAATAATATACTCAACCAGGTTTTGGATACCTCCATATGTTTGGTTCTAACAAATATGGGCAACTTGGAATGGGGGATTTTAAACAAAGGCCAGGAATATGTAGAGTAGGAGGGGTGCTGACAGGACAGAAGGTTGAGCAGCTTGCATGTGGAGATGGCTTCACAGTAGTAGCCACAAACGGTGGGTACCAATTGTCATTTTCATTTTAAGAAAGATAACAAACAAATCAATAAATTTTCTTTATAATAAACCTTGTGTTTATATTTCATTTAAATATGTATTGACTATGGAAAAGGCATAAAAATGTAAATTTATGAACAATTTTGTTAAGAGAGGATTTCATTATTTAAAACTAGATTCACAAGTACAACAGAATATTAATGCCATGAGCAACAAAGCCGTCCAAGAATATTCCACTGTCTTTCAGTTCCATGTTGTAACTCCCTCCAACAGCCACCTTGACTGGCCATAAATGTGCACTAAGTGAAAAAATATTATTCATTATAGTTATAATAAATAACCTTTAAAAACAAAGTTTTGGACTATAAATCCTAATGCGTACCATTCAAAATAAAGTCTTGGAAAAAAAACTGCACAAAATATATCTCGCAATTAATGCCTGCGTAAACTTGTTCAATATGTAAATGAGATTTAATTTTTGTGATTGGCTGTAGGAGTCTTTAGGAGTTTGAGGGACCAATCGCTGTCGATGATTGGACAGAAAATTGCCTTTTATTATATAGGATTAAAGGATACCTCATAAAGAATCTCTTCTAATTTCCTTGCTGTTCGGTGAAATTTTTCTTTTTATTTCAAACTTTGCATGTTTGTTAAATTAGGTTGATTTGCAGTGCTAAAAATTTATAAAGATTTGTACCATTTTTTATTGCTTGTATTATAAGAATAAATAATTATGCACTTCAGATTGCATAGCTTAAATATGTTCTGGGTCAAAATACAATGTGTTTCATGAAACTTCTGTATCCCCATGAAAATCGACAATAATTTTTTCAGGAGTACTTGACATCATTTTGAAATTTTATTTTAGAAAATCAAATCTACTCCTGGGGGAATGGAGAAAGTGGGCGCCTTGGTGGGATGTTCACTGACCAAGGAATAGGACCTAACGGCATGTGTACAGCCCTGCCCAGACCAATTTTTGGATCCATGCATGTGGTATCATGTCTGTCATGTCGACACTGGAACACTTTAATTATTGCTGGTATGGTCAGAAAATTAAAGCAATTGAAAGATATTGTTTATTCCCATAAATATAGTCAATCAATATTATCTATTAATGCCATGGAAATATTTTGTTTATTCCCATAAATACTGAAAAATCTTTATTATTTATATACATAGCTTACCTAAATAAATTAATAGAAGAAAAAAAAATTGTTGGCCCTCAGGTTTCAGGAAACACTAACAATTTTCATGAAATTATTTTTTCCAATAAAATGTGAAAATTCCAAATACTTGCACAAAAGTTTATTTTCAAGTTTTAAAAGCACTCCTTAAATAAATTATACTAGGTATGTCCCTTGGCGTAGCATACACCACATACTTGCCCATGAATAGTGCAAAGAAAAGGGGGAAAGAGCTGACATTAACTACAGCACAAAGAAATCAAAACAATGCGAATTAATGTTGGTTGTGGGGGGCGGGGAACACCGACACATTGTTGGTCTCGATACTTTCCCAAAGCGTTTATCTATCTGCCCACCACCCTAGCATGCCAACCATAAACATGTTCGCAAAAAGGGGGGGAAAATGGGTACAAACGCATTTTTAAAAATTAAAATTTTGCTGGGGCTTGAACGACTACAATATGAATCCCATGTTATTCTGTGACAGAACAAAACAAGAGGCATTGTTGGTCTCGAGACATGCCATAAACTGATTGGTCGACCACAGCGAGGGTCATTCATCATGCTTGTTTGCACATACTCACTTCGGTGAATTATTTATATATACATAGATGATTTTAAAATGTAAACACATTTTTATTAAAAAATTATTTTCAAAACTCCAGGAGTCTCAGTTTCTTAAACGTGGGCTGGGAACTCATTCAATTAAATTTTATTTCATTGAAGTGATTATTGTTTTACTTCTATATTTTATTATATTAAATCTTATTTTTTAATTCTTTAATTTTCTATTATCTAAATTTAGAAAAAGTTCTCAACCAAAAAACACTGAAGTCAAGAGTTTCATCACCAAAGCGTAAGTAATCTTTATCTTGTAACTATCTTATAGATAGTTTAAAAACTGTTGATTTTTAAGTAAATAAGCAGTCTTTCAATTAAAATAAAATTATGCTGATTAAACTTTACCTAAAAAATGTTACATTACAATATTTGTTTGTGGAGATTTAATTATTATTTTTTTTTAACACCACATCAGCAGAGTCCCAGATCTAACAAAGGCTCAATTTTTTAAACGAATTTTCAGAATTGGTTGGATATATCAGATTTTTGGCTTTGTGTATAGGTTACAGAAAAGAGATGTAGTTTGCTCATGATTGAATGAATAGTGAATTGTTATTTGCACAGGAAATGTGGTGTCACAGAAAAACAAATTATCTTCTCTGTTAGTGTTACTTAGTTTTCCTTAACTTATGTTTAAGCAAAGTTTACGAAATTTTTATTGGGACACATGACCTGACATGATTTGATGGTGCAATTATTCAATGACCTCATACACCTTAAATTTATTCTAGATTTTCTTCAGCACCATATGGTCTATAACTTATTTAGTTCATTTCGTTTATGAGTCTTTTCCCCTATCCATTAGTCATTAGTGTGGCTGTGAAGGTGTAGAAGGGTTGGTGGCACTTGGTGGGCTTGGTTTATGTACAGACTATAGAAGAAGTACTTGCAATAATGATGAAAATTCCCCAAAATATATTAGATAACCATGGTAATGTTTAATATGAACAACTTTTTCCTATACCACTAACCTGTACATGTTCAAATTGAGACAGATATTTGTAATTTGTGTTTTTGCCTCCAAGTTACAAGTGTTTATTATTTTTTTCTCTGGAAAGGCTTAGAAATTTGGAAGGAATCTGATGAAGGTGAATTATGTTGCATGCACTTACACACTTTTTCATGCATCATGTTGTAAAAATCTGTCATAATTAGTTTGTAAAGCTTTCTTCTGTCTTGTGTTTTATTGCCTATCATTTTGGAGTGCCAGTGTGTGATTAAACTGTAGTGAAGTTAGTCAAACAATTTCAATGACTCGGAGAAAATAATTGTTCCAGTTGTAAAAGAAGTTAAACAGACATATTTTTAACATTGACATCTTCAGAGATATGGACCTCATCCATAATAACTGTTGCAAAATAAAACACATGTAATGTTATGTGAATTACCTTGAGATTTCTATGTTAATTAGCAGTAAATTCTGCCAAAAATTACCTTTTTTTGCATATTATTAAGAAAATAGAGAACTAAAGTTTTGATTAAAGATAAATATTATCCATAATTATGTACTTTTTAATAGATGATATCAAAATAACTTTTAATTTACTATAATTTATAATACAGTTTAAAAAAATTAAATATATGCTAAATAATTGATTTAAATTTGGTTAAACATTTGGCTCTCTCTATTTTAGGTCAAATATATTTGAAAGTTTAATTTATTCAAAGAAAAAGTTTTAAAAAAACATTGCAATATCATGTAAAGCAAAAATAATTTTTATGATTTATTTATTTCTCTTTCCACAAAGTACTTTTCCCAGGGGCTGGAGGCTCATTTGATTCCATACCAGACTCAAAAAATCAGACACCAGATACTGGAACCAGTGAATCTGATTCTTTATGCAACTTTGTACTGCCTGGCGAGGTTGGTGGTATAGATCGTCAAAGGGATTTTACTCCAGACGTGTTCACTCCCCCGTGTTCAAACCCAAACTCAGGCAGTGCTTCCATGGAAAGTAGTGTCCCTGCTTGGTTAGTCCAGGTAAAAAATCCTTTTTGCTATCAGATACTAAAACAAATGTAATGTAATTTTCTAAAAAATTACTTTGATTAGAGGCTACTAAAAAAAACCCAGCTGTGAGACATGATAGCAATAGTGGCGTTAAAGTTTTTGACAGACCCTTCAAACATGTTCTAGATTTTATCAGTCGGATATTTCAGTATTTTAAGAAAAACAAAACTTTACAACTAAACAGCATAATATCTTTTACATTTTCAGTTAAAAAATTTGTTGCATTTGAATCCTTTAAAAATATAAATTTTAGGAGCTCCAAGAAGCAGATTTTATTCCTATGCCCACACCATCACCCAAGGTCTGTGAGAAGTCAATGTTATCTCCCTTGGATGTTGACAATGACCTCCATGGAAAGTCTGTGGCACCTAATGTAAAAAATGCTGATTTGAAACTGTATATTCCTTCGAATGAGGTAATCATAAAAATACATGGAAGAAACTCACCCTAATGTCTCTGAAAAATCTTTCAGATCAGATAAATAAATAACTGCATTTCCCAACTTTCTTTTTTTGTGTGTGGCTACAGTTCATTTTCCCCATCGAGCAGACTCAAAACTTGTATGTATCCATTAAAGGGAAATATAAAATTGAGTTATGAGTAATTAAAAAAAAATTGTAAGCTCTGGTAGGTAGAAAATGTTTTGTTGTATATGATCAGCAGTTACATATATCCTTATTTCATTAGGAAAAGGTGAAATGTATAGAAATACCATATTTATTAGAATATATTATATTATATATTAGAAAATTTGTTAAACATTTCCATAAGAAAAATCATGAAAATTAAACAATAATTAAGTATGTGTGTTCTATAAATAAGTATTGTATTTTAAAAATATTTGATAATGTGCTTTAGAAAAATATTTTTAGTTTATTAATCTCGCTCTTTTCTTTTTTTTTTTTTATACAAGAAAAATTGAGAATTACTCTAAATTAAGTTATTTCAAACTCATTAACCATTCATTACACCTTGAAAATAAAAGAGCTAATGAAAAGAGGAAAAGCATCCTTGGTGCTAAATTTAACAAATTTACAACTAAAACATTAAAACAACTTTGGCCCTTTTTTTTTTAAAGATGGAAACTATTGCTCTGTTGAGTGCACGTATTGTGAAACTTGAGGAAGAAAATCAAGAGGTAATATTTAGCCTTGTATAAATATTATTATACTTTTGAGTTAAAAGTGCTGCATAAGTAAGTAAAAAGTGGAATTTAATTTAGATAAAACTGTTATATTATCTTATCTAAAGCATTATATATACATTCCTTTTTTTATCTTGGGTTAGAATCGTGAAAACATTGTTAACACAGGAAAAAAAAAGTTAAAGTTATACAAATAACATTAAAGAGCAGCTTCATTTTCATTTAATATAACCCAAATTATTTAAACGACTGCTGTTTGGCATAGAGATGTTGTTTATGCCTTTTAATTACACTTAAGGCATAACACTCTGGTTGTTTAAAATTCTCTTGGCAATACTTTCTGTGCTCTCCAGCTTAAAAGAACTGTTGCCGAGCAAGCAAGGACTATACACAATTTACAGCAGCAGTTGTCGTGACACTTGTGAGGTGGACATAAATAATAGTTACAGCGTGGTTGAAATGACATGGCCGTTAAAACACGCAAAAGGAAGAAGTAACCAGCTTCTGGCACAAATGTGCTGACCATACTTTCATAATGAACTGGGATTGCTCTTGTTTAATCTTGCAGCTTCAATGTTTTCTCAGTTAGTTTTGGTCATTGTGAGGGTTTCAATTTCAATCGATGATCCATAAAAACTGAGTCTCCTCACTCTGGAAGAGATCTGGTGGTTGTCAGATTTCATGTGGAAAGACTGAAATTAAATATTGTAAAGAATTAAAGTCTAATTGTTCAATTGTAGAAAACAACATGCATAATAGTATTGCTAAATATTGTTGATATTAAAAGGGAATTTTAAAAGAAGTGAAGAAAATGCAAAAACAAACAATATCCCTGTTTCTTGTGTTTTCATTTTAACAACTGTTTTGATCAGGATGAGCTGACATTTTTGAGGAAAGCAATTCTTCCCTTGTTTTATTCTTGTCACATAGTTTTAGGGATATTTTTGTTGTTGATGTAACTTGTTTATGTCATGTGATCACACTCTCTCTGTATCTCTCTTTCTCTCTCTCTATCTCTCTTTCTCTCTCTCTCTCAATCATTTAGTCAGTAATTCAATCTCCCCTTCTCTCTCTCTCACTCTCTCTCGCTCCCTCTGAAACAGGCATATTGGATAGTCCTATCAACCATTGAATCCGAGCTGCTAGCCTTTAAAATGATGTAGAAAAAATGGTACTATAAACATAAATTTTCATAGCTGCTGTGAGGCTGAGAGATTTTAGATATTTGTGGTAAATGTGTGTGATGCAGCTGTGATCAATGAATTTATTGGGAGACAGTAAGTACGTATTTGATGTGTATTGTATATTGAAGAAGGCATTAGCCAAAACGTCTACCTACTGTTGTGTTAGTTTAAAAATAAAGCTCAAAATGATTGTTCTCATTACACCATTTTTTGTGTATTTTGCTATTTGATGATATCTGTCACTTCATGGACATCAAAATGACTTGACGTTGTGTAATAAAACATTAAAATGTGGAGATCATAATACATGTATATTAGTAATGCAAAATATAGTTTAGTTATTGTTTGTACATATAAGTTGAACATAATGGGTTTTGTGTCCTTGGATGATTTATTTCTACTTAGACTTTGGGTGAGACATTCTGTGTGTACTTTAGGAAAGCTTAAGACTTCAAGGAATGCAAAGAATTCTCTTCAAGTTTTGCACGTAATTTCTAATGTTTCAAATGAACTAATAATATTCTTTATTTAGTGTTTTATATGGAATTTTAAAAGTAAACATGGTTGCAAACGTTTGTTGACGCTCGTTAAATACATTTTTTAAAGAAATCTTTTCTATTATATTATTTTTAAGGCAAATAAATATGTGTTTCTCTGATAATATGAGCTATTAATTGAACCTGATAAAAATATTTGCAAAATTTCAGACGACTGTCGTATTGAAGCAGATTTGAAATTGTTTTGTCAGTGCGGTTATCATTTCAATAATATTCTTTCTAGTTTTAGACACGTCTGTCTCAGCTAAAGATATTGAAGCAGCTTAAAAGTGTAATGCTAAGTTGAACAACGGAGTGTACTTGTCAAAAGTGCAACACTCATCTTATGATGTAGTTCAGATTTTAAGATTCTAGTGCACATCCAAAAGTGCAGTGCACAGCTGAGAATTTCAGATCACATCTTAATATTGTAGTACACATGAAACCTTGCACATCAGAAACCTTACAGAGAGTAGAACATTCAAATCAAGTTGCTGAAATAACGCAGATGTCATGTTTACTTACGCAGAAGGCTTCAAGATTCTATTCACGTTTGAAATACATTAGACATTAAAAAAATTGAGATAATCATTATTTCCTTTGTTTTAGTTTTCGCCTACTCAATCTCATGAAAACAAATATGAATAAGGAGAGAGATTATTTTAACCGTATAGACATACACAATTGTTCGACCTTTTGAGGTCGATAAACTTCGACTTAACAGAATTTCTAGTAATAGAGACATTAAATTTACGCTGTAAGGATAATAAATCTCATTGTTCTAGTTGTCTTTACGATCCAACAAATAAAACCATAATAATCGTGTTTTACCGCCGTAGAGAACTTGAGTTATAAAAAGGTTTGGCCTCTACGCTGCTCAGAGGACGAGTAAGGTATGAACCTGACCACGACCCGAAACTAACAGTACCCTGGCTTTGCACGCCGGATGCAGAAGCGACAGAGAACTCTTAGAGTTAGAGAATCATTGGGAACGACTCGACTTTTGCGAGAGGTCTGGTGCCAGAGATCATATGCTCGAAGTCACTTCCCGCACTGACTTACTTGGTGCGAGTTACGGGAAGGAACAGACCAGCCGTAGCATAATAGAGTCCGGCTAGGAACAGACCAGCCGTAGCCTAATAGAGTGAAAGAACTGCAGGATATGTTGCGCTCATCCTATACCCATTAGGAGGGCCACCAAAAGAGGAACTTTCAGGACCCTGTGGGACCACAGCATCGAACTACGATGCGGAGCTTGAAGCTATTCACAGGGCCCTGGAAAGTGTGCACCTAACACTGCAAGGGTCGGGACTAGTAGGTCTCGACACGGTCTTGTTTTGTGACTCGAGATCAGCGCTCGAAGTCCTGCTATCTGAGAAACGTAGCACCCACTTAGTCGACTCCATTTTGGAGGACGTGGGCAGACTCGAGAGACTTGGTGGCAGGGTCACAGTTCAATGGATCCCTAGCCACGTGGATGTAGAAGGCAATGAGATAGCAGACTCGCTGGCAAAAGCTGGAGCAGCCCAACCCCAACCAGATGTCCCAGTCACATATCTGGGTGCAAAGACTTGGCTTAAGGACCACTTTAGGGAAAAGTGGTGCCAGGAGTGGGAAGATGGAGCTACATCCAGAGGGGTGTTCGCTAACATGCCCAGGCCTAGCAGATCAGACCAGTGGTGGGGTCTAAACCGAAGGGAACAGAGTTTGGTGTACCAAATGCGCACCGAGCATTCCCCAACAAAATCGTACTTTAACAGGCTAGATCACAACAGGGACCCTAACTGCCGCCATTGCAGCCAAGCCTCTGAGACGATCATACACTTGTTGACGTCATGTATCGTGCTTGACATAGCCGGGGAGGTTAGGGGGGCAGGGGAGTCCTACGTTCAGACAATGTTGTATGGCACTGCCCAACAGATGGAGCAGATTGCCCAAGTAATAGCCAAGGCCTTAAGAGAGTAATCTCAGGCCCATAGAATATGTGTTTAGTTTAGTCCGGCTAGGAATAGACCAGCCGTAGCCTAATAGAGTCCGGCTAGGAACAGACCAGCCGTAGCCTAATAGAGTCCGGCTAGGAACAGACCAGCCGTAGCCTAATAGAGTCCGGCTAGGAACAGACCAGCCGTAGCCTAATAGAGTCCGGCTAGGAACAGACCAGCCGTAGCCTAATAGAGTCCGGCTAGGAACAGACCAGCCGTAGCCTAATAGAGTCCGGCTAGGAACAGACCAGCCGTAGCCTAATAGAGTCCGGCTAGGAACAGACCAGCCGTAGCCTAATAGAGTCCGGCTAGGAACAGACCAGCCGTAGCCTAATAGAGTCCGGCTAGGAACAGACCAGCCGTAGCCTAATAGAGTCCGGCTAGGAACAGACCAGCCGTAGCCTAATAGAGTCCGGCTAGGAACAGACCAGCCGTAGCATAATAGAGTCCGGCTAGGAGTAGACAAGCCGTAGCCTAATAGAGTCTGGCTAGGAACAGACCAGCAGTAGCCTAATAGAGTCCGGCTAGGAACAGACCAGCCGTAGCCTGATAGAGTCCGGCTAGGAACAGACCAGCGGTAGCCTGATAGAGTCCGGCTAGGAACAGACCAGCCGTAGCCTAATAGAGTCCGGCTAGGAACAGACCAGCGGTAGCCTGATAGAGTCCGACTAGGAACAGACCAGCCGCAGCCTAATAGAGTCCGGCTAGGAACTGAGCAGCGAAAGCCTGATAGAGTCCGGCTAGGAACAGACCAGTGGTAGCCTGATAGAGTCCGGCTAGGAACAGACCAGCCGTAGCCTGATAGAGTCCGGCTAGGAACAGACCAGCCGTAGGCTTATAGAGTCCGGCTAGGAACAGACCAGCCGTAGCCTAATAGAGTCCGGCTAGGAACAGACCAGCCGTAGCCTAATAGAGTCCGGCTAGGAACGCCACAAACTGAAAGACCGTCTGGGAAAGGGGCGAGGTGCACACACAACGCCCTCAATGGGAGGAGGCGGCTGGGCATGCCCAACCCGCATGATTCGACTCTGCCGATTCGACCACGGGCGATTTCACATTGATGTTTTGACCACTGACGTAATGAAAAAAAATACAGTAAAAATACAAGCTAGTTCATCAAAAAATATTTTCAATTTTCTCGTTGAACGTGTAAAGTAGAATACATAAAATTAAAAATCGATTATTGCTTTCGAGAATTAAAGATTTTCCATAAAAGATTTCACTTCCTAAATCTCTAATATTGTTAGATCTAGAGCAGGAGACCCCACCCCCAGCCCCACAAACATTTTGTTCTCTGTGACGCGAGCCATGCCAAGGGACATGAAGGTCCCAGAACCGCGATGAACGGGTTAACACCGAGCGCTGGTGAGGTCGTTTAAGGAACAAGACAAGACACGACTCGCTCGCTGTTTGCCATCACTCATTCCGCCTGGAGTTTTGAGGCAAGGGAACCTCGAAATTGATGACAGCGGCCCTATACTATTGAGCAAGTAAGATATATGCGTTGATATATGATATATATAATCGTTTTCTGCCTCTATTTCTTGTTAAAGTTAACTTTAAAAAAATACCAGAACCAGTGTTTTCAAAATGCACAATCTTAGTGCTAGTCCAGTGCATAGACTTCAGACATGATTCCAGAAGTCCAGATTTAGATCAGGGAATACTCAATATCAGTTTGAAATTTATAGCAGTTACAGACTTAGTACCTGTTGAAGTCAAATAACTATAACTTTCAAAGTCGATCAGGTACAGACTGTAAATTATAGCTGGCGCTTGTAACACAATTTTTCCTTAATCAACCTACTGTTGGATAATCATTTCATAGGAATAGCTATAATAACACCAAACCTAACCATAATCTTTGAACCAAACACACCCCAAATTTATACTTTTCCTATACTTGCGCGACTTAACATTCCCAATCGTACAATGACGTCAACTTGCCGTGGTGTCCCCCAAATTTGATGAGCTCACATTTTTGAAGGAATGAGATTCAGATGAACATATCCTTAGAAAAAAGCATTTTTTAAAAACTTAAATTAAATCAGTTTCCTTTAAAAGTTCATACTGTCAACTTAACTTAGTGTCAACACTCCATTGTAAGCGTATATCTCCCTCACCATTCGTTAAAGCAGCAATAATTCTTCATGCTCCACAAATCGCGAGATTTGTTTATGTTCGAAGAACGAATGAAAAAAAAAAGAAACAGCTGAGCGATTGAATGTAGAGGATGAATGTGTTACACAAGTAAAGAGAACATATAATGTTCGCAAACTTCTTCTATGATGTGTCGGCAAAAAAATTATTGCTAATATTTAAGAATTTTTTTCCTAAGAAAACATTGTAAGGACCTGATTCATGAGAGGTGAGGTGAAATGTAATTGTAGTTTTTAAAGAAAAAAAAGACATGTTGAGTATTAGACAGTGGCACAACGTATGGAGCACCAAGCTGGGTGGTGGTTACCCCCATGTGCAAACATTACAGAAAGCGTGAAATTCAGTACCAAAGGAAAAGCGAAAATTAAAAAAATAATTTGACATCTGTCACATTTATCTCTCCTCAACCTTCGCAAATAATTAAAGCGTAGAAAGGAAATTATTAAATCGTATATTCCGACGTATGCTACTACTTATGTGTATAGTTTGTGATGTTTTCAAAATTCCGGGATCGTCTTATACGCCTGGAGCCGTCTTATCGCAGTTTTGTATGTTCATTCATTACAGCACCTGCAGCGTAATTCAGTACAATGTACAAACCGTTAACAGTCCAGACTATTATGTCTCCACCACCAAGAAGAAAGAAACATAAAGCCAGTTCCAAATTTAATTGTGTTGGAAGTCTTTCAAACAATTAAAATAAGGTAGATTTAATGCACATTTACACAAGGAATTGTCACCGTGACCAAAAAAAAATGCTCTAGAGTTGTTTGAGTGGTTAATGGGGGGTATCAAAAAGTTTTGGGCATTAATTATAATAATCATATAGTGAATTTAATTTATTAAATATGTTTGTATGGTAAGGAAATGTAATTTACAAAAGAGCGCTACAGTGATTTGACTTGTATAATTTTACAGTTAATTTAATTGCCTTTTATGTTATAAATATATCAGCTTCAACCAAATGACCTTAAATACGAGAGTTAACCACTATTTTTTTTTATAAGTAAAATTTAAAATAAAATATAACATAGTGTTTTTTCCCCATTAGATTTGTGACAATGGTGGGCAGGACTCCATTCACCATGGACGATAAGAAAAAAATTGACGCTGACGCCTCAAATTTTACAACTCCCACCGATGACAAAACGACTAAAACATTTGAAACGACAAACGCCGAACAGATGCAAGCCTCCGCCGCATATAACCAGCTCGGGCAACGCCCCCAGAAAAAGTCTGCCTCTAAGCTGAAGATCCACGTTTGGGTGCTGTACGCTGTTGTCGTTTGCCACAGCCTGATTCTTTTCATCGGCTACATAGAAATAACATCCCTCAGAGCGGCGACCAAGCAGGTGACCATAGATGACGTGGTCGAACTATCCTTCGGGAAAGCGAGAGAATCGGCCGATGGTGACCGTCACCTCAAAGTGCCTTACTTCCCGGGTGACAAGATGAGCCAGGAAGGATTCCTCTCGGCTGTATCGTCACCCACTGGAGAACGGATGAAAAGGGAAGCGGAACAAAACGAGGCAACGGGTTCTGACGATGACTGGAGTTTTCCTGGGATTTCGGTAAGTAAACTGTAATTTAAATTACGTTGTTTTTATTTTTATTTTCGGGGGGGGGGGGTGAGGTGAGATTTCGATTTTTGAATGCACGTGTAAGAGGTCCCCAGACCATCACTAGAATAATAAGGTTTTTCTGACAGGCATTGTTTTGAGCAACAAATGATTGTAATTATGATGATTTACACTGATATTTTTCTTCTTTTTTTGTTGTCTATATTCCCCATGAAGTGGTTTAGTTGCCATGACAAATGACGTCTTGCAACTGGGGGTCGGAGAGGGAAGCGGGTCACAGATTTGTTACGATGTGTAAGGAGGGGGAAAAGTTTAAGAAATGTGACCTCACATCAAAACGCGCAACTTAAAAGAACATTTCTACTAAATATTTGATTGCTTACAATTTAGTTAATTACGTTTTACATTGCTTCGCGCGTGTTTGGTTATTGGAGTGAAGCCTTATATTAAAACCTTACTTACGCAACAAAGGGTGATTTAAATAGTGCTCATTTTAAAATAGAAACTGCGGCTTTTTGGGGGAGGGGGAGGGGCGGCAAAGCCTTTTTGAGTCTTTAAGTGGAAATGTAAGGGATGGATCTAAGATTTTAGATGACATGTGATTTGGGGGGGGGGGGTAAAAATCAGCCAAACCTGCCTGAAGTCATTTATGGATTGGCCCTTATGATTTTAGAAACTTGAGTATATGTATTATGTATTATTGACTAATTGTTTGTGTGTGGAGGGAATATGAACTTTTCTTTTAATCTGCTTTGGTAGGTGTTGTTATGCAATAATTTTCTGATACTGTGGGAATACGGTGGTCGAGTGGCAGCGCGCTCGACTGGCGAACCGATGGTCACGGGTTCGAATCCATGTGGGGGCCAAAACGCAACATTTTTAAAAATTAATGTCTTAGCCGGGGCTTGAACCTACGACCTTTCGTGTGTTAGGCGAATGATATTACCACTGCACTACGAAATAATGCTTTTCTCAACTGAACACATTGTTGGTCTCGATGACCCCCACCCTCTGCACTACCTTTTCTTGGCAGCTGATTGGTCAGTGGGGTTAGACAGCTTGGTGTCCGGCATGGTTGGACAATGAGGAGAATTATATGTATATATTATCCTTCCAGATTAAATTAGAGTGGTGAGATTCTTTTTAAATTTTGGTCTAGTCATCAAGATAACAGACAATGGGAACTTTTAAAAGATCTCAATAATAACCAAACTTAGACTCAACACATTGTTTGTAAGAGGTCGAGGGGGAGCCGGTCGTTTTCAAGGAGATGTAGCTATAATATGGTTTTGTAAATTTGGAAACAAATGAAATGAAATTAGAATAAACATATTGAATTTTGATATTTTATTGAAATTCACACTTCAAAAATGAACATAATCGAAAGATACAATTATTGTAAAAAAAAAAATAAATAAACACTTTAAAATAGCTTTAGAAATTAATGTTTTAAAAAAAAAAATGCATATTAAAGGTTTTTTAAAAATACTATATGTTATAAAAATCTCTTTCTTTTTTTAAGAAAACTATTTTTTTAACCATTAGAAGTGCCTTAGTATAATTAGAAAAGGTAGTCGAAAAATCTAACCAAGATGCTGTCTTCGACAAATTCACAAAATGCCCGTTCCCTTCTGCCAATTAATAACACCAGGAGCGAATTTCGAAATGTGAAAATTTGCCTTCAAATTCTACAGTATGTGCATGTTCTTTATTTGTGCAACACTTTCTGTCAATTTTAGTTAACGTCTCCAGGGGTGATAGTGATTGCAAGTGTACTAGTAATTTGTCGTCGTGCGCAGTTTCCTTATCAGGTGACATCTATTTGGATTCTTCTCTGCTCGTTCATTATTCTCCTATTTCACATGCACGCTAACTTCTTTTAACAATCTTTGTTTTATCTTAATTTGGGCAGATAGTGTGCGTCTATGCGTTGTGTCATCGTGACATAAGTATTGTTATCGGGGCAACGACCTGTCCTGAATACAATATAATGTAAAGGAACTGACATAACTCAGTTTTAACAATGACGACACGCGATTCTGGCCTATTTTTAACCCCTCTCCGCCACGGCACACTTCATCACAAAAACGTATACCCCTTCTTCAATATGACGTCACAAAGTTTTAAAACCCCCTCCCCCCAAAAAATAAATAATTTTTAATTTAAAAAAAATATTTTAAAAAAAGCCATTTTTTCTAATTGAAAATTAGCATGATGCAAATTACTTCTTGGTTATTCAAATATGATTTATTTTTCATTTTCACTGTAATATCATAACATGGTTAAGGCCACTTAAAACGTCATTAAATAAATTGCAGACAATCAAATATTTAAGTGGAACATTTATTTAAATTTGCGCTTTTTCTTGAGGTGACAACACACTACCTAAACACACTCCCCCCTCATCACAGAGTTACAAGTGCGTGATCCCCCCCCCCCAACACACACTTTTATTTTTGGCGCGTGAAGTCATTTATGGACGTTCTCAATGGCTCAAAGAAATTTGAGTATTTATTCTCTAAAAACGATGCCTCGGAAAAAAAAACAACACCGGATAAAGGCTCTGATAAATAGTAGTTTTGGTGAAACTATTATATAATTGCATTAAAGCCTCTACAAAGAACGGTCTGGTTACCTTGTACAATACGAAACTAGAAATCTAACTATTAAAATTGCCATGTGTTTCAAAACAATATATATATATATATATATTTAAGTATTAACCCTTAAACTGATAGATTTGTTTTGAGAAAGAAAACCTCGGGAACAGACTTAATCTAAACACAATTTACATTTTCTTGCTTTTTTCTTTTCAATCTTAGTGGAATGTAAATGAATATTACAGTGTTTTTAATATTAATTTGTTTTTGCATCTCACAACAAACTTGCAGTGTGTGTGTGTTTGTGCATGCGTGTCCGATAAGCTCGTGGTCGTAAGGGGCTCTAATGTTCCCAATAGAACTTTCACGGGTCTGGTCTTGGTAGATTTGGCGGCGCCCATCTCCTCTCCAAGTCAGCGGATGCCTTTTCAGTAATGGTCATTTAGCAATATTTTTGTTGTGACCTTAACGTGGGCTAGATCCCAATCACCTCGCTTGTGAGTCTAACGCACTATGACTTTGCTATCCAGCTCGTTTATTACAGATAAAACGGATACATTTTGATATATTTTGATGCAATATATTTGCATAATAGCTTGTATTAACCTCATTTTTGGAAAAGCCAAAATTCGCATCGAGAGAAAAGAATCCATTAATTTAAAAATAAAATAAAAAATTGTTAAGTTGCTCTCCAGAAGTTCTAATTAAAGAGAATAAATCAGCTATTTTGGCTTCAATTTAATTTTATTCCTAGTAAATCTAATGCTGCTAATGAGGCTTTAGTAGTCCTCAATGATTAAATTGTTTAACATTTCATTACAATTAAAAACCATTTCTTTTTCAATTGAGCTTTTCGGTCAACGCTAAAAATTTGAAGAAAACAGAGGAAATTTGCATAAAGCTTTTGTAAACTTATATCAAAGTATTGAAGAATTAATTAACAAATTACACGCCTGTTAGATTTTAAGAAATTTTTACCGGTTTGTAAATAGGGAACCAATTTTGCCGTGTTTGCCTTTATGCAGAAATTGATTAGACATCAATCTTTTTCAGCAAATTGCGCTGACCAACTATTGTAGAGAGTCAAAGTTGTATTGTGCATCAGAAGGTTCCCCAGGTATTTCATTAAAAGGATTCACTTAGATAAAAAAATAATGCTATAGTGTAATTATGGAATTATGATTTATAATATTGATTTACAATAAAATTACAGATAATTACCTAATTTAAGATTTTTCGAAAAAAAAAGTAGACTGTGGAGATTAAAAATAAAAAAATGAAAAACTTCCTAATTCATAAATGTATAACAATATAATATAATTTAAGCCAAAACAGAAAATAGAAAATATTTTTTGGGTGACAAATACGTTAAGCGAAGTTTCCCCTCTGCTTAAGTCATCTCGCCATATAAATTATTATTTTGATGATTAAATGTGGGATATTTCTTTCGTTTTGTTAAATAACGATTATTGTGTTATGGAAAACTTCCTACACCAAAGAGTTATGGAACGCATCTCACCTCATGAAATGATAAACCAAAATATGTCAGAGATCTGGCTTTCCATGGTTAACGTACAGATACAATATTTAATAAATCCGCCGATTTGATTATATGAGAAAAATTTCAAATGTTCTTGGTCTCTTTTGTCCTCAGGGCCACCTGGTCAACGTGGAGATAAAGGTGAACCAGGAGAAAAAGGTGAACATTTGGTTAAGGGATGAATTTAAGTTTTTAATATAATGAACAGAGATTATAAAAGTTTAAAACAAATAAGCCAAAGCTGAGATATTAAAACCATTTTATGCCTTAAACCAGTCCAATAGATTTTCCATCAAGGAAACAAATTAGTGTCTGAATTACTTTTTCATTAAATATTACGCTACCGCCATGTATGTGGTGCCCCCTAAGAGATTAAGCCCCCTCCCCCGGTCCCCCAAACCCCTACAAAGTCCTAGCAGCTGATGACGATATTGATTTTGTGCCTACTAACGCAATGTAA
>MUZC01000032.1:917422-935182 GCA_002072015.1 Radix auricularia | reverse complement strand
CCCCCCCCCCCCGCTCTCTGGAGCGTGACGTATATTATTTGACTCTCCCCTTTCGAAAATATTAGCATTTAGAAAAGAAATATGAGCACTGTACTTTAATAAAGCACTGAATTTTGAAAGGTAAGTGTATGAAATTCCAGTTTAGTAACCAAAACTTGAAAACAGAAAACACAACTAGCTCTCTATATATTTCTCTTAAACAAGTAGATCTACAGTGGAACCCACTTATCTCGACCTCGGTTAACTCGCCAACCCTATTAAATCGACTTTTTGAAGTTGAACCGCCAAATTCTCTCTTTGTCTTAGCATTTACTCATCGGTTACGTCGATTCTTTAATGTCGCCGAACCCTAATATCTCGAACACTTAACGTTGGTTATCTCGTTCCCGATGACCAATCGCCAGGTTTTGAAAATGTTAGTTATCAATGCCATTTCACCATCTCGCTACCGTATTTTCGCTTATATAAGACGCGTCTTTACAAAGTTTTACGTACCCCTCAACCTGGTTGCGTCTTATATTAGTGGACGTCTTGTCTAAGTATTTTTAAACATGAAGGATACAGTGTGTGATATTGAAAGACGATTATTTCGGTTATTATTCCCGTTTCACGATTTTCTCATTCCCAGTTATACAACCGTTAACCCTTAAGAGACAGTTTTAGGGTCTGGTCCGTATTTTTCCTTATTTTATTTTTAGAACCAACAAAGAGAGTGCGTATGAAACGTTCACCTCGAGCAGTCTGGAGGTGACTTCAAGGAACAGGTGACGTCACCGCCCGCGTGTGTTAGTTCTCGTACTTAGCTTCGCCAACTAAGAGAATTAAAAAAGAAATCGCTCAATAGCTGAAATCCACTAACAGTGATCACGTGTATTTTTACTATTATGTACATACTGGAATAACGGCAACGCTTTTGTGTTTTAAAAAACAAAAAAAAAAAAAAAAACCACACAAAAAACATACACGTGCATGTACATTCTCAATTATTAAAGCACATCATGTACATAAAGAAATTTCAAGCACATGTTAAATTTTGCCACCATATTGGTTTCGTTTATCTCGATCACTTGTTATCTCAACGCTTTTTGGCAAACACCTAGGCAGGCGCGACTTAAACGGGTTCATCTGTATTTGCAAACGAGCATGACATATGACCCTCGCTGAGGCCGTCCGTGGACCTATCAGTTTATGGTTGGCAAGCAAAGGCAGTGGACGGGGGTGGGGGTCATCGAGACCAGCAATACTTGAGTTCGCTATCGTTGTTCCTTCACTAAATTACATGCACTTTGTAGTGTAGTAGTTATTACAACCGCCTAAGACATTATATTTTAATTTAAAATAATCCCCCCCCCCCTTTCTTTTCCGCCTTTATTGTTGAACATGACTTCGCAACATGGCTGTAAACTTTGTTTTGCTACATTGAGATAACTTTGGTGACGTGTTCTCCGTTATTCTAAGTAGCAGAAAAGTAGTCATACATACTCCTCAGCAACACGTTCAGTACATGGATAATTCAGGAGTAAATAGTCGTGAGGAAGAAATTATTGCAATTTCCGAAATACTTTCCGCCAACACCATCGAAGAATAAATAAATAAAAAAAACCCGAAGAATAAATTTGGCGGGACAGCCATTTGCCAATCTGAAACAAGTCTGGAGATCTACATACATCTCTGTCAAAACAAAAGTAAAGATCTTTAACACCAACGTTAAAACGGTCCTACTTTATGGATCAGAAACATGGCGAACAACAGAGATAACAAAAAATAGACTCCAAACCTTTGTTAGCAGATGCCTCAGAAATATTCTGAAAATAAAAACGGTTCGACGAGGTCGAAAACTCCAAACTGTGGGAGAGGTGTGGACAAAGGACAGTAGAACAATATATCTTTGAAAAGAAGTGGAGATGGATTGGACACACCCTTCGAAAAGATGACAGCAGGGTGAGGCAGGCCTTACATTGGAACCACCAGGGGAAACGCCAGCCAGGAAGACTCAAGCGTACATGGAGACGGAGCATGTCAGATGAGGCTGGTAGATCTGGAAAGAGCTGGGAAGAATTGAAACGACTGGCAAGGGACCGTGCACAGTGGCGAGCTACGACAGAGGCTCTGTGTTCCACAAGGAACCTAAAGGACAAATGATGATGATGATGATGAACATCATCATTTATTTCCGGGAACGTATTGGAGTTTACTATCCCAGTCAACATTTGCCTATTCACCTGATCTTTAGCGGTCTTTCCGTTCATGGCCATTACGAAGTTAACTTGCCTTCACACATGATGACTTTCTGGTGCCATCTATTGACATTGCAGTAATGTCCAAAAAAATTTCACAGCCACCTTATGACATTGATAGGACATCAACATATCACCATCCTGATTTAAATGTACCACCACATTTCAAAACATACTCTATTGAACGAACGGATTCCGGAGTAGAACTCGAATTTACCGTCTGTATGTTAATAGTATATAAATAAACAGAAAAAGCACAAGACAGGTGCAAAAAAGCTTGACGAATGATCCTCGCCAGGGTCGGCCAATCACGGTTTATGTTTGGCAAGCTAGGGTGGTGCAGGGTGGGGGAGAAGTGCCCCAGTGCACTTGTTTCGAGACCAACAATGCGTCAGTAGTCCCCCCCCTAAATTCAATCGTGTCGTTCTGGTTTCTTCGTTATGTAGTTTGTGTCCGTTCTCCTCCCCCTTCTTTGCACTTTATATGAGCAAGCCTGCGGCGTATGCTACGCAGTGTGTCACATCTAGTATGAAACAGTGTGTTATGTTAATATCAGAAAAAGTAAAAATAGTCAAAACATTTTATTCCCCCCCACCATTACAGTGTATTTTATTTAGTGTAATACTCAATTATCTTATGACAATTAATTGTTGCAAAAGTCCAATATTCATAATACAAAGAATGATAACGAAAAATATAGAATCAATTAATCGATTAGCCATAAATTTAATTATTTATTCATTAATTACTCGATTAATCGATTACTCATTAATTTATGATAAGCTAAGTTGTCCTCGACATATTCATGTCAATTTCAATTATAATGATATTGACACTCTGCCTACCAACACAATGCCCTGAGCTTTGATACAAACTCTTAAACGTACATCTAATGAAATAAACTAGAAACCAATGTCTTACAATTGCTAATGATTTGTCACTTTAGGGGAGCAAGGATTAAGTATCACTGGACCAAAGGGCGAGCCTGGCTTTCCTGGAAGTTTTGGTTATTAGCTCTACAAGTCGGTATACAATTATTGTGTTTGCTTGTTTGTTTAAATCACCAAGGGAAGTATATTATTGTGATTTTTACGTGCAATTGTAAACGAATTATACATTTTTCCCACTGTTCAGTGTAAAAAACAATTTTTAAAAAATATTAATGAAAGCCGCTAATCTTCCTTCTAGGAAGGATAGGTCCAGTGGGTTCTAAAGGCGAAAAGGGAGACACAGGTGAGTGTTTTAATAAGTCATCAATTTTTAGTTTTTGATAGACTAAAATACAAACAATGTGATAACTAAAGATAACAATAAAACTTATGGTACTTTATCAAATCAAAAAAATGGAGCCTTCGGGTATAGCCACACTAAAAGTCTCAAATAATAGAACCTATAATGATAATGAGACTAAAGCTAATATCCTTAACCAATATTTTGCATCATTATTTTCTGCCTCAGGCGACAAGTAAATTTCAATAAATTTAAATAAATTGGAAGAAATAGGTAACATAACTGTAGATGAGATAGGTATACATTCACTCCTAAAACTTAAAAATAAACAAAGCTACTGGCACAGATGAATTACCTGCCAGGTTATTAAAAGAATTAAGCAAGGAACTGTCCCCAATCCTTGTAGTTCTTTTTCAAGCCTCTCTTAATCAGGGTAAAGTACCCCATGATTGGAAATTAGCCAATGTAACGCCACTCTTTAAAAAAGGTGATAAGTCCGACCCTGATAATTACAGACCTGTATCACTTACTAGTATCACCTGTAAATTACTGGAACACATAATATATAGCAGAATAGTTAACCACCTTGACAAATATAATGCCCTATACCCACATCAACATGGCTTTAGGAAGAACAGATCATGTGAAACACAATTGATAGGTCTAATAGATGATCTATCAAAAGGCTTAGATAATAATGATCAAATAGATACAATATTACTAGACTTCTCAAAAGCATTTAACAAAGTTCACCACCTTAGTTTACTTAAAAAAACTTAAATACTACGGAATCTCAGGTCCCTTACATCACTGGATCCAAGATTTCCTATTGGGTAGGGAGAAAACTGTAATAATTAATGGATCTAAATCTACACCAATAAAGGTTAACTCAGGAGTTCCACAAGGAACTGTCCTAGGTCCCTTACTATTTTTAATTTATATAAATGACTTACCCAACAATATCTCATCAGGAACTAAAGTTAGGTTATTTGCTGATGATTGTATAATCTATAGAACAATCAAGTCAGAACAAGATAGCAAAATTTTACAAAAAGACTTAGATGAATTAATAAAATGGGAAACAAACTGGAGTATGTCCTTCCTCCCAGAAGAAATGTCAACTGCTAAGAGTAACAAAGAAAAAGAAACAAATAAATTCAAAATACTTCATTCATGGAAAAGAACTAACCCAAACTAAAGATGCAAAATACTTAGGAGTCATTATAAATGAGAAACTATTTTGGAACCCCCATGTAAATGAAGTTATTTAAAAATCAAACAAAACCTTAGGCTTTATAAAAAGAAACTTTTACAAATGTAACAAAGATATAAAACTAAAATGCTATTTCACCCTGGTGAGACCTTTACTAGAATATGGATCTTCTGTATGGGACCCATCCACCAAAGAAAATATTGATACGTTAGAACAAATCCAAAAAAGAGCTGCCAGATTCATTACTGGAGAATATTCAAAACTGACAAGATTAACACCTGTAGTTAAATCATTAAACCTTGAAACACTAGAGGATAGAAGAACCAAGAGTAAATTAGTAATTATACATAAGGCCATTAATTCTAATTTAGAAATACAACACAAAGATAACTTAATACAACCCTCAAATAGATATAAAGATAAAAACACCTTTCTTATTCCATATGCAAGAACATATTCGGTATTCGGGCGTGGAATGGGTTGCCTGAAGAAACCAGAAAAGCCAACACTTTATCATCATTTAAAACTCTAGTAAGAATACAGGACTAAACACAAACCATAGAAATACGTAGGACGCAATAATCTTCTGTACAGAAGGAGCTTCTGTAACATATAAGATAAGATAAACAGAGTTAATATTGACAAAAGAGTTTACATGGATGACGTGATATTGTAAACGAGTTGAACTGTTGAACAAGCTAATAATATAGCCGATCATAGAGTGTGACAAAACAGTTTCCTTTTGCTCACTGTATCTAAAACTTAAGTAAAATAAAATGTCTCTCTCCCCACTCATACACACTTGAATGTAACAGCTCCTTAACTTGATATTATATAACAAAAATTACTACAATTTAAAAAGAAATATAAAAAATTAATAATAAATAAATAAAATTCAGTGAGGAACAAAATATCGTGTTCTTTCCCTATTACGATTCTTCGTGAATTTTATGCTTACTTATTTGTTAAAAATAAAATTATAATTGTAAAAAAACGGCTTATTTACAATGCGAATATATAGAAAATAAAATAATATGTTACTCGATGAAAGCTGCTGGTTAAATTTATATTATTTAAAATAAGGTCAAATATTAAAGTTTACCATTTTACTTCTTCTGTTGGGGCATTGATTTTTGCCTGTTGGTGTAAAATTATGAAATTAATTTTCAGACTTCTTTTTAAAATTTCATATGAATACATGAACTTCAAAGGTGGGAAGCAGTTTGAATAAAAAGTTCTTTGGGAAAATTGAAGTTTTGCCTATTTGCCATAATAAAAAAAGGATGCTATCTCTTAAAATGTTTATTCTTCTTCTGAACAGGGGCTAATGCTTATTATCCTGTGTCCAAAGGTGAACCGGGGAGTCAAGGCGCACCTGGCATACAAGGTATTGACTGACACCATGGTTAAATCTAGTCTATTAAATTCTAATTATAAGTCCACCAATTCTAAGATTGATACTTGTACGGAAAACAGGAAAATAAAATAAAAGAATATCATTAAGTACAACGCTACATTCACAGACTATTTAGGATATCTGTGACTAAATATAATACCTAATTACTTTGCACAGAAAGAGCATCTTTAATGATTAAGATAAAATATAATCTGCAAAAAAGAGACATCGTGAAATTCAATTCGTATTCACAAAAGTGCATTTTTACTTGCAATGAAGCTAATAGTTCGTGCTGAGTTTTTTTGTTATACTTTGCATTTTGTATGACAATGTACACCAACAGGAATTAGATGTATTTCCCTCAAAGATGTTGCAAAGGGCCGTCTATAAATGACATCACACGCCTAGGGGGGAGTCAAGCATTTGTGACGATGTTTTACGAGAAGGGGGATGTTAAGAAATGTGACGTCATAAAAAAGCCCAACTTTAAATAAAGTTCCACTCGGCTAATTCATTTTTGGCAGTTTATTTAATGACGTGTGAAATGGCTTCCGCGTGTTATGTTTAGGCCTGTTAACGGGAACCCGTTGCCGTGCAATTACCCGGGTTGTAAAATTACGCTCGGGTACCCGTACAAATGTGGCTGCCACGTCTATACAACGCTGGCCAAACTGTAACTCTTATGCGTTCACATTGGGGCCGCGGTGGTCGAGTGGCAAGCGCGCCCGACTGGCGTCCCGATGGTAGCGAGCCCGAATCCATGGGAAGCCAAGGACCCGCCTCCGTGGCCCAGGACGCCCCCGAGCCCCACCCAGCTCCAAATGGGTGAAAAGCAAATCCAGAAAATACAGCAGGCTGAAGTCGGAGACCACTGGCCAATTGGCGCAAAACTCGTGGCACGCAAAACTCAATATTCCATATTGAGAACGAAGAAGAAGAATGCGTTCACATTACGGCTCTAAAAATTTATCAAGTATTTGTCGAAGGGAATTGAAATAAAGTTCTGACAAACTAAAAGGTATTTTTAAACAAAATTTTTATCTGAACATGAAACGAAAGTCATAAAAAATAACTAGTTTTTTTAATGAATCAATGACAGGCAATGAACGATTTTTCAAAATACGCCGACATTATTTAGTTACCAGTTGAGAGGAGCCAATGATTTTTAATTTTTTACCCCCCCCCCCCAATTCCTATCTCGAAGATGTTGAAAAAGTACCTAATCTAAAAAAAAAATTAAAGTATATTTTAATCCTTCAAAGATGAATTTTCTGCTATGACGATATAAAAGACAGTTTTTTTTATCGTTTTACATCTGTAGAAAACAAAAGGTTGAAAATACTTTGGGCTTGATTTAAATTTCAATTAAAAATTACTACCGCGGCCAATGTTGCCTTTCAGCAGCATGTTGGCGCAATTCTCTGACAGACGCCGCACACCTAACATTAGAAGGAACGATGACCACCGCCTAGCGAACGTTAACATACGAGATGCTAATCTCGTGAGGACCTGACTGAAGGTTACGCCATCACGTTGAAAGCATCAGTTTATTGTAGTTTTAATGTATAAATTTGACGAATGCAGTTATAGCAGGAATAAAAGTTTGTAGAGCATAATAATGTTTTTTTTTAAAAAGTATGCCTGTAACTACTGTGTGAAATTTGGTGCATGGATGGTGTCTAGGTTGCATTCTATCGCCGTCAATACCGCGAAAATTATGCGGCGTTTTGGCCGAGTACCCACGCAGTGTTTTTCAAAAATATTGACATCACTAGTTACGATATTAAATAGTTGGCAGACTTATAAAAGACATATATAAATGTAAAAAAAATAAAAATGTGAAATTCTTATTTTCAATGAGAAAATACGACCTTTGAGAGGGGGGGTTGTCAAAGCTTTGTGACGTCAAATTGCAGGCAGGGTCTCAGTCTTTGGGACGAAGTGTGACGATGAAAAGGGGGGGGGCTCAAAAATCGGCAAACTTTGTTTGACGTCATTTATGGACGGCCCCAAAACTTAAATTAAGGTTTGAATATTGTTAATGAGTGATTATATTTTATGAAATGTTCAGATTTGATTTTTTTCCGCCACAGCCACTGTTTTACCTGAGCAATAATTTTACTGATTCAGACAGATTATTTGTGGAAAACAATACATTTTAAGATTTATTAAAAGTCAATTACAATTGTTAACGCTTAGGCAAATGACTACTTCATTCGAAACCAACAAAAGAGTTTAAATTATTTTAACTTCATATTGATTACATTTCTAAATAATCCCGAGAATGTGTCATTCCCAGGGAATAAAAAAAACTTTCTTTTAATTTCCCTTTTGAAATGGTACTTTAAGGTTATGTTTGCATGATTTACAAAATAAAATTATACTCTAAAAAACCATACTAAACTACATTTAAATCTATGATTTGCATATGTATTTTTCACATCAAACTTATAACACTGACAAGAAAATCAGTAACTCAATGAAAGCCGATAGTCAAATATAATGTTAGTTATTAAGAAAGTCAAATTGTTTTATTAATAGTTTAAGTTGCTTGGACGAGGCATTGAGTTTGTTTTTAGGTGTTTGTTTATGATATATTATAAAATCGTAATTTTTAGACTACTTTAAAACTTTTATAAAAATTCATAAACTTCAAAGGTTGCTTTAACTGTTAAAAAAAGGTAGCTGTAAAAATATATGCCTTCTTTTACAATGATATTTGTTTTTCTGAACAGGGAATCCAGGCATCAATGGTCTTCCTGGGCCCATGGGACCCAAAGGTGCACCGGGGCCCCAAGGGTTGGCCGGCATGCAAGGTATTGACGGACACAATATAATAAAAACTGTAGTCTATTTGTTTATAAAACTACTAAATCTAAATTTTATTTTTTGTAGCAAAAAAAAAACAAAAAAAAACATGGAAAAAAAACATTTTTTTCACAAACAGTTTAGGCCATCAGCGACTACTTACATCACCATACTGTATACAAGGAGCATCTGTAATAGTTAAGATCAAATATAATCAGTAAAAAGAGACATCACGGAATTTAACTCATATACACAGCAATGGCTTTTTAAAAACTTTCAATGAAGGAAAGATTTTGGGCTGAGTTTTTTGTAATACTCTGAATTTTGTAGAGACTAGACACCGCCATGAATTATATGTTTTCTCCTTAAAGATGTTTCAAACTGTGTATACAGTTTTGACAATTGTTCATGAGGGATCTTATTATAACTAATGGATTGTTTACATTCAAAATAATTTTAAAAAATCATGTTAAGCCTGGTACCTATTGGAATTCAGGACGTGTTAGCGCATTTTCGTATTATGTATCAGTACTTATATTAGATATCAGAATTATGTAGTTATCAGTAATTGTGTTTAGATTTTAGACATATTTTTATGAATTTTCTTGTGTAATGAATATACCTGACATTTTTTTTATTTAAAAGTCATTTCTTTACATTTTAAAAAAAAATTATTTTCTCTTTAATCCAACTACAAGTCACCACAAATGATGACGTAAAACTCTCTAAACTTTTACACATATTCTAATGACGTCAACTAAAAAAAAACAACTAATTCTTTTGCACCCTTTCGCACCACTCTTCAATGCTTGAAGAATTATGCATTCGACTTCCGGCAATGGCGGCCGTTCCCTGCGCTAGTGTTACCTCTCGATTCGAAATATTTTTTGGTAGTTTTAACGGGGTTTTTAAACGGATCGAATAACTGAGTGTTGATGCACAAATGGCAGGTCAGGGCATACAAAAAACATATATACATCATGGGTCTAGGACTTATGGATGCTGTGATCAAGGGTGATGACGGACGGACGGACGGACAAAACGGGTGCAATAGCGATTTCGACATCTCGAAAATGCGCTAAAAACAACAACAAACTTTTCTTTAAAATTTTCACACCCAGCAAGTTTTAGCTTCATCATACAACGTAAACTTATCATTATGCATCTAATGAATAATTATGTGGTAAGTTTGGACAAAGTCTCAAAATTAATGTATTTACAACTTCTTTTGATAGTGTCACTCCCAACACCATTTTAAATATGTAGTTTACAAAGAAAAATAATCTCAATCTAACAATAAAATCACACCTAACAAGACAGTATTTGCTTGAGTCAGAAATTAATTATATTTATGTTGCAAAATAATTCAAGAGACTTATGTTTTTAAAACGAAATTCTATGTCTTGGAAAACAAAAACTTGTCTTGGCTGTTTCTATTTTATACCTTAAGGGCCGTCCATAAAGTACGTCACGCTATTTTTGACCATTTTAACTCCCCCTCCCCCTGTCACAAACTGTCACAAATCTCGGGGGCCCCAAAGTATGTTACACTTTCTAAAATTTTTTTAAAAAAAATTAACAAAATAAATAAAATTTAATGTAAACACCGTGAGGTCACACGTGGCTGGACACCCCCCTCCCCCTATCACAATTTGTCATACTTTCTTACCTACTCCCCCCTCTGTAGCGTGACTTACTTTATTGACGGTCCTTTAAAAGTCAATCATAAACATTAACAGAGTAAGTTATCAATACTTTTATTATTATTAAAGATAATGGAGGGTCATCTGGGGCCTCTCTGACATTATTTCACGTGGGCATCATCTAATATGTTCATCAAATGTAGTTAGTTGAAGGAATCAGCAATTATATAAAAAACGACAAAGCTTATGACATGTCCTACTCTGATAATTTGAAGGAAATTTTTTTGTTTGAATCAGTTTCAGCAAAATGCACTAGCACTTTTTGAATGAACAATGGCAATTAAATTATTTCAAACATTTTTGTCTATTTAAAAACAAAGATTTTTCGTTTGAATGAATGCATTATTAGTAATGATTTCCTCGCTAAAAATCAAATTTAAAAAATCGATTTAGGTACATACAGCACTAATAGCATCATTAAAGTTAACTTTTTAAAATTGCCTGAACAGGTCCACAAGGCCCAAAAGGAGATACAGGATATTGCAAAGGTACGATGAAATTTAAGACTTTAAGATGTTGTCCTTTTTCTAACATTTTATAACATTATTATGGCATCATCTTAGCAGGAGCAGCTATTAAAAACAATCAAGATCTTCATCTGTGCAACACCTTTATCGTTCTCTTTACATTTATTAATAACAACATGTATTGTAACATTTTTCCCATGACAAAGGCCCTCATCAAGCGATTTTATAGAGTCACAGACTATCATCGTAAAACGTCAAGTAATATTATCAACATAAACATCTCTGACTGTCACACTAAGTTAATTTTCACAAGAAAAATGATGGTAAACATTAAGCATGATTTCGACCTATATTTCAGACCTAAAGATTAAAAAATTAGAAAAAATAAAATGATTTTATACACATTTTTATTCATCAGGTGACAATCAGGTGGAAATTGTAAAGGCTATTTACCTTTGTCCTCAGATAGCAATTAATGTTTCAAATCAACGTGGTTTTCTTTATTTTGTTTAAATTGTGATAATTTGGGCTCAATCAATTGGACCAAATGAATTATTTATTATCATTTCATTTAACTAATTTCCACTCTTCTTTATAATCTTGATTGCATAATTTGAGAAATAAATAATCAACATCATCAAATACCACCTTTCTACGAATTCTAAAAACACATAATTTATTTTCATTCTCTTAACCCTTCATGCCACCAATTGAGAATGATTGTTTATTATTTTTATCTCAATGATTAAACTTTACTTTTATGATTGTAGCCTCTTGTTTGGATGTAGACCAATCAGGACAAAGTGAGTATCATTAATCTTTGTCGTTACATTTTATCTAGCATTTCTGTTTCTGAATGATGCAAAAAAAATTTTTTTTTTTAATGCCAATGATGCTTCTTTCCAAAAGGAAATACAAATTTAAAAAATATTAAAACAATATCAGGAAAATTATTTAATCACATTCGAGCAACAAAGATAAGGAATAAATATATAGTTTATTGATTAGTCTTCTACCCAAGTAAATCAGTGCATGAAGTGACTTCGAGCTAGATATGACCAAAAATGTTACCTTCCTAATGATGTTCTATTCTTTAAAAAAATAAATGATGTGACTAAACTTCTGTGGTTTTATGTAGATGAGCAAACCACGCCCGTACCCACATTTCCACCACGAGTATCAGGTAAGGTGTTAACAGTTACAAATTACCGACTCTACCAAATTATTGACAAGGTGTGGACGAAAAAAATATATGAAAAATTAGCATCTTTTATTGAAATGTCAAATTTAAATATCATTTCTATCGTAATATTATTTGTACTGTTTTTTTTTTGTTAAGATGCTCTTAGTTCACTTAATTATGTCCCCAGACCTAGACATACGTCTTTTTAAAAAAATCTGTTTAACAAATTAATGTTTTCATCATTTATATAGATCTAAATATTGTTTTCATTTTCATAATGAAGAAAATTTCCTGTTGGTATATTAACGTATTGTTATTATTGTATGCGATATGATACTAAATGGCAATAGCTTATTTTTTGAAAACTTTCTTCCACTAAAAACAGATTATTTTACAATTTGGTAATCATAATTGGTTATATTTTTCATAAATTAATCAGATTTTTAATACACTAACACAAATGTAATTTTCATGTGAGTTGTGCAGAACTCAGTTAAATATTCAAGAAATTAAATCCGTTTTGTTAGAAACGTTTGTAGAAAATTAAAAAAAAAAACAAGTCGGAAAAGACACATTTTCTCTGTTACAGTAATTTAATAGAAACTTAGTTATTCATTAAAAAATAACAACATAAAACTAAAGTTTAAATACAATTTGTACATTAACACCTTTGCTTTTTAAATCGTACCAAAGGAAGAAGAGTTAATACTTTTAAGCGTCACTAATTATGTGAATGGCCATCTTTAGAATGCAGAATTGACGTCATCGGTAGGCCAACGATCGTACAGAGAAATTTATCCTCCCCTTACGGCACGTGGATGGTTGACTCCAAGCGCACGGCCGCGACGGCCAACAAGGTATGGGTCACCCTAGGACTCGAGGGAGAAACCGTCCTAGAATACAGCTCCTTTGGAAACTTCAAGAAAAATATTTCGCAACGAGAAATCAGCCTCGGCGGCACACCTTTCTTCGGGACCGGTCACGTGGTTTCCGGGGGTTTCCTCTACTACCACTGGGCCCACCAGCAGAAAATAGTCAAGTTCAATTTGGAGATGGGGGAGGTCATCGCTGTGAAACAGATCGCTGGTCTTAACCACAAGGCCTTGAACGGCTCGAAGACGTTCCTGTACCGCTCTCAGAGCTCGTTCGTAGACTTTAACGTTGATGACAACGGCCTGTGGATGATCTACGGCCGCGAGGGGAGCACCAAGATGACCGTGGCCCTGCTGGACGAAGGGACTCTTGACATCGTCAAGTCCGTCCGAATGGAGGTGCCGTTAGGCTCAAAAGGCAACGCGTTCATCGCCTGCGGTAAGCTCTACACGGTGCGGCACCACAACCAGATGATCTCGTTCTTGGACGAGGAGCATGACCTGTGGCACAGCAAGGTCCGGCTGATCAGTATACGGTTCAGCAACCCGTACCTGAACACCGTCATGGTGACCTACGACAACGTCAAAAGGATGCTTCTGTCCTGGGACAATGGCAGGATGCTGAGGTTATCTATAATTCTTGATGATAACGTTCACGAGCAGGACGAGTTGCTTGATTGAATACCTAAATATTTATTTGGCGTACTTGGCTAGTTATTACTAAATAAATAAGTTAAGCAAGTCCCTACTGTACTTATTAAAAATGATATTTTAAAATAATGTTCCCATTTTTGTCCTAATTAATTGTATCGACATCTCTTGAAAATATTATGCTAATATAAAGTGTAGAATTTCGATTTAATGTGTGTGTCATTATTTAAGTAAGCAATATTTGAAGAAACAAATTTCTTTGTTTCTATTTAAAGAAAAAAAAAACAACAGGTTTTTGTAAATGTATATTTTTAAAATTCATTTGTTTAAATAAATTAAACAGAATCTTATTGCTGTTTTAAGGTATTAGGTATTAGTTAATTAAAAAAAAATTCAGACGAAAATTTGTTCTTTATGCAAAGCATTATTTAAACAAATATTATAACAGGAAGCTAATAGTTATTTTCATATGTATTATAGCATGTGGAACTGAATTGAAGTTCAAATCATAGATCTAATAATTAAAAAAAAAATAATGCAACCTATTAAAATTCCTTTAAACAAACCCTGGAACATAATTCAAAGGCTTATTTTCTATATGTAAACATACTTTAAAAATGACCAATTATTACATAACAGTAAAATCAGTTTGGTGGCTGGATAGCCACCTCAGTTGTGCGCTCCCATCACATGCTGAGGCTAGAGGGATCTAGCCCTCGGTAAGCCACAATAAAATATATTAATGAATGACTATTTCTAAAAATTTCCATCGATGACTTGGAGAGGAGATGGGCGCCTTCAAGTCTACCAAAGCCAGAAAAAGGTCATTTCAAATGAAAACATTGCAATCCTCTACGATCACAAGTTTATGGGACAAAAAAAATCAGTTTAAAGATTTTTCTCAATATTTAAACAACATTAAATCTTAAATGAATTAGGTACAAACATATGCATAAAAATCGATTCAGCAGCTTCAAGATTCAGATATGATTTCTCATTCTTGCACCATCACCAGAGGAGTGTTATAAATATTTTAAATCTCTTTTGAAAGAATAATGGCCTCCATAAAGGCACGTAAATCTCTATCCAAATTGAAAATAAGTTCAAAAATACTTAGCACACCCCGAAATGCACTTGAACAAATGATTAGATTGGAAAATAAATAACTGAATTTCTGAGCGTTCTCTTTTTTAAATCTATAGTTTTTTCTTCTCATTAAACAGAATCAAAACATGTTGGTCTCCTTTATTTCATGACAAGGGGCAGCTAACACTTAACCTATTCACTATTCGAAAAAGAAAAACCAACAATTATAAGATAGACCAATTTTTTGGCTGACTATGAATGATGGGTGGATTTAGATATTAAAAACTTAAAAAAAAACAAAAACATGGACGAATCAGATCATATTTCAAAGTTCCTTAATTACTATAAAAGAGAATTAATTTCAAACTTCCATAAATGAATTAAGAAAATGACATAATGTTGTTTATTCGTATGCCTGTCTGAGGTTTGTATAAATTATTTTTGCGTTGCAATTCAAAGTTTAAATTTTATGCACTATTGACTTTGCTAGCCAGCCGCCATAGTTATAGAACGTAAAGCATAAATGAAGCATAAAGCAGAAATGACTTACGCTAAGAAGTCCTCCACTGACCTGGAGAGGGATGGGCGCCAGTGTCTACGAAACCCGAGAATGCTCTAATGGAAACAATAGAATCCCCTACGACCTCGACAAAAAAAAAGAGGTTATGGGACTTAGAAAATATGTACTATGACAACTTGGATCTTATTTATTTTTAGTCTCTAATATTTTAAAATTCTTTCAGCATGTGCATTCCTATACGATTTCTCATTTATTACTTGTCTTGTGTACTTCGCATAATTAGTTAGGATTGGTCGTTTTCAATAAATAAATGTGCAGTTTTATTTGAACTTTTTAAAAGGTGACACCTTTTTGATGGGACAGCCATATTAGAAAGAATATTGTTTCTGACGTAACTATTCTACAAATTAAACAATCATCAGCATATAGCCCACATAAAGCCCACATATAGCACACATATAGCCCACATTTTTCCTTTCGGGACGCTTTGGTGTAAAACTTTTTAGTTTGAAAAAAATTGAAGTAAAAACTTTTAAAGAAGCCTAATTATAGATAAGTTGGAAGGAAATCTTGATCATGACACAGGAATACTAAAATCACAGAAGATTATTGCGTCCTACGTATATCTATGGTTTGTGCTTAGTCCTGTATTCTTATTAGAGTTTTAAATGATGATAAAGTGTTGGCTTTCCTGGTTTCTTCAGGCAACCCATTTCATGCCCGAATGGGACGGAAAGAAAGAAAACTTGTATGTATTTGTTATTGCATACGGGATAAGAAAGGTGTTTTTATTATCCATATATCTATCTGATGGTTGTATTAATTTATCTTTGTGTTGTATTTCTAAATTGGAGTGAATTGCTTTATGAAAAAATTATTAATTTACTATTGGTTCTTCTATCCTTTAATGTTTCAAGGTTTAATGATTTAACTAATGGTGTTAATCTTGTGAGTTTTGAATATTCTCCAGTAATGAATATGGCTGCTCTTTTTTGAATTTGTTATAGTTTATCAATATTTTCTTTGGTGGATACAGAAGATACATATTTTAGTATAGGTCTCACCAGAGTGAGGTAGCATTTTAGTTTTATGTCTTTAATTACATTTGTAAAAAGTTTATTTTTTTAAAACCTAAGGTTTTGTTTCATTTTTTGATAATTTCCTTGACATGGGGATTCCATGATAGTTTCTCATTTATTTTGACTTCTAAGTATTTTTCATCATTAGTTGGGGTTTGTTCTTTTCCATGAATGAAATATTATGAATTTATTTAGGCTATTTCTTTTTCTTTGTTTCTAAATTCTTTGGTTCTTGAAATATTCTGAGATCTAAATGTAATGTCATCCAACCACAACCTTTTCACAGCCTTTCAAATATTGTACTTCCATAAAAAGTTATTAAGTCAGAAACTTTAAAGAAGATCAATCTTTTAATCACATAGCATAATTAAATCAATATTCAAACAATTGGCTCAAACTATAGACATTTAAAACAGACGATGACACCTTATTAAAGATATTTCTTTATGTAACATACCCTGTTTAAACCAACACATTGATGGGTATATCTATTATTATTATTTTTTTAAACAAATGAAATAATTGCCAAGAAAAAAAAAATAAAGCTAAACGAACAAAAAAATAATAATAATAAAAATAAAGAAAAAAAATAAAAAAAATAAAGATAAAACAAAAGATAACAATAAAAGGAGAAAAAAAAATTCTCTCATTTTAAAATATAAGCTAAAAAATTACTGGGAAGTAAATCATAATCACTCATATTCAACCTCTCTCATAAGTCTTTAGTAATTTATTGTAATTTGTTAATTTTTTCTTTGGATGTTATTTCTACGCTCTAGGCATTGGGTGATGAAGTCTCGGCAATACGGGTCGATTGTTATACACTTCTTATTCCTGTTTATAATAAAAAGAATATTGTACGTTCATGTTGCATAGATAAATTTTTTATTATTTATAAAAGGATCATACTGTAGCTTATTTTATTTTAAACGCTTTGGTAAACATGTATAAATGTTTCAGTTTAAATAAGTAAATAAATAAATTAACAAAAAAAAGTTCGAGTAATAATGCTATTTTTTCAGTAGTCTCGCTCTAGTATTTTCTTTTGACGCATACCCTCAATAACGTCCTTAAGGTTGGCCAAGGGTTTGAGCGTGGAATTAGTTCTGTTAAAATTTTTCTTAGCTGTGCCCACTCAGAAAAACCCGATACTCATTATCGTGATGTTTTTTAATGTTTTTTTTTAAATTAGGGGCTGTCCACAAATGACGCCACGGGATATGGCCCGTTTTTTAAAACCCTTTCTCGCCACACGTCGTCACACAAACCTAGACTTCCCTAAAAAATGACGTAAAAATATTTTCCTCCTCCCCCC
>MUZC01000032.1:897788-915151 GCA_002072015.1 Radix auricularia | reverse complement strand
ATATATATATAAATATATATATATCATAGAAACAGATACATGCGTATATTTATAGTTCAATAACTTACATAGCTTAAATTGAATAATTTTTTTTATTGCAATCTCATTATTGCAAGGCTAATGATGATGAACTCAAAGATTAGAAATATTATCAGAGGCGTCACTAGGGTTGGTGTAACCCAGTGCGGTGGCTCATGGTTTCATCCCCTCACGACCTACCCTATTGACCTCCCCCTAATCTGCCAGAGCCGAATAACGGGAACATACATAATTTTACATTTTTGTGTCACCCTGTGCGGTCCGCAACCCCGCACCCCCTAGTGATGCCTCTGGAAAATATACCATTTTAATGACACAATAGAAGTATATTTTAGTCATACACAAGTATTGTTAATAATGCTTGACACTGAAACAAGGTTGGTCAGATTGTTTGACAGCTGTTAATAATCGCATTGAATGTTTAACACGTGAAAAGCTTTTCCTGGTTACATTTCCTTTCACTTCGGAATATGTTTTCAAGCTGCTCAAAAATTGAATATCCAAACTGTTTTTTTGTTTTTGTTTCAATAGTTTTTTTTTAATGGATTCAAATTTTCAGGTATTTTGTTATAAAAGTTTTAGTCCCAAAAGTTTATAACCTTTCTGAAGAAATCAATTGGGGGGGGGGGGGCAGATTTCAACTCATAAGAAACGATTTGTTGTTTTCTACACAGGAAAGTTATAACTTTTCCACTAAAAAAAGTTCATAAAAATTGCGTTTCATTGCTTCAATTGATTTATTATCACCCTTAACAGTATTATCCACCATATTATTTCTGAAACCAAAACAATGTTTTAGTCTGGCCCTTAACACCCCTAGGTTGCTTTCTTTGTTGTTTTCCCAAAATATGGAAGTAGTCTTCGGGAGGGATATTCTTCACATAAGTCACCTACCTTCCTGCTATGAAATGACACATTGGTACAAAGGGTTGCAAAAGTAGCCGTTGCAATGGTACAAAGGGTTGCAAAAGTAGCCGTTGCAATACTTCTCCTTATGTCATCGAGGTAGGAAAACCAGTTTTCCCCTTCTTGAAATATTTAACATAAAATATAGTTTTACTCGCTGGAGTCGCTGTGTGATTTATGCCGATTCTCGGCCAATTTCACTACTCTCGTTTTACTAACCAGTGCCTAAGAAAATGATGTCGTACTTTATCCCGTCGGAGACCTTAAAATTAAAGTCAACCAGTATTTGTGTCAACCTCGCCCTAATTGGAAGAAAAAAAAAAAAGAAGAACAGTAATTAAGTGCTATAAAAAAACGTACTTGGCAGCACCAGGTAATACTTTAATGAATATCAAACTCGTTAGTGCTTGGTGCTGTCTAATCTCCAACTTAGCAATATCTCGTACCCGATTAAGTATTCTATTTATATCCTACTGTGCACTTACGCCTTTTACGTCAAATACACTTCTTAATTTAACACCCATGAAGTTTTAAAGCAGAATTCCTGCATCAGTGGAATAGCAAAAGTTAATGCAATCAAAATGGGAGATTAGGGGAGGGGGATAATACTTCCTTTCCATGCGAAGAAATTGATATTCCCTATTTAGACATTTTCTTCTCATTTATTTAGTAAAAAAATAGTGTAACTATTAAGGTGTAAAAAATCATTTGCATTGTCAAGCCTATTACAAGAATATTAAAAAAATGTTTTTTAAAAAAAATTTATGTATTTTATTTTAAATAAAAGAAAAAAGTGAAGTTCCATCTTTTGTAATTGTATGACGGCAACAGTTGAGTGACTAAGTTCCTACTTTAAATATTTTGTAAAGCTTCAAGCTGATTTTAGTTTAACATGTACATTTCTCAAATGCGAGTTAAATTGAATAGAACATTTTTTGTTTTAAAAACAAACTAAATTAGTGTATTTATTTTTTGAAATGAGATAGGGTGTTAAAGAAATAATTTCAAAATTAAAAATGCGTTATTCTTAAAAATTGCTTTAGACAAATACAAAAGTGAAGTTTTATTTTAAGTTTTATAATTCAGTTTTCTAAACATCAAGAATCTTTCTAGTTATAAAAAAGTAAGCGATTGCTTACTTTGCATCGGGAAAGTAGAATATAGGCTTCCCTCCTATAGGTCGAACCGTCTCTTCCATCTTGGGATCTAGTGTGTGTTTATCATTGATCTTAGAGCTATTGTCGTCACACTGTCAGAGAAAAATGACACAAAAATACAACCCTCGTCGCTTTGGTAAGAACTATGGCTTGTGACCCCTAAGTGGTCGCGTCAGATATTTTGAGGGATCACTAACTTAAACAGTAAATTAATAAAATCTGTTAGGGGTGTTTTCTATTAATTTAAATTTAACAGTTAACTTTTGAAAAATTACCGATTAATTAATCGATAATTTTGATTACAGCTAAAAATAAAGATTTATAACGTCATTAAAATGAAAACTTCAAGGGAAGTAAAAAAAAACAAAACAAAAAAAAAAACAGGCAAGTAGGCAAGTGACAATTTTCGGTTTTAGCTAGTTATTTCCCCTGTATTAAAGACATTAAAAATTACTACATTCCAAACTAAATTTTGATTTGATTTTAAAATCCACACAAAAAAAGAAATCAAAGTTATGCATACAATGGAAACAAAAACTGCATTTTGACAATGTAATATATTGCTAAGTCTCATTTCTCAAGTGTTTTGTCAAGGCATGGTACATAAAGGTCCAATGAGTTGTAAAAAAAAAAAATATATATATTTGAAAAAAAAAATAAACCAGGGCATGTAATTAACATATGAGAAGTTTTAGTTTAACTTTATATTAAACTCCAGTATACAAAGAAAAAAGTAGAAAAAATAAAAATAAATCAGCACAAACTTTTAAAACATGTTTAGCAATAAAAATAATGCATTAAATTTTAGACACTTGGATAAAAATAAATTCAAATAAATTTTAAAATATAAAAGTAATACAGCTGTATAGAAATTGTTTGATGAATAACAAAAACACAAACGATCATCTTTACAAGGTTCAAAAGTTATGATTTTTATTCTAAGAACAACTTTTTTCACTATGTTGTTTTCTTTCACATGTTGTTCCCTTTTAGGGCATTTTTTTAAAATGCCCATAATTTTAGTATATGCGAAGAAAAAAATAATATGGGAATGAGGTATGTTTTATTATAAGTAGTTCAATATAATTTAAATGAATTTTAATTTTATTATTGTTAAATAAATAAAATAATGTTTAAATGCGTTTTTAAAAATTGAGCTTTTTCTTCCCTTTTTAGCGCATTTTCGAGAAGTCGAATGCGCTATTGCACCCGTTTTGTCCGTCCGTCCGTCCGTCTGTCATCACCCTAGATCTCAGCATCCATAAGTCCTAGACCCATGATGTATATATGTTTTTTGTATGTCCTGACCTGCCATTTGTGCATCAACACTCAGTTACTCGATCCGTTAAAAAACCCCGTTAAAACTATCAAAAAACTTTGCGAATCGAGAGGTAACACTGGCGCAGGGAACGGCCGCCATTGCCGGAAGTCGAATACATCATTTTTCAAGCATTCAAGAGTGGTGCGAAGGCGTGCAAAAGAATTAGTTTTTTTTTTGTTTTTTTTTGTTGACGTCATTAGAATATGTGTAAAAGTTTAGAGAGTTTTACGTCATCATTTGTGGTGATTTGTAGTTAGATTAAAGAGAAACTAAATTTTTTTAAAATGTAAAGAAATGACTTTTAAATTAAAAAAATGTCAGGTATATTCATTACACAAGAAAATTCATAAAAATATGTCTAAAATCTAAACACAATTACTGATAACTACATAATGCTGATATCTAACATAAGTACTGATACATAATACGAAAATGCGCTAACACGTCCTGAGTTCCAAAAGGGACCAGGCTTAACATGATTTTTTGTTCTGCATTGGAGCGTTAAATTTAACATAATTAATCAAATATCGTAACAAGTGAAGTTAATATTCTTTAGTGACATTGGGTCAAAAAACAATAGTTAAACTATTAATACAAAGATTAATTTATAATATAATTAGCGATCGTACTTTAAAATTTTTCATTTTCCATATAGACAATAATATTTTATTTCAAAAATATCTTTAAAGATAGAAAATCATTATCTTTTAAATTATTGATAAGTTTGTAACAGCTATAGTTTGTTACTTCCCTGTGTATGTAATGTGACTTCTTACTTAATTGTTACAAAAGTGAAAGCTATAAAAATTAAATACATTTTTTTGAAATTCACATCAGGTAACAATCAATTATTCTATTATTATGATTGTTCTTAGTAATTTTTAGTAATATATTGTGTAATTCTTGGATTAATGTGCCAGCAAGTTTTTATATCAGGGGAATTCTGAAGATTATTGTGCAATTCTGTGATACGTGAGTAAATTTCTGGATATTTCGTTATTGAAGGTGAAGGTAAGTGCCTTTTTAGTGTTCTAGTTTAAGAATATGTAATAATTTTTTTTTTCTAAAAATATTTCTAACTAAATCTTAACATAAAGTGCTTTACTCATAAGTCATAATCATAGTTGGCCTACAGCTTACTTACAAAACTGATCATTGAACAAGGCACAATAAGTTTATACATTAATAAATCTGTACTAGGTCTACTACTAATAATAACTCAAATTCTATTACTATTACAAATTAAAATTATACTCTCATAATTACCCATTATTAGGTAACATTAATAGATTAATCGATACTAGCAATGCTAATACACACTTGAAATGAGCAGCAGAATTAATTATAAACACAAAATTAAACTTAATTTTACAAATATTAGCGATTAGAAAGTTTTCAATACATGTGTCAAGAGTTTAAAAAATATTTAACCTAATGAAAAAAAATAATGCTACTAAAAACGTATTACAACAACACTCCTCATTTTGAATATAATAAAGTTACTGTCAGCCACTTTATAGTAATCAAGTAGGCATCACTGTGCCAGTCAAATAGACAAACAAGAGTGTTTACATTTTCTGGAAGTAGACATGATCGCATTTTATTAACGTTGTATCTTGAAGACATTAACAGATTTTGCCGGTACACAAAGGATTGTTTGCACAGACTGCTTAGGACAGAAAAACGATGGTTATTAACTTTCCACCATGTACGAGGATCATCTGTTTCTGGAATGGAATTTTCTTCTCTGTACATCATCAGCTCGCCTGTAGAACGTGTACTTCTTCATCTAATTCGTCAGCCGACGATTGCGATTCTGAGTCGCTCAGTAACAGAGGAAGTTTTTGTTTCTTCAGCTCAGGTGCTATTGTCTCATCATTGCCTTTTTTTCTGAGCCTGTTGGACAACATGGTTGTCATATATCATAGAATTCCTGGAATGCATTGGACAATGCTGTCCACATTGCTTTACGTTTCTCTCTTCTTAGACTGGTGAATTTCTTTAACGTGTATCTAAGCCCACAGCCATTTGCAACGTTATTAAACCACAAATGCCTTCAAATATGTTTGTAAAGTCGTCGAAAGTTGAAACTTTGAATCGTGCAATATCACCTGGATCGTCATCATTAACCAATAACAGTCTAAGCAAAAAGGCTTCTAGATTAAGAAAGGCAGAACATGTCGCATATTGTTCACTCCCAATATATTCCGTAGCATCTGTAATTGATCCTGAGACTGGCGTATATTTGGCTATTTTGATCCCAATCTGATTCTGTAAGTTTATGTCCACTGTAGTGTTTTGGATGATCGATGTGAATCTGCATTATGGTATCTTTGACATCCAACATTCTTGCTCCATTATGTAGGTACTATTCCAGCGAGTTGCCACATTTTGCTGTAATTTGTGGAAAATGACATCATATTTCGGCAATGAGACTCTGGAACGGCTTTTTTCAATTCAAATGTGTTGACCGATCTGTGCTTGAAGTGTCCAACTAAAGTTCGACATTTCGCAAGAAGAGGTGATGAATCAGCTGCCTCCAAGCCTTCGAATACACTATGTTAAAGACATTGTGCAATACATGGTATGTGAGGGTAACCAGTTTGTCTGATAGCAGCAACCATGCTTCGTGCACTGTCAGTTACGTTACAGCATATTGTATCAGAAATCCCCCATGTAGCAGCTAACTGTTAATAGAAATCGGAAACGTTTTCAGCAGTGTGTTGTCCCGCAACATTTAAGCAACCTAACGCAACTGATATTAGTTACCAGTCGAAATCAATCCAGTGTCCTATTATGCCACAGTTTGATTCATTGTTGCTTGAGGTCCAAAAGTTGGTAGTAAGAGCAATACTGTGAATTCTTTCTGCAGCTTTCCTCTGCTCTGTTAAGTTATCGTGGTACATCTGATCAATGATATTATCGATTGTACGGCGAGTGAGCAAATTGTTAAGTCATATTTGAAGTGCTATACGTATTACTATCTGTAGTCCATTATCTTCCACAATTGCAATTGGTCGCCCTGAACTGGCAATCCACTGTGGTATTGCAATTTTTAAGTCCGTTTCACTGACACATTAAAAATTATCTATTGATTGTTATTGTTAACTCTTCCGGTCACTGTTGACAATGTGTTGATACTTGATTCGGATGTTTGTGGTAAAAGTGGTATCTCAGCTATGTATTTGATTGCTTATAAGCGAATGGTTTATGGCAGTGAACACAGTAAACCTTATCACCATCTTCTACGTTGCAATTCGCAGTTAGCTTAAAAACAAAATTTTAGCTAAACTTTTCGGTTATATGTTTAAATTTAACAGTGCTGATTCTGTCATTGGCAGCCATCAATTTTTACTTCTGCACAACTATTAAATTAATAAATTATAATAATACGCGGGAGAAGTTTTACGTAAATAAACCATATGTTTCGTAGTGTAGTGGTTATCAGGTTCGCCTTGCACGCGAAAAGTATGCGGTTCAAGCCCCAGCAGGAATTTTAAAAACAATGTTTTTTTTGCCCATTCCACCTCCCCCCCCCATTTTTGCGAACATGACTAACCCTAGGGTGGCAAATTACAGTTTATGGTTGGCAAAGGGTGGGGGGGGGCAGGTAACAGCAACCGCTTTGCACATGTCTCCACGTTTACTCACTTTTATACATTACTTCGTGCTGCTGTTTCTGTCCGTTCGGTCCCCCCCTCCCCGCCCAGGGTCGTATCTTGTAAAAAAATATTCACTAAAATATATTATTTTATGCATAATCGAGTCTTTGTTGATGTTAGATGAAATCAAGTTGTACACGGAAGTGCAAGGGAAACATAATAGACACTGTTTGGAGGGCACACCGTTGATACAGCTTACTAGATGTTTTTGGTACCATTTTGGATGATACCCTTTGGGTGATATTATGAGTGTTACCCTTAAGATCTCTATTTTGGGCTGTACAATGGACACATAATTGTATCTATCTATATGTCTATAATAATTATATATAAATCACGTATATGACAATGTGCAAATGAACATGTTGAATAACCCTCGCTGAGATCTAAAGATCACAGTTGGCAAGCGGAGTGGGATGAAAAGAAAAAAAGGTGGGACAACAATGCATCTTGCGTTCACTTGCGTTGTTAGTTCACAGCATAACATACGATTATTATCTGGTTATCACGTCCGCCTTGCTCGCGGAGATTTCTGAGTTTAATTCCCAGATAAAATAATTATAAAATAATTTTTTCTGCATATTCTTTACCATATTTTCTGCGAACATGACTAACCATAGAGTCGGAAAATAACAGTTTATGATAGGCAAATGACTGTAGTAAAAGGTGTGGCCAGATAACAATAACCGCTGTGCTCATGTCTCCACGTTTACTCCCTTTTTTTTCATTACTTCGTGCTGCTGTTTGTGTCCGTTCTCTCACCACCCCCACCAAGTTCTTGACACTATCTATGATGATCGATGTGCGATGTGTACCACGCCGCGGGTTATCTTGTTACATATTATTCACCACAGCGAGTGTGTGCTAATGTGGATGACGAATGACCCTTGCTGGCGTTGAGAAAGGGGGTGGCTCATCAAGAATTTTGATGTTTTTTATATCAATTTCGTTCTTATTTCACATAATTACATTCATTTTGAAGAGTAGTGGTTATTATACACGCCCAACACGCGGAAGGTCCTGGGTTCAAGGCTCATCTGAGACGTATTTTTTTTTTAATTTAAAAAAGTTTTTTTTTATGCCCGTTCATGTCCTCCTTTCTTTTCGAGCATGACTTGGCAGCATTGCATTAAACTTTGTTGCTAAACATTGGGATAGCTTCGGTGACGTGCTCTCCGTTGTTCTCGGTGACGGAAAAGTAGACATACACTCTGTTCAACAATACGTTGAGTACATGAGTACTTTAGGAGTATATGGTGGCGAGGTAGAAATTTCCCTGATTTCCGAAATACTCCCGCCAGTATCATCATTTACTTTCGAGAATGTCCATAATCCTCTCCTCGAGTTTACAATCCCGGTCAACACTTGTGTATATACCTGCACTTTAAAGGCCTTTCGATTATGGCCATTACTTGTTCACTTGTCTCTCACACGTGATGACTTTCTGGTGCATCTATTGACAACATTGATGTTGTGTCACCTTGGCATTAATTTGTACAACCGCGGTCACAACTAGTTTTATATATTTGTGTGACTCCTATTTCAAGATTGTTTTATTCAAGGAGGGGTCACATGCCGCCCGCCATAAAGTTTTTTTTGTTGCCCATCAATGTGTTCAGAAAACACTCATTGAACTGACATACACTTCATGTGTGCGACCGTATGTTCAGTTCACCTGGTGTCTTCCATGAAAGCGACTGTCATATCACGTCAGGAGGCAGTGTGCACAAATCAAAATTATCATTAACTAAAAATTTAAATCATATTAATTTTTTTTTTTTATTAATGAACAATTAATGTTAACATCTATTTACAGAAACTCATGAAAATAACGAATTCTCTCATTTCCATTCAAATGTCTTTTTTTTCCTCCTCAATTACAAATACTAATTTTTTTTTACATTTCTTAAATTATCCATCTTGAAGTTAAGTTTAGACATGCCAATTGGTAGAGTTGGAGTGTGAACTATTAGAATTCTAAAACCTTACCCGTCGTGAGTTCTGGCCATCGACCTTGACCTTACCATCGAGGACACGTTCCAGCTCACTATGATTGTAAACACAGACGGCTGAGCCACCGGGGCCATTGCTACGAGCGAAATTAAGGGAATTTGAAAAAATTATTTAGTGTTTCTTTTTTTATGTGTAATAAATATTTTTATTACCGGTATGTTAAAAAAAATGTCCGACATCTAATAGAAGGGTCGTAAGTAAGAATAAAGAAGTGAGGTGCTGTTAGTAAAAAAAACAAAAACAAAAAAACAACAACAAAAAAACAACAACAAAAAACACCTGTGAGACAAAAGATAGCATAAAATTAATGGACACTCAAAGGATGAATTTTGTGTTATTCCTCTTTGAGAAGCTGTCAGTTTAACCGAAAAATGTTACATTTTTGCTCAACACTTTGGGAATAGACAGGACATATGGCCAGTAGTATGACCACAAAGGTGGTACGCGCAAGGCCTAATGAACTACGTCATTGGATATCGAGCCGCTAATTCCCGAGTCACATGACTTAAATGCTAAAAGAAAAGATAATGACCCCTGCAGTGGCGTAGCGAGGGGGGCAGGGGGGGGCGAATGCCCCCGGGCGCCACGTTAGGGGGCGCCAAAATGAGTATTAAAACTCATTATTTTATTTCATTTTTATGTAAACTAATGTATCCCAAATACGTTTGCAAGATTGAATATTGGAGCTCCGAAAATATCTTTATTACAAAACAGTTGGTAAACACGATTTTGGCCCCCCCATTGAGCGTTAAGGGGCGCCATTCTACTCATAAATAAATGACACATCCTAATGCAGGATTGGTGATATGGTTTTTTTAAATTAAAAAAACTGTGAGTTGATGGGGAGTGAGCAGTAAGAGACCAATACGATTCTTTAATATGGAGCTAGCAGAGACGACACTAAAAGCAACCGAAATTACCAAGACAAGAAAAAGGAGTGACTTAAAGCAGTGGTTCTCACCGTGTGGTCCACGACCACTACTAGTCCGCGTTATCTGACTGTTTTAATTACGTGATGACGTAAGAGAGTTTCATGTAGAAATAACTCAAAGCTTGTTGATCATTTGAACCATGGCTAATGGTTTGCTGTTCTGGCTTACTTGGCTGAAATTTTTGAAAAACTCAATAAACTTAATTCAACTCGGCATGGAAAGCAGATACATTATATAACTCTCAGTGACAGAATGTTTGCTTTTACGAAAAAGCTTTATCTTTGAAAAAGAATATTATTTCAAGATAACTCTGAGGTGTTTGATAAATTGTACGAAATCACCGAAAAACCAGAAAATACAGAAATAATTAAATAAACCACTGTTGATTAATTTCATTTCTTGTCATATTCAATACATGCGGGCCAATTTTATTTCTTCTATTTTGATATTTATCGTGGGTTTCCAGTCCTAATCTCGAACACAATGAAGATGAAATTACCAACATCGTAATTAAACCAATTAATTGAACTGACCAGTGATAACAATTTGAGTATGTTGCATCAGAAAGTTGGGTTAATGTAATTTGGAGTACTCCGAACTGTCTCAGAAAGTTTTTAAAATTCTTTTACCCTTTGCAACTTTGTAAAAGGGGTTTGTCTGCAGTGCTTACAATAAAAAAAAAAAACATCGTTCGTACTAAATGAACTAATATAGCAGTCTTTTAAATATAAACTACTGTTAATGACTTAAATTTGTTTTTTATAGTTAGCAAGATGAATTAAATAAGAAGACTATGAGAATAATATAAATGACATTTGTTCGTTACAAAAGAAAGAGTATTGTTTAAGGAGCACGCAAATCGTAGCATATTAGTATAGTTTTACGAACTAACATGTTTTGTTTACTTCTTATATATATCTATATACACAGCATTATTATATCTAACTTTTCAGCACGGCAGTAGCACAATTTTTAGTAGTGGCCCGTAGCTAAGACACATATTTTTCAAGTGGTTCTGGAATCTCAAAAGGTTGAGAACCACTGGCTAACAAAATGGTTAATACGCGTCCCTTTGCTGCATGCTGTAACTCTTTAAAAAGATAAATCGTACTTCCCCAATCCTCATGTGGAGGGAGTAAAGTGGGAGAGGGGAGGGAAGGTCTCTCCTCTCACGGGCTTGTATCGGTTTGTCAAAGCAAGTTGGATTCCTTTCATATGAAACATCAGGCACCGCCTTTCTTTCCTATCCATCTGTGACAAAACTTGTTGCTCAGTAGGATCAACTGTTAGAAAAAAAAAACACCAACAAAATGCCTGACAAAATCTAGGTTCAGTATCTTATTTATCACCGGAAATCCAAAATGAATTTATCCACCTACTTACATAGACTGTAAGGAATCAGCTGTTGAGTGAAATAAGAAAACACAAGTACTACGGTATCTTACTTGACTCCAATCGATCTAAGCCACCGGAAAAGCTTTCTCAAGTCATCAGATTTGTGGATGTGGATTTACAAACTAAAAAGTAACTATCAAAGAATCATTTTCAGATTTTGCACAGATGGGAAAGAAGATGCACAACTTGGAGAATCGAGTTTGACAGAAGATTAGACGACCTCGGAGGATGCCTTCGAGAATTAAAAAGAGATGCAGAACTTTCTCCATAAGAAGAAATTGCACCTGCTATGAAAAGCGAAATTGATAAACTCCAAAAGGAGATATCAATACGGATTTTACGTCTTAAACAGCCTAAACAACAATTTGGATTTTTACTAGACGTCAAATCTCTTCTTGCTGAAACAAAAGTCGATACGCTTCATTAAAATTGCTTAGATTTTGCTAATTTCTACGAATTGTGTACAGAAATCAAAGACTAAAAAATGATGATCAGTACCCGGACTGAAGTTCTACCGGAAACTACTTTAGATCTTCTCGATTTTATTATTTCATATGGAGATGACGTATTTCCGAATCTGCGCATTTCACTTCAAATACTTCTAAAAATTGCTGTTTCAACTAAAAGCTGTGAGTGGTCCTTCAGCAAAGTAAACCTTATTTTGTCTTAATTACGTGCTTCAATGGATCAAGATCGTCTGGATGATCTTGCACTCCTTAGCATTGAAAGAGAACACTTGAGAATATCAATTTTAACAGCGAGATTGACGACCATCAAATCAAGGAAGATCAATTTATTTTAGATTATGTCTATTCGAGTCATGTTTAATTAGTAGAGTATTTTTTTTTCAAATAAATTGTTTATAATCGTATAGAGAATTATTAGTCTGTATTGTATTTCACTAAAGTATCATTTGCTTCAAAAAATGAACCACATAAACCGTACAATTTCAAATTTTTCTTGGGGGCTCAGTGAGTCCCCAGAATTTTTAGGTCCGTCAAGGGGCGCAGAATTTGTGTCATGCCCCCAGGCGCACATGACCCTAGCTACGCCACTGGACCCCTGTTACTCTTCTCTTAACACAGCCAAGACGAGGATACAAACTGTTTACGTCACAGCGTGACACCTTAAACAACGGCACACCTGTTTTTTTTTTAATAGTCCAAACCCCCTAGCAAGAAGTGTCACAAATTAAGCTAGGGTCGCAGATGAGAATGTTAAAAATTATGGCCCCAATGATTGTGCTGGTTTCCGAAAACCCAACGAGGCTTTAAGAGAGTATTATCACTGCTTACAAAATTGGGCACGTTAGATAGTAAATAAACAACCATTAACAACGTTTTTGAATGTAAGTCTATTTTATGCGAGACATGACTAACATGATTGATTATATTTCATATAAACCGCACCGCGCGTCAGGGAAAATAATTTCAAAAATATGTTCAATATAATACTACCGCGCGATAGACAAACATAAAGATTTACACACCACATAGAGATACATAGAGATGTACTCAAAATTCATTAATTTAATTACCATACATTCGATCGATCTGACATTTTGATAGAATGCCTTATTAGTTGACAAAAGTCTATGTGCATTATTTCAGCTCGATAGCATCACAGGAAGTGGGCCATTTTTACTTTTGTTTTTTTTCCGCGGGTGGGACCATGACAGACAGACAGAAAGACAAGACGGTGAAGTTAATTTCAAGGGATTTAAAAAAAATAATGTATGAACGCTATTTATAAACTTTTTACATGTTTATCTTTACATCTTTCTCTACATTAATTCCTTTAAATGATCAAGTCCTCTTGACTATGTTTGCTTCATAGTTGATTCACTTCACATGTTCTCTGTAACGCGCCTTTCAATAATTTACACTTAAATATGACAATGACATTTGCGAATACTTACTTTGGGGTGTTAAATACACCATAGACAAGCGCCTTTGGCTCTTTGTCAGTTGTGTTTTCTTCACCAACATAAAACCCCGATCTCACATGAGCTACGGCCTCTTAAAAGTGAAAAGCAAAAAAAAAAAAAAAAGCCTTGGGCAAACCAGTGATAAATTAAATTTTCTTTTTGCTGGAAGCTATTTTTTTCAGATTGAAATTAAGAAGTTAGAAGCGTTTCTACTTTACATGGCTTTGGGCTTTACGAATGAATATTTAAATTTAAAAAGTAATCTGCCGCACCAGTTTGCAGTAACTCAGAAAAAAAACAAAAAAAAAACAATGATAGTTTTTTAGCTTAAAGCATGATTTAAGGAAAAATTAACTCTATGAAAAAAGCGATTTCTGCATACCTAAATTTCCTTAGAAATCCCTCGGTGGCTAACATTTCAAATAAATTCACAATCTTATTACTGATTGGGACTGCGCTTTTTATGGAAATGCATAGCTTTGATAATAACTAGCTGCAATGTTCAAAACCTATTTATAAATTATTAAAAAAACAACAACTTGCTATCAGTCCGGAATCGCCATTACCGTGTATTGCAAGCGTCTCCTTATTCGGCTAAATAGAATACGTTTTCTCTAAGCCACCTCAAATGGTATGGGGAGTTTGGATAATAGATCCAAATAAGAGATATCTGACGATAGTATCCGACATACATATCCATAATAAAAGCAATACACCATAAATCAATCAATCAAAGCAGCAACAGAAACAACTTCCAAACATAATTTAGTCACTAATAGTTAAGCTGAGTTGTAAAATTTCGACAAAACTTACGAATTTCATTGTATGAGAATGGATTGAATTTGTCGGAGATCGAACAGTCGATGTTTGCCGTGTAAAACGTAGTTAATTCTAATTGGTTGTACCCAGAACCTGTATCGTTTTTGCAAAACCTAGCGACTACAGAGGTGAGGATCTGTGGAGATGATGGTACATTATCATATTATGGTATGACGCAAAGGCATTCCACCTAGAGGCGTCACTAGGGTTGGTGTCACCCGGGCCGGTAGCCCATGATGTCACGCCCTAAAGACCTAAGCCATAGAACTCTTCTGAGTTTTCCAGCGAAAAATAAGAGGAATATACAGAATTTTACAATTTGGTGTCACCCACCTGATGGTGTCACCCGGGGCGGCCCGCCCACACAACAGCCCCTAGCGACGCCACTGATTTCACCGCTAAGGTAGAGTTTGCTTTCACTTTAATATGTGTGTAAAGCAGCATACCCACTAATAATAATTATTTGTTAAGTCCCCATTTTTACAATTTTCATTTCATTCTAAAATGTAAAACCAAGAATTCAGATTTAAAAAAAATATTTAAAAATTAATATGCAGAATATCTCCGTTGTCAGCTTAATTTAAAAGAAGCAATGCATGTTTTTAAATTATCGTTTTGACCACAGAAAATTTGATTAAAAGAAAATAACAATTTACAACAAAAAAAGAAAAAAAAAGAAAAACCAACAACAACACACCATTAAGTGAGAAGCTTACATTTCTCTATATTTTTTAAAGATGATTGTGTCAACCTGTCACTTTCGTTTTCCGTGAGTGTCATTTATCAGACCTTTTAAATGAGTTTACCAAGCAATCTCCCCTTTTTAAACTCTAATTACATTTTTGAAAAATTAAAAGGCTTTAAAATGCAGAAATAAATTTCTTGCTACCAGTTTAAGAATTCGGGAATATGTTAGCTCAACGGCATCAACAGCCCATACAACAACATTATGAAGTATAAAACCCGTCAAAAAATCTGTTGTGTGGACTATTGTTAACAAGTTTAGGGACTTCTGAAAGTTACAAGGCACCAAGTCCAGGGTACATGAACTAAACTAAAAATATATATAAATACATGAAAGTGCTGAGCTGTTTTACCCGGGTATATTCTGGTCAGGGTTTCAATCTGGCCTGTTACACCTATAGCATTAGTTCCACGGTCCGGTACGGGTCCGCGGCCCGGGGGTTTTGAAGAATTTCTACAGGGCACTGAACTCCTGATAAACATTGCTTCAGGCCGTGGTTTCAAATGTCCTTTTTGAAAACGTGTACGATTTTTAAAATTATTCAGCTTGACACAATCTCGAGAAATACTACACCTATTATGAATATTATTTTTTTCATTCGATTGTAATGAAACGTTGGAAAGTTAATGAATAAATTCCGTATCTGTTGTTGTTGTTTTGTTTTTTTGCATTAAACGTTTTGAAAATAAATCATTTAGTGGGCCTGGGGCGCCAATTGTAGCTTCTTCCTTTATAAAAAGGTTTTATACAATTCGCTACTTGGTTTATTGGATGTATATTCCAAGCTAAAAACAAGGAAACTTGATGGCCTATAGTATAATAGTTTGGGGCATTGAATTCCGAGTGTCCATTCCTTTATATCTGTGGCCTCAAAACTTTTTCTTTCGATTTGTAAAACGTACTTTTATCTTTATTATTCGATTTTGACACTATCTTTACGTAATTTTTTCGTTATTATTCGATCTTGACACTATCTTTACTTTACAGAGTGATGGAGGGGGGGGGTCGGCAAATTTGTCTTCTGCCCGGGCGGCACTTACCCACGCTAAGCCGCTGCTCTTAATTTAAAATAACTAATAAATAGGTTTTTGAACTTTAATTTACTTTACTTTAATCCGAGGCTCTGAATGCTTTCTTAAATACGTTATATGAATATTTATTTTACTTATCATATATTTTAGAAATTTTCAGAAGATGTTGAGTACAATCAAGCAAAAAATGTTTGTTTTTAAAAGTACAATTTTTCAGGAGCCTGAGTCACAAAATGTCGTTTTTCTCCCTGGAATGAGCGATATGAAGGGTAGTTTAAACATCTACTAATATGCTAATGGATGTATCTTAACCTAACATGATACATTAAAACTTGATTATTATTGGGTATTTAACTCTAAATGTCCATTTCTTTGGGGCCGGTGGTTGGTTAAAAAATATTTTAATAAAAATGTCGAGACTCTTTTACCCATTCAAAATTACTCGATTTAAGCAAATAGTCTGTATCTCCATCATGATACACATTGAAATCACCAAGTTTATGAGCGGAGTGTCTTGCATCTATTGGACCCTAATGTCGCTTGTTTCCTAATATAAGTTTTAATAACATTTCTTTAGTTCACCTCTTCACCATAAACCTTATTGAAGTTGTTGAGTACACATCCCCGAAGACTATAGGCCTTTAAAAAGAAATTACCACTCATTGGTGCCCGGGATACCACAATCTTTTCCCCCTTCATTTATATTAGATATTTAAAAAAAACAATTTAATATTTGGCTACGTGATAAATGAATACATTTGATGAACAAACCTTTTATATTAATAATTATTGCCCATATTTAAGTACCATAGGGCATTTAACTCATCATTTCTATTCTTTGGGGGCCGGTGGCATCTAAACTTTTTTTTTCAGGGGAGGGGGGACTTTTAATACGTTATTAACTATTTGATTTTAAAAAAGCTAACACATATTAGTCCACATATACACCACGATACATACTAAAATTTATATGCGCTTAGAAATTTAAATCATGCAAATTTTGGCTTGTAAGCGTGGGCCTATAGTGACATTAATTTCTGATCTACACATTTTAAATATGTTGTTCTTCAACTTATAGAAACAGTGGCGTAGCTAGGAATTTATAGAGGTTTGGGGGCCCGGGGGCTTAACCTCTTTGATGGCAACACATACATTGCGAGGGCCTAATATTTAATTAAAATAATTTTTGGACACTAATTTGGGGCTCTCCCTCAAGTGGGGTTCTGGGGGAACTTTCGAAGTTGGACCCACTCACATACCCTAGCTACGCCACTGGATCGCAGTGATACTTTGTGAAGTTTTTGAGTACTTTGTGGAACGGGTTTCTTTGATGTAGTCTTTAGTAAGCTATTTAACTATTATTTTAATTATGGAATTTTTGTGAAGCTTTAAAAAAAAAAAAAAAAAAAAAAAAAA
>MUZC01000032.1:870666-884453 GCA_002072015.1 Radix auricularia | reverse complement strand
TTTTTTTTTTTACGGCGCGCAAAACCACACCCTCTGTTAATCTCAAACCCAAAATCATTATGATTTTTACGTCTATATTTTCAATTTTAAAAAAGTAATCAAGAGTTGCGTGGTATAGGGGCTTCTGACTGACTGACGGACGCGCTTAGGCGCATTATTATATAGATTACAATATACTTGTCTGAAAATTATCGCAATACAAAAGTAAGAATTCTTTATTCCTTTGTTTTTGAATGATCTCTTTGTTTTATATCGTACATGTGATGGGGGCAGTGGCGTAGCTAGAGGGGGTGGGTGGTGGGGGCGGTCCACCCCGGGCGACACACATTATGAGGGCGACATGTGAGAGCAGTTAAAAAGTACAGCCTTTTCCCCACAACTGCCCTTTATTGTATTGAAGAGTTTTTAAAAAATTGTGAAACAAAAATATTCATAACTTCGAGTCTTAATAAACGGGTCTCACAACATTTGTTTTATTACATATTTGTTGTTAGAACTAAAGGAAACTCGTTAAAAAATTTAAGTTTGACTTAAAAAGGTATCGACTTGTTTGGAAAATCAATCGGTATACGTAATAGTTATATGAAAACTACACACAAAAAACACGTCACCGCTGCGCCGAAAGATATGTGCTATTAAGATCGCCTCGGCAGTTTTTGCGTGGAATTTCCACACGTGCAGAATGATTCGCGAACAAGTACCTAAATGACATGGTGGTTCAAACATGCAAACTTGTGTTTTACTTGCAAGTAGTAATTTATGTTAGTTTTCATAATAGTATTGTAAGGGAAGGAAATTATTAAATTATTAACTTTTGTTTTGATTGCATTAAAGTAACATAAATTAAAATACGGTTATTTATTAAAATGTTATGCCAATCCAATAAAAGTAATGTGCAAATAATTTGAATTACGACCAGAATATGAAAACATTCAATTTTCTCCGTTAACTAACACTGCAGTAGGCATACGTAATTAAATTGAAATCTGATAAGTAACTCGTAAAACTGGATCAGATGCTGGAGATGTACTTGAGTCTATGCAAACATTTTCTTTTGTATTTTTTATGTTATAATCCCAATTTAGTTTGTTGTTTTTGTTGTTATTAAAAAAAAATTATTTATTATTATTATTTTTTTTTTAAAAATTAATGCAAACCCATTTTATGGAACAAAGTGATATGCTAATACAAAACGCTGTTAGATTATATCAGCCAAAACAATTTGTGAAGAAATATGAGTGTTGAAAATTTAGAAAACGTAGTTATATCTTTAGAAGTGCAACGGAAATTGTTTTTATCAATGGTTAGAATTGAAAAGAAAATAGAAGAACGATTTGATAAGGTGCATATCCTTGTTAGAAAATATTCGTATATCATACCATATTATACCATGTAATCTACTAAATGAAGAATCTACACATCCAATAAATTACATTTTACTGTTTTGACATTAACAAAGAAAATTTAAATATTGAAAGAATAATAATAGTTTTTTTTAATAGCTGTACCTACACTACAACAAAAGGCGATACATTAGCAAAAAGAGGGGAAAGACCTTTTTATATATTAACAATTTTCAACGGTATAGATTGGAAAAGTATGTACCCAACAGAAAAAATGTAATTTTGCTAAGAATTTTCTCAACAATCGCTATCAGTTTTGTGAAAGGAGCTTCTCCAAACTGAAGTTGATTAAATAATTTCTTTGTTCCACAATGAAGGACTTAAGACCATAAAATCTTGCAATATTGACAATAGAAAAATATTTACAATTAATTGGAAATTTTGAAAACATAACACGCTTTTTCTATGAAAGTTATTAGTAAAGTAAATGTATAAATATGTCTGCATTCTGATGTATAAAATTTCTTTGTAAAAATCATTTATCTATTAATAAAAACTAAAATCATACTAATTGTTAATATTTTTTTGGAATATGTGTGGCCTCTTGGGTCGGGGGTGGCGGTGGGGGCGGCGGCGTGGACCTGCGACCTCAGTAACTTTCTTGTGGTCTTTAAAAAAGTATCTTGTATTTCTATAAGTGTGGATTTATAGGTATATTTTATGAGGCCTCTTTTATTACTGCTTACATAAATATGGAATGCAATGGTAAAAATAGTCCCCACCTTTACTTCGCTTCAATTACAATTATGCATTCATTTTTATTAATTTATAAAAATCCATTATTTGATTGACTTAAGGGGTCATCCATAAATGACTTCAGGCTATTTTTGCTGATGTTTTTACCTCCTATACCTCGTCACACGTCGTCTTAAAAACGTAGACCCATTTTTTCCATATGACGTCACAAAGCTTTTGCCACCACCCCCCCCCCCATAAAAACCGTATTTGTTAAATTTCAAAATGAGCATGTTTCAAATAGTTTTTTTTAGTCATTTGAGTCATTACTTAGTGTAAGGCAGCACTTTAAAATCGTAACACGCGTGAAGCCATGTAAAACGCATTAAATAAAGTGTCTGTAATCACACTTTTATTTAAAGTTGTGGGTTTTTGATGTGACATCACCTTCATTAAACATTCCCCCTCGTCACAAATGTGGTAATTCCCACCCCGGCGCTTGACGTCATTTATGGATGGCTTATAAAAGGGCGGCAAATAGGAGACCGCCCCGGGCGGCAAAAGGTCTAGCTACGCCACTGGATGGACGCGGATTTATTTTGGGGGAGCCCTTATTTTATAGGGTAGGGAAAAATTTTTGTTTAAATAGCGAGGATTTGTTTTAAAATAAATTCTCCGAGTGGAGACTTTGTATGGTGGATGATTTATTTTGCAACACCGACCCTGAACACACAGCTAGGACACAGCTACATAGCTCGAGAGGAGACGTGTTGGTGGCACGATGAATGACCATTTTAGTCCGTTACTTTGAGAGAAATATGTCTTGTCAACTACCACCACCAACTCCGCCAAAATCAGTCTGGTCCCTAATAGAGCCTCTGCGTGTTATTGTCCTTACCGTGTAGCTCAGGTCCTCTGGAAACAAAAGAATCATGAAGACTCTTGACGAATATCCTATTATTTCGATCCATACCAGTAGTTGCAAATAACTTTTTATCTTGTGGGGGAAAATAGTTTCAAACATAGGGAAGAGATATTGGAAAAATATTATTACTGATAATACTTTGTACACTTAATATTAAAAAATAAAAGGTTTTAAAATAAATTTCAGAAGTCTAATTTAAAACAAAAATATTCTTCACGGGGAAGGTTGGTTGGGGACTTGCTGGAAATAATACATCCGTTTATATGACAACTTAGTAGAAATTTATAATTAAAAAAAACAAAAAACAATATAGAGTACCAGCTACAAAGGCCGTAGTATTTGCGTCTGGAGATCTGTACAATGCCTTATTAAATTCTTTCTCAAGATATTTATAAAAAATCCTTGCCTGTAACAGAAGACATAGAAATAGCTTCGGTGAAAATTTAGCAAACATGTTCCTCTACAATTCATTATAGAACTCGATGGCTAATATGCCCCGGAGTTAAGAGCATTTTTACATCCTTTGGGCCTCTGGGCAAAGAAAGAGGGAAACCCATCCCCACAGGAATAAAAATAAAATATACATAATAAATGGAAATAAGCAATTTCCCATAAGGCCCCCATTCTCGTGAGACCACGGGCAAATGGCCAACGGACTTATGCGTTAAGACGGTACTGTCGGAGTTACCAGTTTTATCTTATTAAAATAGAGTGAAATAAGTTAAAATAATTAACTTTATTCAAAGATTGTCTTAAAATTCATGAAATACAAAAGAACTTTATTGTTAAAGATATTTTGTTCTTCTCCAAAATCGCTTAACTTACCGATGAATTGTAGTAACCGCATTTAGGATGATCGGAATTGGTCCCGCATATTAGAAACGTCCCATTATCGTCAATCGGCTGCATCAGCGAAATGTAATTACCGCAGTAATTCTAGGACAAAATTTGAAATACAAAATTATATTTTTTTAAAATGGAAAGAAAGCCAGTCAAAAAAAATCATTCCTCAAGGCATTGAAAAAGAAGATAGTCGAAGGTGACATGCTTAAAAACATAAAGATTGGACAGGGCTGAGGTTGAATTAATTACTAACCGCCGCTAAAGAAAGGCGAATCATACGTTTGTTCTTGTGATCATGCACTTCCCCCCTGCCACAAAAATAAGATCCCAACGGTCAAGGGACTGATAACACACTTGAATGGGAGGAAGAAAAAATCTGAATATTCATTATTCAAAGTCTTAACATAAGCAAAATCTCGCTATTAAAACTGAACAAATTAAAACCGTACTTGACAATGTCATAAAGTTTCATTTTTAAAAGTCCATTTTCGGATTTTATTAATATGTAGCACTTACACAAAGCGATGGCTAAACAATATTTTAAAAAAAAATAAATAAATGGGTGAGAAGGGGTTGGGGAAAAATATACAATGAAAACTCTCAAAATATACACACATACGTTTGAGAATTGAAAGTGATTATTTAAGATACCTTATATTAACGGTCATAAACAGGAAGAGACAAAGAAAGAATGAGTTTAAGAGGTAAATAGATAGATAGATAGATAGATAGATAGATAGATAGATTGATAGATAGATAGATAGATAGATAGATATATAGATAGATAGATAGATAGATAGGTAGATAGATAGATAGATAGNTATATATATCCGGCATCCTTCCGTCTCGCGAGACGATGGTGCATCACCGTTGGGTTGGGTTGCATTTCCTCGAGTGACTGTGCAGTCCTATCCTTGAGTGACAGTCTTTGCCACAGTTTTTACACACGAGTTCTGTGCTTCCAAATGTTTTGGCCTTTCTCCTAGCTCTTCTGTCTGCAGCCTCCTCCATTCTTCGCTCCTCGGCTACTATGACGCCCTCTTTGACAACTGTGCGCCACGTAGATCGGTCTTCTGCCTTACACTCCCAGTCACTTGTATGTATTTTGGCTGCTTTCATGTCCCTTTGACAGACATCTTTAAATCGCAAGCGTGGGCGACCTGTTTTCCTCTTTCCTGAAGCAAGTTCACCATATAGGAGGTCCTTCGGGATGCGGCCGGGGCTCATTCTTTTGACATGTCCTAGCCACCTCAGGCGTCTTTCACTAAGAATTGAGAACATGCTTTGGGTATTGGCACGCGTTAGTACCTCACTATTAGGCACTTTTTCTTGCCATTTAATACCAAGGATGCGGCGCAAGCATCTCAAATGGAAGCTGTTAAGCTTACGCTCTTGTGATGTATAAGTGGTCCATGTCTCGCTCCCATATAGTAGTGTACTGATGACACAGGCTCGATAGACGCACAGTTTGGTTTTCTCCGTTAGCTTGGTGTTTTGCCAGACCCGCTTATTTAGTTTAGCCATTGTTGCGGCTGCCTTGCCAATTCTGCTGTTTATTTCTTCTTCAATGGACAGTGTATTGGAGACCTTGGATCCCAAGTAGGTGAAGCTGTCCACAACCTCCAAGTTTTCATTATCGATATTTATGGTAGGAGGAGGTCGAGTGTCTTGGGCCATGATGTTTGTCTTTTTCAAGCTGATTTGCAGACCAAATTCTTTGCAGGCATTGGAGAAGCTTGACACGAGTTGTTGCAAACCAGATTCTGTATGTGCTGTTAGTGCCGCATCATCCGCAAATAGTAGCTCTCGAATTAGGACATCCGTCGTTTTGGTCTTGGCTCGGAGGCGGGCAGTGTTGAAAAGTCCTCCATCAGCTCTGGTATGTAACCAGATTCCCTCACTGCTATCCTTGAATGCGTATCGAAGAAGTACAGAGAAGAATATTGCGAAGAGTGTTGGTGCGAGTACACAACCTTGTTTAACTCCGCTGCTGACAGGGAAGGCCTCTGACTTAGCTCCATCGAACTGTACTGTGCCAAGCATATTTTCATGGAACTGTCTGATGATGGCAAGTAGGTGAGGGGGACATCCAATTTTTGCCAGTATTTGGAATAGCCCGTTGCGACTGACTAAGTCGAAGGCTTTTGTAAGGTCCACAAATGCAATGTATAGTGGCATCTGCTGCTCTCTGCATTTTTCCTGGAGCTGTCGTATGGAGAACACCATGTCTATGGTAGACCGACCGGACCGGAAACCACACTGAGATTCTGGATAGACGCGGGATGCTAGGCTTTGTAAACGTTTTAGTATAACGCGGGCAAAGGTCTTTCCTACAATACTAAGGAGTGAAATGCCGCGATAATTATTGCAATCACTCCTATCACCTTTGTTTTTATATAGTGTCACTATATTTGCATCCTTTAGGTCTTGGGGGATGTAGCCCTGTTCCCAGCAGAGGGACAGAATCTCGTGCAATGGTTGGAGTAAAGCTGTCTTGCCACTCTTTAGAACCTCTGGTGGTATTCCATCATTCCCAGGCGCTTTTCCACAAGCTAGACTGTCAATTGCTTTGCTCAGCTCTTCCTGTGTGGGCACGACATCAAGTTCTTCCATGAGTGGCATATCTGGGATGTCATCTAGAGCGGTGCTGGAGACTGTGGTAACTGTTGAATACAATTCCAGATAATGCTCAACCCACCGTTTTAGCTGTGCTGCCTGGTCTTGAATAATTTCTCCATTTTTGGACTTTAGGGGAGCAGCTTTTGACGTCAAGGGGCCCGTTGCCTTTTTGATGTTTTCGTACATGACTTTTGCATTGCCCATGTCTGCAGCTGATTGTATACTGGAACAGAGCTTAAGCCAGTAGGTATTGACACATTTACGTGCAACCTTTTGGGCAAGTGACTTAGCTGTTTTTAAAGCATGCAAATTGTCAGGTGTAGGCTTTTCCTTGTAAGCCATAAGAGCTTTCCTTTTTGCTTCAGTGACGGGTTTCATCTCGTCCCAATGTTCATCAAACCAGTCCGTGTTTTTGTGAGATTTTTTGCCAAAGGCTTGTATTGCGGATGTATAGATTGTGTCTCTCAGTTGCGTCCATTTGGAGTCAATGGTGACGCATGGGGACATCTTTGAGAGACTTTCCTTCACCTTGTCTTTGAACAGCTGCGCTATCGCAGGGTCTTTCATGCAGGAGGTATTGATGCGTGGACTTCCCTTTTTCTTTGTGTGGTACGAGTTTTTCCTCATTATTCGTACTTTGCTGGCGACAAGGGAATGATCCGTGTCACAGTCGGCACTGTGATAGCTGCGAGTGAGTAGGACGCTAGCTAGTTGTGCACGCCTGGTGATAATGAGGTCCAGCTGGTGCCATTGGTGGGATCGAGGGTGTCTCCAAGATACTTGATGTATATCCTTGCACTTGAAGAAAGTGTTGGTCACACACAAGCCTCGTGAGCAGCACAATTCCAGAAGCCTTTGTCCATTTTCATTTAACTTTCCTCTTCCAAATAGTCCAAGGCAGGTGGGCCAGGCTTCGTGGTCGCTCCCCACTCTAGCATTGAAATCTCCTAGGAGATAGATTGCCTCGTCTTTGTGGATGCCGGCTATTGCCTGGTCTAACGCTCCATAGAACTGGTCCTTCTCTTCCGGAGTTGAATAGAGTGTTGGGGCATACACACTAAGAATGTTTGCTGGGCCCGCAGTTGTTCTGAGTCTTAGAGTGAGGATCCTCTCCGTGCCTGATGACGGTGGTTCAATGGATGGTAGAAGAGTGTTTTTAACAGCGAAACCCACACCATGCTGTCTAGGTTCGTCTTTCGGTCTGCCTTGCCAGAAGAAGGTGTAATTGGCCTCTTTGAGTGAACCGTTGTCTGGGAGCCTGGTCTCCTGAAGGCATGCTATGTCAATCTTTAGCCTTTTAAGTTCTCTATCGATTATTCCTGTCTTCCGTGTGTCGTTTATGGACTGCAGATCATCAGTGATGCCGGGACACATAGTCCTCACGTTCCAGCTAGCGATTCGAAGAGCTGGGGTCTTCTTTTTCTTTTTTGTATTTCTTGGTGCAGGGCTTAGTGGCCCACTTGTTGAGTGGTACTCTAATCTCCACGCACCCAGTGGAGAAGGCAGGGATAGCACCTATTTGACTGGGGGCTGCCCAGTTTGAGGCGGGCGGTAGCTGTCCAGTGAGACATTGGTAGTCTCTCCCACCGTCGGAAGCAGCCCCTGGCGCCTAGCTCTACGTCAATTGTGTAACCAAGGGAACGACTTGCGTCGATGCAGCTTGGCTGCCATTGGCGTCGCAGGAGCTGCCGGTATGTACATAAGTCTTATGTATAGACCGCCTGTAGGTGCTCCAATTCCTGATTTTCTTTCAGGGTTTACTCCCTTAGCCTTTCCCGCAAGGCAGGTATAGCCGCAAGGCAGCGGAGGATTTGTATTCGGAGTTACCTTCTCCTAGATGAACTACCAGCCAAGGTTTTAACGAGCATCATCTACCCGTAGGGGTGTCAGAGCCGGGTTTTGAACCCGTGACCGATTTTTATTTTTATTTTAGAATTGTTTTTGTACCGCAGCGCACTAACACTTTGACCACCGCGCCCCCCAGATAGATAGATAGATAGATAGATAGATAGATAGATAGATAGATAGATAGATAGATAGATAGATAGATAGATAGATAGGAAACGTCAAAAAACATACTTTGGCTTGACAAACTATTCCAGTTTCAGTCGGTGACCAATTTAGAAACTGTAAAACAAAAATAAGTTTAAAAAGAAATATTACCTTGCATATGCATGCTAACAACACAAAAAATACATTTTTCACATACAAATGAATTTTCATCGGGTAGTTACTGTGCTTGAATGACTGCCACCTACATATTGAATTATTTTGATTAAAGCTACTCGACATTAGTAAAAATAATAATAATAATAACCCCATTTAAGAACATAACGACTTATGACCATCATAACTTTCATTTAGCCACCACTACCGAGCAAGGGTATGTGTTGCTAGCACAATACCTCAGGGGCCTTGCCACCACCGAGGATAGAACCCGTGACTCTCTTCTGTCTGGACCCGACAGTCTGACGTGCTACAGCTAGACATACATACACACATACATACATACACACACACATACACTCATACATACATACATACATACATACATACTTACATACATACATACATACATACATACATACATACATACATACATACATATATTTATATATATATTTACTTGAACGTCGAGATAGGTAATTTAAATTACACGCTTTTTAAAATAAGAATTAGAGCCTTCCTGATTTTTTTTTTTTTTTTTTGAAATATTTACTTACTATTCGATTATAAAGTCGACCTCCTCTATGGCACAGCAAAACGATCATATCTCTAAAGCATAAAATTTTTTAAAAAAAATTTGAAGAAAAATTTGACTGTAAAAAGAAAATCAACACTTTTTTTTTTAAAAAAATCATAATATCCAAATTCGACAGTAACTATAAGAAAAATAATTCACATCTGAATTATTAAATTTTCCACCGATCCATGTTTCCGTGGACAAAATAATTGAAACTTCTATTTAAAGTTATAAGAGAACTTCTTTAGAGAATTTCGTAGATGTACATAAGTGTTAACATTAAAGAATGGCTTAGAACCAACAATAAATATCTTTAAACAAATAACACATTTTTGAAATAGAATAAAGTCTCAATCTAATTTTCTAAGTTAAAATAAAAATTTTCCCGCACCAACAAATTTTTGTAAAAAGCTATTATAAAATCGATCACTTTGAAAATGCCATTTTATAAAATAATATACATTTTAAAACAACAACAAAGAAACATCAAGTCGTACCTGGCTCCAATGTACACAAAATCTTTCTTTGCCCATAAAAGTTTAAAATCGTCGGCATCTACACTGGAGCGGAAAATATGTTTAGCATCAGCGAGTTGATCTGAAACATTCCAATAAAATAGAGTTATGCAATTATATTTATCTGATGTATGTGGCGCCTAAAAACTGCAGCCATGATATATATATATGTCACAAGAAAAGTGTGACATACCGAGGCAATGTATTGATGGTTTCTTTTCTTCTTTCTTATCCCTTACAGACCATATAGGTCCATGGGAGCAAGTTAAGTAGCGTTCACAAGTTTCATTGACCACTAACGAGCATGGGATTTTGTGGTTAGCACAATGCCCCGGGAGCCTTGCCAGTACCACGGCTCAAACTCGCGACTCGAGTTCTTACAGCGATTCGGTGGTCCAACTCGCTACAGCTTAGACCACCGCGTCACTATTGATGGTTTCAGGCATCGATAAATAATATATTTTCTGACTATTTCAAGAAAATGTTGGTTTTAAACTATTTACTGATGGGATTGTTCAAAATGATGATAATGTTTGCCTACATTATTTGGTTAAAATTTGGTTAAGTGTTTGGTTAAAACACTTCACCTTCTTATTAAATTGAATGAAAAGTGTATTAAGCTATTACGCTAATGGCAGTAAAAATGGAATTTTACTCAGAGACAGAAAATTGCGACATTTCTTCTGATGCATTACTGCGTTACAAAATGGATATTAAGTTAATAAAACCATTAACCCTCTCAAATGGTGGAAACTTAATGAGCATAGATATCCGATAATGTAATTCCTTGCCAAAACGCGGTGGTCTAGCGGTAGCGCACTGGACTGTCGAACCGAAGCAAAAGTGAGTCGAGCCTTTGTGCTGGCAAAGCCCCCACCCTTGGGCATTGTGTTAGCCACACAATACCTTGCTCGTTTGTAGTGGCTCAATGAAACTTGTGAACGCTACTACACTTGCCCCATAAGCCGTCACGGTCTGAAAAGGAGTTATTATTATTAGTATTTATATTATTTGTGTATACCAGTTACCTCAGTACCATGTGAATTATTTTTCTGCTCGGCTAGTTATATTGTCAATTAGACCCTTTCATCACTTTAACCAAATAATGTCAAAACACTTGTATTTTGCGTGTTAGGCTAAAAGATGATATATGAGGGAGACATTCAAGTCTTTTTTTATTTCCAACGAGAACGTTCAATATGTGCTACTTATGACATCATAAATTTTAATCTGCGGTTTTAATTGAAATTAAAGATTAATTAATCGTTAATTCTTCAAAAGGTAACGATAAAAATTTGAGCGATTAATTACTTGCTTATCCATGTCTTAATGTTTAATCTTGCTTTTTTTTCTTAGAGTTTAGAATGTTGATAGTGTATTGGAGTTTCAAGGTTTGTTCAGGCCACCCATTCTACTTTAAACTAATTACTCCAACAATATTGTCCTGATACTGATAGAGTACGCAAGGTCGGAGACTTAAAACAGCCTATAGAGCACCATTTTGGGAAACAGTGCTCAAAAAAGGAATTTATGCACGATAACTTTCAAATTTTAGCTTTATTCGTATTCTAACGATTAATTTAATCGTTCCTTTTACAAAAGCCCTATATATATATATACTGGCCAATTAGCCGCGCTTTGCAGCGGTAATTTAAGATTTCAGTTAGCGTTTAGAACCGGTTAACACTAATTCAAAACCCCTTTGATTTCAATCTTGATCATGATGGATATACTAAATATATTGATTAAACCGTCTTGGAATAGACGTTAAAATTCCAATACACCATTGGAAATGTTCTTATTTTTTAAAATCACATTTGGTCAATAATGTATCCATTTACTCAGTAGATACTTTTAAAATTACCTTTTATATAACTAATGTTAAAAATGGCATACGGGACCCCAGCCTTTAAACGTGTTTTTACAAGTAAAGCTTATTTTAAAAAACTAAAATAAGGGTCGGAGGCCTATGGGTGTAAAATGTATAGTTAAAAAAATAGCTTATTTCAATTTGGATCATGATGAATATTTTTGTTAGTCAAAATTCTCTTTAAAAAATCGAGTGTATCTAATGGTTAAAACGAAAAAGAGATTAGGGACCAAAGGCTACAAAAGATTGAATTTTTTTAATGACCTAACGAATTTTAAAATAGGCCACCAAGTTCTTATCTTCCAATTTTTGTTAAAATACATTTACTCAGTGCTCAAAGTTTCAATAAATTTGTAATTTAGCTAAGATAAGGTAAAAAAAAATACATTTGGGTCCCCGGCCTCCAGTAATGGTGAATGAGGGATTTTCAGTTTTTAAATAAATTATTATTTAAATATTTTTTCGACTGTTACGAGATTGTATTTAATAACTCCCAAAAGATTCATGCTTTTGCTTACTCGGAAGATAAGAGAATTAGTGATTTGCATATTTAATATAGTCCATATAAGAAAAAGACGTTTTTGGGCCCCCAGCCCCTATGAGTTGGAATTTTAAAGAAATTATGCCAATTATCGTTGCAATATGCTACTCAAAAACTTTGCAAAGTTTCAGGTTTCTACCTACATGGAAAATCGGAGAAATAGTGATGAGTCAGTTTTTGTATAATAAATATATTTGGGGCCCAGGACCTCAGTGAGTGATACTTTTTTTTTTCATGTAACCATTGCGGGAGTGAATACAACAACTTCCCAAATTTTCATGTTTCTACCTACAGTCGAAAGTGGAGAAGTAGCGATTTTCAGTTAAAGGAGAAATACATGTTTTTGGGCCCCCGGCCCCGATGAAAGTGAATTCTATAAAAAAAAATACAAATATTGTTGCAAAAAGGATATTCAACAACTTACCAAAGTTTCAGGCTTCTAGCTACACGGGAAGTTGGAGAATTAGTAAGAGTAAATTTTTCAAATGTAAAATAATTACCTTTGTGCCCCCAGCCCTCAGGAAGTAATGATTTAAATATTTTTTTCACCTGTTATTATCGTGGAATTCTACTGAACAACTACTCAAATTTTCATGGTTTTACCTACACGGGAAATAGGAGAATATGTGATTTTCAATTTTCATTAAAGTCATATAAGGAAAAAACTGTATTAGGGCCCGTGGCACACAGGAAATGATACTTTATTTTTTTTAAAAATCTGTTACCATCATGGAAGTGTACTCAACAACTTCCCAAAGTTTCAAGCTACTTCCTATTCGGAAAATATGACAATTTGTGATTTTCATATTTTATATAGTCCATGTAAGTGAAAAAAAGGTTTTTGGGCCCCCGGCCCCCATGAGTGAGAATTTTTTTTCCAACAATTATCATCGCTTTAGGCTACTCATCAACTTTGCAAGTTTCTTGCTTCTTACATGGTAAATTGGAGAATTAATGATGAGTCAGTTTTTATATAAGAAAACTTACATTAGGGCCCCCGGCTCCCAATGAGTAATATTTATTTTTTCCTGTTACGATCGCGGGAGTTTACTCAACAATTTCCCAAAGTTTCATGTTTCTACCTTCACGGGAAAGTAGAGAAGTAGTGATTTTCAGTATTTACACAAACGTATTTTGGGCCTCCGGCACCCTTATTTGTGAATTCCCAAAAAAATGTTCCAATATTCGTAGCAAGAGGCTATTAACAACTTACCAAACTTTCATGCTTTTACCTAAACGGAAAGTGGGAGAATTAGTGATGAGTGAGTTTTTAATGAAAGAAAAAACTACATTTGGGCCCCCGGACCCCAGTAAGTGATAGTTTAAATATTGTTGTTACCATCGTGGAAGTGTACTTAACAACTACCCAAAGTTTCAAGATTTCACCTACACTTGAAATAGAAGAATTAGTGATTTTCCTTTTTTATATAGCTCATATTAGCAAATAAGCTAAATAATGGGACCCTTATCCCATGGGTGGTCACCTGGGGTTGAAACATAACCTATGCCCTTTTTGGGTCAATCTGAGGTATCATGCAAAATTTCAGCGCCCTTGGTCCAACGGTGTGGAATTGTATTAGTAACAAACAAACAAACAAACAACAAACTTTCACCTTTATACATTAGATATGTATGTGTCTGTCTATATATATA
>MUZC01000032.1:824048-851440 GCA_002072015.1 Radix auricularia | reverse complement strand
AAAAAAAAAAAAAAACCAAAAAAAAAACAAACCCAAACAAACAAACAAACAAAAAAAAACAACAAACAAAAACAAAAACAAACCAACCAATAACAATTACACGCCGTATAATATACCAGTTGATTGTCTCAAATTGAATAAAATCGCAATAATATCTAAGGAATACAAATAATTAAAAAATTTTTGCAGGAAAAAATTGCCTTTCCCACTAAGCGATGAACGTTGAAATACTGAAAATGTTGAATACTTCTCTAGCAATAATTTTATTCAAGCATTGTAGAGTAGTATGGATTGAAAAAAAATTGTAATAAAGAATATTTGTTTATAGTTTTCCTGTTACCCACAATTTGAATCAGTATAGCTAGTTATTTGCATTTTAAACAATCTTACAAATCTTTATTTCAAAACAAGTATCTCTGCTGCCTGCAAAGATTTTGGCCTGACCATTAGCTTAAAGAAAACCATTATGGCACAGGATGCTGCCTCCCTCCCAACTATCACTATAGACGACTGCAACCTGGATGTTGTTGACAGTTTTACATATCTGGGATCAAACATCTCAAGAACCCTCTCACTAGAAGATGAGATAAGTGATAGGATAGGGAAGGCAGCAACTGTTATGGCTAGACTGAAGAAAAGAGTCTGGTCCAATGCCAAACTCACATCAAGGACTATGCTGCAGGTATACAAGGCCTGCGTACTGAGCACGCTCCTCTATGGATGCGAGTCATGGAACATTTATACCAGGCATGAAAGAAGGCTCAATAGTTTCCACCTCAGATGCCTTCGCCGTATCCTTGACATCAAATGGCAAGAGAAAGTCCCCAACACAGAGGTCTTGGCTCAAGCAAGCATGAGCAGCATTCTAGCCATATTAAGCCAAAGACGCCTCCGCTGGTTTGGACACGTCAAGAGAATGCAAACTGGTCGCATACCCAAAGATGTGCTATACAGCGAGCTGGCAACAGGGAAAAGGTCAGTTGGTCGGCCGTGTCTCAGATACACGGACATATGCAGGGGAGACATGAAAGTAGCCAACATTGATATACAAAACTTGGAAAACCTTGCTGAGGATAGGACCACAGCGCGGGCTATAGTGAAAGAAGAATCACTAAGAGCAGAGGAGCAATCTCGGGAAGAAGTAGCTGGAAAAAGAGCGAGGAGAAAGGTCAGGCAACACTGCCCGACTACATTCGTGTGTGTAAAATGCAGAAGAGACTGCCACTCAAGCATTGGTCTCATCAGCCACACCAAGAGCTGCAAATATTAAAGATAAATATATCGTCTTTCGTAGACGACAGATGCCATACAGAGTAGGAATGATAAGAAAAGCTAAAATGTATGTAATATAATGCTTCAACAGAACACAACAATTGCTTGACATTACAAGATTTTATTGAATGATTATAGGTTTAAAAACGTCTTCCTGTTTTTCTTTAATTTTATTTGTACAGATTGTTATTGGCATTCCAAAAAGTTTATAGTAATTTTACTCAAAAGAATTATAAGAAAATGTAAAATGAACATAAAATAAAAGGAATTAATGTAGAAGATGTCTGTAATAAAAAAAAAAAGATTAGCTCTCTTGCTTAGTGTTTTATTCTATCACGCCTTATTGTAACTGTTAACCGTCAGAACAACTCCTGCCAAAACGGCCCTAGTCGGAACGGCCCCTGTCTTTACGGCTCCAATCACAACGGTCCTGGTCAAAACGGCCCAAGACATATTGGCCCTGGACTTAAAGATGTTAAATATAATTATTAAAAAACTCATATATTATACTAGATGCATGTACCCGGCTTTTCACGGGTTTAAATAAGGTTTTCTGCAGAAGCGTACAAAACTTGATATTTGCATTACTTGGGAAATAGTAGAATTTTGCGATTTTAAGTTTTTATATACCTTATATTAGTAAGAAAAAAAACTACATTTGGGCCCCGGCTCCCAGTAAGTAATAATTTAAATACTTTTTCACCTATTACCATTGCAGAAGTGAACTCAACTTCCCAAAAGTTTCATGCTTCTAACTAGACGGAAAATTTAAGAGTAAGTCCGTTTTTATATAAGAAAAATACATTTGGACCCCGGACCCCAGGAGAGTGATAATTTTTTTTGACACCTAAAACCATTGCGGATGTGTATTCCTCAACTTTCCAAAGTTTCATGCTTCTGCCTACACGGGAAATAGGAGAATTAGTGATTTTTAATTTTTAAATTGCTGATTTTAAGGGAAAAATGCATTTGGGCCCCCGGTCCTAAGAAAAGGTTAAAGTAACGTGGTTGGTTAGACCGCGTTTTCTTTTCTGGGCATTTATTAACAACAATATCTTACTCACAATAATAAGATTGAAGTCCTCAGTTTAAAAAAAAAATAATGCAGCAACTTATGTACAATTTTACAAGGTGAAAATTGACATTGAGAACTCAACATAACCTTAAGTCTCACTGTGCCTAGGCTACCTTTCAACTGACGCCTTCCAATCAACTGACTAATGCCTCTCAATGCATTCTGGACTATCTATTACTTTCGTCACGTGATCTCCTTTCAACCACTCATTTTTTGTCACGTGACCGATAATTTAAATATATTTTCGCTTGTTACCAGTGCGGACGTGTACTCAACAATTTCCTAAAATTCCTATTCGGGAAATATAAGATTTAGCGATTTTCTAATTTTATGTAGCTCATAATTGGAAAATACGTTTTTGGGCCAACACGGTAAATTGGAGAATTAGTGATGAGTTCGTTTTTAATGAAAGAAAAAAAACACATTTGGGTCCCCGGCACTCCAGGAGTGGTTAATTTAATTGGAAAATACGTTTTTAGGCCCCGGGTCACACAGGAGGGAATTTTTAACGAAACCTGTTTAAGACCCTTTTCCATGTAATGTTATGTACGTATACTAAATTTCACGTTAAATTGACGTTTGAAATTTGTTAATATAGCTCATTTAAGGAAAATAGTAATTCCCCCCCCCCCGTTCTTTTTCGCCATTGTAGTCGGGAGAATGGGCTCAATAACTTCCAAATGTTTATTGTTGTTACCTACACGGTAAATTGGAGAAATAGTGATGAGTTGGTTTTTAATAAAAGAAAAAACTACATTTTGGTACCCGGCACCCCAGGAATGGTTATCTTAAAATTCTTTTTCGCAAATTATCGTCGGAGGAGTGTACTTAATAACTTGCCAATGTTTCATGCTTCTACTTACACGGGAAATAGGAAAATCAGTGATTTTCAGTTTTTATGTAGTTCATATAAGAAAAAAAACTACATATGGCCCTCGGCGGACAGAAAGAGATAATTTCAATATATTTTTGCCTGTTCACATTGCCAAAGTGTACTCAGTAATTTCCTACAATTTTATGCTTCTGCCTACTCCGGAAATAGGAGAATTGGTGATTTTCAATTTTTATATAGCTCAAATAAGAAAAAAAAATATTTTGGCCCCAAGCGCCTATGAGTGGAAATATGTAGAATTAAAATTGATTACGAACCTTTCACATATAATTTTGTGTACGTGTACCAATTATCACTTTATTTGGTTGTCTGGATCTTGAGTTATTAGAAAAAAAATGAGTCTTATATGTATATAGATAAAAATTATATAGATACACGTTTTTTAAATCACCGATTCAGTGTCAGTTTAAGTTCACAAGAAACAACAAAAATAACATTACAATATAAACATTGATAACAGTTGCTAGGTATGGTACCTACTAAGATTTTTGTGTGAGAAACAATATAAGAGCAAAATACCCGTGCTACGCTACGGGGTAGGCACAATAAGAATAACTTTGTTTGGTTTTGGGTCTCAAATTCTCCTTAAAAATGAATGTAAACGCATCTGGAAATTAGGGTAGTGATAAATCAAACACCTTCTTAATAAAAACAACGATATGTGTGTCGAGAAAAATAAAAATATTATTAATTTAAATATTACCCATCAATTTTGGTATTCCTGCTTTAATATAGCATCAGTATTATCATCCGTGGCTTGCTCCACCACATCCTTCCAGCTACAGCCCATGTAGGGCCTTGGCCTGCTCCACCACATCCTTCCAGCTACAGCCCATGTAAGGCCCTGGTCTGCTCCACCACATCCTTCCAGCTACAGCCCATGTAGGGCCCTGACCTGCTCAACCACATCCTTTCATTCAGATCGATTGATGACTTTCTTTCACCATGCTCGAACCCCTTTAATAACGCATGCTATATACTCTACCAGGATAACAAATGTCGTTAACAGTTACAAAAATCTAACGGGCAAGGCTCACTTTCTTTTCACGTGCATCAAAACATGACAACAATATCTTTCCACATGATTCCTTTGGTTCTTAGAAAACACACATTTCATTTATAGTCTAAGCATAATATTAGTTCAAGACGAATAGAATATGCTTAGCCAGATAATATTTGTGAATATTGTGGCTTGGGGAGAGAGGAAAATATGGTTTATTTCTTATCAAGGCACATGTTCCTTTAACGTGTATAAAAACATAAGAACAATGCTGCTTTTAAGACAATGGTGAGAAATTGATCTCCTTATAAATGTTATGTCAATCATTCTATATTCCCACACATTTTTTCTAATAGTAACAATTCACTTTATATCAATCTTTATTCCCGTTGTACACTATTCATCTAATAAACTCAAAACAGCTTGGCACAAAATGAGTTGTTGTCAGTGTGTTTTTTTTTTCGACATAACACGCACTTTCTTATGCTATATCCTACTTATAAGTCATAATACCCGTGATATTTCTTTACACTTGATATATTTACACCTTAAAGAACAGTTTTTACCTAAAGCGTATGTCATACAACCGCATTGTTCGAGAAACGTACCCAATTTTTTAAAATGGATTTTTCATCATTCGTTAGGACTTTGAGTAAAATACATGTTATAAGATTACTTTTGTCATGGGAAAAGCTCTACAAAACATTATTTCTATTTCTAGGCTTAGCATGGCCTTAGTTAAATTAATAGGATTATTTTATGGGTCAGATATTAATTATGTGAATATTGATGCTAAATTAAGGTATGTTGGAGTTAATTTGTTTTAAAGAAACACCTTAAATCGCAAGGTTTGAGTTGAAAATGTACCCTGCTGGTTTACTTTAGTTGTGCAAGAAGTATTTTCTATTTGGTGGTAGGACACCTCGACAGGCCCGCCGACAGAAATTTCGGGCCCCTAGGCAGGGCTGTCACGTGCCCCCGGGCATAAACCTCTAAAGTATCTTTAGGTCATGAGAATTTTAAAAAATTCACAGATGATATACTTTGTACTTATACTTTAGATAAATTAGACAGATACATCATACAAGGTATGGTTTTATAATTATTCAGTTGTTATTTGAAAAAAAAATGTATTTTAAGTTTATTGTTTAAATTAAACTATAAAACCGTTTAATTGTACAAATTTGTATTTATTGTTTTTAAAAACAAACTCTCCTTGATTTGGCTAAAGCAAAATTGTTAATAACATCATCAAAATTTAATAACTTCGCCAAATCATACTCAATCGCAAGAGTTGCAAGACCGCTCAATCGGTCTTGCTTCATGGTTGATCGCTGCACACTTTTTATTGGCTTTAGCTTGCTGAATGTTCTTTCAGCTTCTGCAACTGTTACAGGAATTGTACAAAAGATCCGTAATACAATAGCAATATTTGGGAATATAGATTCCCACTTCAACTGGTAAATTTTATTCAGCAGTTTTATGGGATGAAGGTTTTCACTTTGTATGCTATTTAAATAAATTGACATTAGATGTTTTACTTCTTCAATAAAGTCACTGCTTACATCTTTGGCATATTCTTTGCAGAAATTAGAACATTTCTTTTCCAGATCAGTTTCTCCGATTTCTGGAAACAACCACAGAAAATTGAAAAAATTGTTAATATCCCTTGCCAATTGAAAACGCTCTGTTAAACCAGATATAACACTATCAATAAGTTTATAGAAAACTTTTACTTTAAAATCATCATCCACTTCATGTGCACTCTCTTCTGGCATATGTTGACTTTCATCATAAAAAAGTTTTCGTCGTTTTTGGCGTTTTTCTGGAAGTTCTGTTTCACATGGCAAGTCAGACGACATAGCTGCTGCCGTTATTTTGGCTTCTGCTAGCAAAACATCCCATTTATCACGTAGATCCTTCAGCTCTCCAAGCAGACTGTCAATGTTTTCTACTTCTACATCAAGTGTGGCTTCTCTGGCTTGAATAACTTTGTTTCGATTGTTTATAGCAACTAAGATTTTGAGCCATATTGTAGCCATTAAAACACACTTGAATGATTTCATATAATGCTCAATTCCTTGCAATTCAGTCTTACTTTCTGATGACAAATTTAGTTCTTTACATTTAATAATTGCGTGTTTGATAATTGGCAGGTGCTTTGCAATAGGTTTCACACCTCCACACGTGCCGACCATCTAGTTTGAGAAAGATTATGCAGTGAGCATCCAGTTAATCTTTGTAGAATTTCCCATCGTTGAGGACTGTACGCAAAGAAATTATACAATTTTTGAACTATTCCNAAAAAAGTTATAACGTCATTACAACATTCTGCAGCATGCATACCACATAAATTTAAACTATGCGCGCCACAATTTGAAAATTTCGCTAGAGGATATGAATGTGCAATGATTGCCTGTGCTCCTTTAAACTTTCCTGCCATATTTGATCCGTTGTCATATCCCTGACCTCGACAATCATCTAAAGAAATTTTGTTTTTCTCCAGTTCATATTTGATCATATCTGCAATATCCTGGCCAGTTTTTTGTTATAATAAAAAAATGCAAGAAAAAGTTCTTTGACAAAAAATGTTGAATTGCAGTTTAGTACATATCTCAGAACAAAAGTACTTTGTTCTGTATGAGAACAATCTGGCGTAGCATCTACCATCATTGAAAAATACTTTGATCTTTCTCTCTCTGCCAAAATTTCTTGAACAACTTTTGAGCTGCATGCTTCGATAAAATCATTTTGAGAATCTGCTGATAGATAATGGACCTGAAGGCGTTGTCCAAGTTTTTGAGATTTTTTTACTTTAGAAACATGCTCTTGTAAAAGGATCAAACTGAGCTAACAGTTCTATAATTCCAAGAAATTTTTATTATCATGGTCATAAATTTTGTTGGATGAACCTCTGAAAGCAAGTCCTCTTTCTCCCAAGAATAAAACCACTGCTAAAGTTCGTTTGAGCAATTCTCTCCAGTATTTCACGTTTGTAGCAATTTCTTTATCAATCAGAGACTCTATATTCTTTCCAAAGAGAAATCTTCTTTCTGAATCTCGCCACTTTATATAACATTTTTTATGACCGTCACTTTTCTCGTGAGCTGGTATTTTATCGTACAACTTACGCCACGTATGTTGTTTAGACCATCCTTGATCACTTGACAAAATTGATCTGCAAGATACGGCAACTTCACTAAATAATCTGCATGGAAAACAAAACAAGGATTCCTTATCAGACGACATAGCTGCTGCCGTTATTTTGGCTTCTGCTAGCAAAATAAGAAAGAAGTTGATTTGCGAGCCTAGTCCGGGCCCCTAAAACTCGCCGGGCCCCTGGGCATTTGCCCCCCTGCCCCCCCTCTCGGCGGTACTGCACCTCGACCACGGACGATTCGACCCCGGACTGTTCGACCCTGGCAGCTCGACCACAGGACGTTTTGTCCCCAGGTCGTTTCGACTTGGGTAGGTTCGACCACGGAAGGTTCGACCCCGGTCGATTCGACCCCGGGGCGATTCGATCCCGGACAGTTCCACCAAGGGACTTTTTGACCCTAGGGCGTTTCGACCCTGGACGTTTCGACCCCTTTCTATCTACACCGTAGAAATTTATTATTATTTTTGTTTGTATATATACTTTTTAAAATACTGGTTGTCATGTTAGAGGCGCAACATTAGCAGACATAGATTTTTTAAAATTGTCTATTTGTTTGAAAAAAACACGCGTTTAATTTGCAAGGTTTGGGCTTAAATTTTTACACTGCTGGTTTTCTTAATCTTTTCAAAAAGGATATTATCAGTGGTTAAGAAATAGTGCCACTCAGGGATCTGCGATATTATAAAATCATGACCCAAGAAATGAAATGCACCCTTCAAATAGTTCACAAAGTTGCCCCTCTTTAAAAAACTTACAATTCCGCTTTTTAACCCCACTCTTACAACAGTGTATAAACACTTATACACGTACCATAATATTATTTAAAATCCCTGCGCGTTTACTTTATTTACGAATTTCTTTAATGTCAGTTTATAATGAAATCGATCCAAAACACTTACTTGTATTAAGTAAGTACCTAAGAGAAATACATCTTCGTCCTAACAAATATTTGCATTCGTTTCTATGATAAATCACTTGTTAAATGCTTCAAAAGCGGTTCTGTGTTAATTTTTCTATTAAGAAATGTCATTTTCTGTAATTTAGACTTGTTATAAGCCCGTATAAAATTTGCATCCATCCGATAATATACGTAGATAAATAAAAGCTTATATTAAAATGTAAAATTGATATTCCGTCTGCAATGAAATAATTTCTTCACATTTATTTCTATAGTTATTTAACAGTGACTAAGAGAAATTAGTTTGAACTATCTTCGTGTGATTTTATTATTGTAAAATACAATTTAAAATTTTAGAAATGTTCCGTTTTCTTTAAAAATAAATATGCGCCATCAGCCTCAATCTTACCCATTTAAATGTTATAATTATAAATAATGAAATTTCAATAGCGATTATAAGTTCTTTTCACTGTTTATTTCCCATTGTGGCTATTCATGCGAGTAATCGTCCAACTAATGCGCAAGGGCTCATTTCTTCTAAAATGAAACATAAACTAAATTTTTCATAATCCAGTGCATAATTTTAACTATACATAAACCATTACCTGGTAAACGTCTTTTCAATATTTAATTTCACTTTTAGCATTCTATGAAAACAATAGTTATTTCACAACAAATACAAACACACAGTCACACGCACACACAGACGCACTTACATACACACATTAACACACTCGCACACATGCCTATTCACACACTAGGATTATAATCAACATATTAAGTAACATTAAATAAATTAATATAAAAAAAGCTTCATGACGCCACTTCATTTTTTTACGGCGCGCAAAACCATACGCTCAGTTAATCTCAAAACCAAAATCATTATGATTTTACGTCTATATTTTCAATTTAAAAAAAAGTAATCGAGAGTTGCGTGGTATAGGGGCTTCTGACGAACGGAAATGCGCCTTAGCGCATTATATAATAGATAACATATAATAAACTGACCACTTTCTCTAAAGGTTTAAAATTTGACAAAAGATTAAAATTTAAAAAAAAACGTACTTTTTTTAACACTTTGTCCGGGCACTTTTGACAGAGGCAGAAATGACCAGGTCGTTTGATAGGGGCAGTTTTGTCGGATCATTTTTGTCCGGGGCCGCTTTGACTGTTCAACATTGTAACAGGTCTTATTGGCTGGCTAAACTATCCGTGTTTCCCACATACTGTTGTAGGCAAAATCAACATTCAAAAGAATTTTCGGCGCAATGAGGTAGAAGGGGATAGCATAATTAACATAAACATAATAAGGAGAAGAAAATTTAATAAGTTGTTGCGGGTTATTTTTTTTTAAATGTAGAGATTATGGATTCTTATATTATTGAAATAGTTCTGATAATGATTAGAAGATACGCAACAAGTCCCATATCCTTAATGATTTTCAACGGCGTATGTGTGAATCCGAAAAAAATGTCAAGAATATAACTAAGTTACGACGGGAAGAAAATGATTTGTACGAAGCTTACTACACGAATCGCTGCTTCCTCTTCAATAATTGTCACATTTTATTCTATTGGCAACATTAAATTTAAAATTAAACTAAAATTTAATTTTTTAAAAAGTCGTTTGGCTTGTCGAATTAGTAAGAGACGATTTCACAAGTGAAATACGGATAAACGGGCAAAAACTCGAGGAGGTCCCTACCTTTAAATATCTAGTGGCTATAATATCCGATGAAGGCTCAAAGCCAGAAATTCTTGCCAGAACGGCCCAAACAACTGCAGCATTAAGCAAACTGAAAAACATCTGGCAAAGCAAGAAGCTCTCCCTGAGATCAAATATTCGACTAATGTGCTCTCTGGCGATGTCAGTCTTCCTTTATGGTTGTGAGGCTTGGACGCTTACCGCAGACCTCCAAAAAAGAATTAGTGCGCTTGAGATGAGATGTTTTCGAAAGGTATTAAACATCTCCTACACGGCGCACATCACGAACGAAGCGGTCCGCGACAAAATAACTGCTGTCATCGGCCCTTACGAGGACCTTCTCACCTCAATTAAAAAGAGAAAATTACGATGGTACGGACACGTGACAAGATCTGGAGGTCTCTCAAAGACGATATCGCAAGGCGCAGTCCAGGGAGGAAGGAAAAGATGCAGACCAAGGAAGAGTTGGGAGGACAATATCAAAGAGTGGACCGTCCTTTCATTTAGCGATTCCCAGAAGGCAGCTCAGAACCGTTACACTTGGCATGAGATAGTGCGCAGCTCAAAATGGTGCCCCAACGACCCAGCGTCGGGTTAAGGGACAGTTCAGTTCAGTTCAGGAAGTGTAAATCGTGTGTATCAGCAGTTCTGTAATGTTCACTCATAAAGTCTTTAATAGTGAAAGCTTTAATATTAAATACGTGTACAATAAGCGAAGAATACAGCTAAGATTACCAATTGGTAACGTGACCAAGTTTTCATAAATACAATTGAAATGCTCAATCGTGGAAATTTGGCTGTCTCGATTGGAATTTCTAAAATCGGTGTATTGAGGAAGGTGGACTAAAATTTAAATCTAAATGGCATATCTTACACAAAATGGAATCCAGCCAATATGTGTCACTTCAGTTTATTTAGATTTTCAAACACATTTACACAGTTATTTTCAGGGTTAAATAGTGTTACATATTGTGTGTCAACTAATTTTTTAAAACAACTAATATTCTGTAACTTCAGGGATGCCAGGACTTTCAGGCCAACCTGTTGCTCCCGGATCATATGGCTTAGGTGACAGTGGATTTGGCGGTTAGTAGAAAGTATTACTAAATATTTTTAGACGTTAACGCATTTTACCATTAGTTTTAGTTTCTGGAGCATAGGTTGCGAGAAAATTTTGAGATATTATTACATTTATGAATGTGATTTTTTATTTAGGACATATTGTAATGGAAGATATGAATAGTTAAGAATTTCTAACTGTGACATTTTATATAGAATTTTACTTAGAATGTTCGACTTGTATTATATGACAAAGGTAGTACACCATTAAGATAATATATATTGAACACTTTAAACGTTTTTTCTTGAAACATGCTAGTTCGCTTAAATTTTGCAACCATACCTGTGGCGACGATAGAAATCATCCGTCAAAATTTCACATCAATCAAATTACATTAATAAATTTTTGAAAATATCTCTGTGTATCTCTATGTAGCATTTACAGTTTTGTGCTAAACTGTTGTGGTACGCACTATATTTAACAACCTTTTTAATATATTCCTGTCGCTTGGTGCAGTGCGCATTATATTTACTATACTTTAAAAATATTTTCCCGATCTGTAAATGCTTATCCTAGACTGTCACGATGTGCGTATTATATTAAACATTATATTATAACCATTTTAACGTGATCATATTTAGTTTTTTTCCATATGTCTTTAGCTTTCATGTATAATTGTTTTAAGCCATGTCATGCTCAATAGCCAAAATAGCTATAGCTTATTCAATTCTCTCTTTGAGTGTCTCTGTTAAGCATTTCTTTTGCATGATATGTTTATACATAATTTTGGGCATCTTTGAAATAGTTTTGAAACTTTCATTGTAACTAGCAAAGTTTCTGCGTCTGTTAATGCACTTAGCCTTTATATAACCTCTGCCAGTTCTTTTATAGCTTACAAATCAACCTTAAAATGGCTCCATGGTACGTTCACTATTTTATATCCTGAGGTAATAATTTGATTTTCCAAACTGCGATGAATTGTTGATCTGGAAACATGTGCACTGAGGTTAGCCACTTGCCATCCCCAACCTGCACCACTGTCAGGAAAACATTACAGGGTTATGAGTTTTTCCCTGACATATCAATGTTGATACTTGTTTTTGGTGAGGTGCGCACTGTATGAAAGATTAAGACGTAAGAGAGTGAACGTGACGTAGCGTGAAGTCAGTTGTTGAGAGTGAGAGATCGGCAGTGGTTGTGTATAGAAGAACCTTGGAATTGAGTTATTAAATTTATCAACGTTACAACGGTGTTTGTTTTTATTTTGAGTTGACCTATCCTTGTGGTCTTTACAAATACCCAGACAACGACTTAACATTGGGGGCTACCGTCTGGGATTATTTGTGGACCAAGACAGCAAATAACTCAAGTGTCTGGTTTTCACCAGATGACCTTCTAACAAGGTTAGTAGTGTATTCGCTCTACCGTGCTCAGTGACGAGCGTGCTTTCGGTGGTGGTTCCTGTGAATCATCGCAACGTGTGCCAGTTCTGTACACATCCCGTGTGCATTCGTAGTGATCCTGTGAATCATCGCAACGTGTGCCAGTTCTGTACACATCCCGTGTGCATTCGTAGTGATCCTGTGAATCATTGTCACTTCGACCAGTTCTGTACACATCCAGTGTTTTTAGTCGAAGTGACCCTGTGAATCATCACAACATCAGCCAGTTCTGTACATACCCGTGTGCATTCGTAGTGATCCTGTGAATCATTGTCACTTTGACCAGTTCTGTACACATCCAGTGTTTTTAGTCGAAGTGACCCTGTGAATCATCACAACATCAGCCAGTTCTGTACATACCCGTGTGCATTCGTAGTGATCCTGTGAATCATTGCAACGTGGGCCTGTTCTGTACACATCCATTTTTCAGTCGTAGTGATCCTGTGAATCATCGCAACGTTGGCCAATTCTGTACAAATCCAGCGTGAAGTCATAGTGAACCTGTTAATCATCGCAACGTGGGCCTGTTCTGTACACATCCAGTGTTTAGTTGTAGTGATCATGTGAATCATCGCATCGTGGAATCTGTTCCGTACACATCCTGTGTGCAATCATAGTGATCCTGTGAATCATCGCAACGAGGGCCTGTTCTGTAGACATCAAGTGTTAGTCGTAGTGAGCTTGTGAATCATCGCAACGTGGGCCAGTTCTGTACATATCGTGGGAATAGGGCTGTCACGATTGGAATTTCTAAGATCAGCATATTGAGGAAGGTGGAATAAAATTTAAATCTAAATGGCATATCTTACACAAAATGGAATCCAGCCAATATGTGTCACTTCAGTGTATTTAGATTTTCAAACACATTTACACAGTTATTTTTAGGGTTAAATAGTGTTACATATTGTGTGTCAACTAATTTTTTAAAAGCAACTAATATTCTGTAACTTCAGGGATGCCAGGACTTCCAGGCCCACCTGGTATGCCCGGATCAGATGGCATGCCTGGTCCTAAAGGTGACATGGGTTTACCAGGTTAGTAGAAAGTATTATTAATATTTTTTAGACATTAATGCATTTAACCATTAGTTTTAGTTACTGGAGCATAGGTTACGAGAACTTTTTGATTATTATTACATATATAAATGTAATGTTTAATTTAGGACATTTTGAAATATAAGATATGAATACTTAGAAATTTTTTAAACTAAGCGTTTAAAATGTGAAATTTTACTTAGAATGTTCGACATGTATGATATGACAACTGTACTACACCGTAAAGATAATATACATTATTAATTTTTTTTAGATATTAATGCATTTTACCATTAGTTGTAGTTACTGGAGCATAGGTTACGAGAAAATTTTGAGTTATTATTACATTTATGAATGTAATTTTTAATTTAGGACATTTATTTTTTAATGGAAGATATGAATACTTAAGAATGTTTAACTGTGAAATTTTACTTAAAATGTTCGACTTGTATGATATGACAACTGTAGTACACCGTTAAGATAATATATACACTAAAAAGTTTTTTCTTGAAACATGGTAGTAAGCTTAATTTTTGCAAGCAGACACCGTAGCGACGATAAAAATCATCTCTCAAAATTTCACCTCAATCAAATTAAATTCATACATTTTTTTAAAAATATCTCTGTGTATCTCTGCGTAGCATATAAAGTTTTGTGATAGACTGTCGTGGTACACATTATATTTAACAACCTTTTTAATTTATTCCTGTCGCTCGGTGCAGTGCACATTTTATTTGCTATACTTTTAAAAATGTTTTCCCGATCTGTAGATATCTAAATGTTTATCCTAGTCTGTCACGATGTGCGTATTATATTAAACATTATTTTATAAACATTTTAACGAGATCCTATTTAGATGAAATTTAGAAGGCAGCCTGAAGTAATTTTTTAGCGCATTTTCGAGAAGTCGAAATGCGCTATTGTATCCGTTTTTTCCGTCTGTCCGTCCGTCCGTCTGACATCACCCTAGATCTCAGCATCCATAAGTCCTAGACCCATGATGTATATATGTTTTTTGTATGTCCTGACCTGCCATTTGTGCATCAACACTCAGTTACTCGATCCGACCTCTTGTAGTGGCAGTAGAGCTCCTGGAAGTATGAAAGTCCTAGACCCATGATGTATATCGCAAGAGTTCCTACCACCTCCAACACAAAAGAATTCCTACCACCACCAACACACAAGAGTTCCTACCGCCGCCAACACACAAGAGTTCCTAACACCACCAACACACAAGAGTTCCTAAAAATTCATAAAAATATGTCTAAAATCTAAACACAATTACTGATAACTACATAATGCTGATATCTAACATAAGTACTGATATATAATACGAAAATGCGCTAACACGTCCTGAGTCCAAAAAGGGACCAGGCTTAACATGATTTTTATTACTATAAATCCTTTACATATGAATAACTAAAATTTCGGATTTTTTAAGTGTCGTGGGATGCGCATTGTAATTACAGTGGCGTAGCTTGCTTATGTGACACATATGAGCTATATAAAAATACCGACTCATCACTAAGTCTCCAATTTACCGAGTAGGTAAAAACATGAATCACACAGTGCAAAGAAATTGTGGAGGGGGTGTGAACAGACACAAGCTACATCACGATGAAATCAGAACAACGCGAATGGACCTCAGATGCGGGGATAACTGCAATGCATTGTTGATCTGGAAACATGTGCACTGTGGTTAGCCACTTGCCACCCCCACCCTACACCACCCTAGCGTGCCAACCATAAACTTATTGGCATAACCTGACAAAGGTAATTTGTCAAGCCTTTTTACCTGTCTTGTGCTTGTTATGGTATTGCGAAGTTATGATCGAAAAGAAAGTGGGAAAATATTGGGCACAAACACAAACATTTTTAAAAATAAAAAAAGTAATGTCTTAGTTAGGGATTGAACCTCCGCGTTGTAGACAAATGTAATAACCACTAAACTGAGAAATACATGTTATTTTGTTGTTCTGAAAGAACAAAGTTATTGATCTCAATTCATTTAAATGTTGGTTTTGATGACCCTCCACGCTGCAAATCTTCCTTTAGTAGGCTATTTGTTCTCACGATTCTGCTGCAAGCAACTGACTCTCCGCCATCTTGACTTCTGACACCGAAAGTAACATCGTTGGTTTGACCGCGTTTTCTCTTGTGAGCGTTGATTAACAACAATCTCTTACTTATACTCATAAAATTGGAGTCCTCAGTAAATACAAATAAATTTAATGCAGCAACTTATGTACAATTTTACAAGGTGAAAATTGTCAATGAGAACTCATCATAGTCTTCAGTCTCAACTGACGCCTTCCAATCAACTGTCTAACGCCTCCCAATGGATTCTGGACTATCTCTTACTTTCGTCATGTGATCTCCTGTCAGCCACTCATTTTTCTAACGTGACAGATAATTTAAATATATTTTCGCCTGTTACCATTGCGGACGTGTACTCAAAAATTTCCTAAAATTTCATGCTTCTGCCTACTCGGAAAATATGAGATTTAGTGATTTTCTATTTGTATGTAGCATATAAATGGAAAATACGTTTTTGGGCCTACACGGTAAATTGGAGAATTAGTGATGAGTTGGTTTTAATAAAAGAAAAAAAAACTACATTTGGGTCCCCGGCACCCCAAGAGTGATTATTTAAAAAATCTGTTTCGCAAATTATCGTCGGAAGAGTTTACTTAATAAATTGCCAAAGTTCCATGCTTCTACCTACACGGGAAATAGGAGAATCAGTGATTTTCAGTTTTTGTATAGTTCATATAAGAAAAAAACTACATTTAGCCCCCGTCCCCCAGAAAAATATAATTTAAATATATTTTTGCCTGCTACCATTGCCGAAGTGTACTCAACAATTTTCTAAAAACGTATGTTTCTGCCTACTCAGAAAATTGGAGAATTGGTGATTTAAAATTTTTATATAACTCAAATTAGGAAAAACGTTTTTTGGGCCCCCAGCGCCCATGAGAGTTAATTTATGGAATTAATCCTGTTTAAGAACCTTTTCCATATAAATTTGTGTACGTGTAAAAAAATTCAATTTATTTGGTTGCCTGGATCTTAAGTTATTAGGGAACAGACAGACAACAAACCGGCCTTACATGTATATTAATTTTTTTTAAAAATAGATACACGTTTTTTTTTTTTTTTAAATTTGCCCATTCAGTGTCTGTTTAAGTTCAGAAGAAACAACAAAAATAACATCACAAGATAAAAAATAATAACAGTTGCTAGATATTGTACCTAGTCAGAATTTTTGTTTGAGGAATAATATAAAAACATTATAAATAATAATCTGAACACTTTCTCAAAAGGTGAAACATTTGACAAATGTTAAAATAAAAAAAATTAAAATTAAAAAAACGTTTTAACACTTTGTCCGGGTCCTTTTGACAGAGGCCGATTTGACTAGGTCGTTTGATAGGGGCCGTTTTTTCGGAGCAGTTTTTCCGGGGCCGCTTTGACTGGTCACCATTCTAACAGGTCTTATTGACTGGTCAAACTATCCGCGTGCCCCATATACTTGTAACTTATCTTTTTGGCCGCTTTCTTACTTGTAGGCGATAATTCATGGCACACTCCAGCATGCAATGAAATATGGAAGTCCTTTGTAACACAAATAACTTTAATTCAATACCTGAACTTATGTACACTCTTTTTACATATTAATATACATCAGTGAGACAAATTAAGTACCTCTCCTGCCTTTCCCACACTCTGAACTGATCCGTGAGCCTTCTGGTCTAGCATATTGATCACGTGATCTCTTCAACCAATCAAATATCATGTGACAATACTGTTGTAGGCAAAATGAACTTTCGAAAGAAATTTCAGCGCAATGAGGTAGTAGGGGATTACATAATTAACATAAACATAATAAGGAGATGGAAATTTAATAAGTTGGGGCGGTTTAATTTTTTTTAATGCAGAGATTATGGATTTTTTTAACAATGAAATATTTCTAAGAATGATTAGAAGATACGCAACAAGTCCCATATTCTTAATGATTTGCAATGGCGTGTGTGTGAATCCAAAAAAATGTCAAGAATATAACCAAGTTACGACGGAAAGAAAAGTATTTTATGTAGCTTAACTACACGAATCGCTGTTTCATCTTAAATAATATTCGCCTATTACTGTATTGGCAACATTAAATTTTAAGTTAAACTAAAATTTAACTTAAATAAAAGTCAATCGCTTGTCGAATTAGTAAGAGACGATTTTCCTCTAGAGGTAGTAAAAATCATGTGTATCAGCAGCAGTTCTAAAGTTTTCACTCATAGAGTCTTTACTAGTGACAACATTAATATTAAAAACGTGTACAATAAGCCCAGAATACAGCTAAGATTTCCCATTGGTAACGTGACCAAGTTTTTATACATATAATATTAATGCACAATCGTGGAGATAGGGCTGTCTTGATTGGAATTTCTAAGATCGGCATATTGATGAAAGTGGAATAAAATTTAAACCTAATCTGATTGAAAAAAATGTAGACAGTCCTGAAACATTTTGGCATATCTTTCACAAAATGGAATCCAGCCAATATGTGTCACTTCAGCGTAATTAGATTTCAAACACATTTACACAGTTATTTGTAGGGCTAAATAGTGTTACATAATGTGTGTCAACTTATTCTTTTAAATCAACTAATATTCTGTAATTTCAGGGATGCCAGGACCTTCAGGCCAATTTGGTGCTCCCGGATCAGATGGTATGCCTGGTCCTAAAGGTGACATGGGTTTACCAGGTTAGTAGAAAGTATTATTAAAATTTTTTAGACATTAATGCATTTAACCATTCGTTTTAATAACTGGAGCCTAGGTTACGAGAACTTTTTGATTTATTATTACATTTATTAATGTAATTTTTAATTCAGGACATTTTGTAATGGAAGATATGAATACTTAGGAATTTTTTAACCAAGCGTTTAAAATGTGAAATTTTACTTACAATGTTCGACTTGTATGATATGACAACTGTAGTACACCGTTAAGATAATATATAGTGATCACTCAAATTTTTTTTTTCTTGAAACATGGTAGTGAGCTAGCAAAGTGCCCGCGTCTGATAATGCTTTGAGCCTTCATACTGCCATGTGCATATGAGCATGACTTATGAACCCCGCTGGGATCGAAAGATAAAAGTGCAAGCGAGTGAGATTAATAAAAAGGTTGGGAGGGTTTTGGAAACAATGCTTCTTGCGTTCAGTTGCGTCGATCCTTCACATAATAAACAATGATTCGTAGTGTGGTGTTTAACACGTCCGCCTTGAACTCGGAAAGTCCTGGATTCAATTACCAGAGGAAACAATTTTAAAACACAATTAAACGATTTTTTCTGCCAGTTCTTTTCTCATTTTTGCAAACATGACTAACCTTATAGTCTGAAAAACACATTTTATTTTTGCAAAGGGGTGGTAGTAAAGGATGAGGGGCAGGTACCAACAACCATTGTGCACATATCTCCACGTTTACTTGCTTTCCCCCCCCCCCTTACTTCATGCTGTTTGTTTGGTTCTCTCACCCCACCACATTCTTTTCTTTATCTATGATGAGCAAGTTTGTGGCGTATGCTACGCCCCTTGTCATCTTGTTTTAGTATTAGAAGACTTTTGATTCATAATGAAGTTTGCACTTTTGGCATTATAAACACTCTCTTATTTAAATATAGATTTGACATTTTTTTCATTTTTTCATCTTTTCTTTTCTTTTCTTTTATTGAACTTTATTTCAAAATTTTGAAAATTAGATAATTAACGTGAAATTTGGCCCTCCAACCAATATGCCATTCTGAGCATTGGATTTGCTCATGATTCAAATTGATTGGGTACAGTGAGTTTTGCTTTTACAATATGATCGGCTTTCGAATTTGGAGAATTATCTAAGTTGCAACCACATTAAACATTAGCGGCACGTTCTCATACTACTTAAAACTCTTTTTAAAAAATATATTCATCAGCCTTAGTATCATAAGACTTTATATACAATAACTTCAACAAGGAGTTTGAAATTTACGCAATTGAAACGTTCAGACGCTTTAGGATAGTTTGTTTATTTCTTTTATTAATTTCCTATTTGGATTTTCTTTTATTTCGATTTGACAAAAGAAAATATCATTTCTTATAGAATTTTCATTTTTTATATACGAATTAATGAGAGACTTGAAATTTAACACCCTTTATAAAGTTTCGCCAGGGGTATTTGCCCTCTTGTGGACCCTCAATATGCTTATGTATAATTGACATCCTTTTAGTTAAGTCACGTTATATAAAGGATTTTTAGTCAAAAACGTTATTTTTTTATACGCGGTGTCTTTAAATTAAATATTTATTTTAATTACATTTTATCGCGAATTATTACAACGGAAAGCACGATCTGCTATAAATCTCGAAAATAAAAAATTCATTGTTTATATAACTTTTGATTCTATTCATAATTTGAGATTGCGCCCCAATTATCTCCAAAAGCACATTAACTGTGCAATCTTTTTTTTCAAGTTTCATCAAGTGGCAGCTATCAAATGTTTAATCTCATTAAAATAATAGCATTGTTTATCTAACTAACCGTTAAAAAACTTGTATTTACACTGCAATGATAACTCATGAATGGACCATTTATTATATCTATAATAATAAAAGGCCGTTGTCTGTCCGGTCCTCGATACGATTGGTCCATCAAACTCCTACAGACACCTACAGTTAATCACCAGCGGAGAAAAAAAAATAATCTTATTTAGATATTGAACCAATTTAAGCGGACGTTCAAAACGAGTTAATTTTCGGTGCATTGTTTTTGTCATCATCCTGTACTGTGTTCCCATCTTGAAGTGTGTCACTCCTGCTAATCACTACTGTTACTCCTAGACAACATGCCACCGAAATGACGTCGAAAAGTCTGCGGACGTACTTTGTTTGCTCGTGTATTATATAAAGGCTGTATTATTACACTCATTTATTTCAATTTAAGTTCGTACATTTTTGTAATCACGTGTCCACTTGTAAAGACCAAAGGTAACACACACACACACACACAAGTAATAACGTTTTTAAAACGTACTGCTGTCAGTTTTCATTGCCTTGTGGGAGAGATTAAACGTTATTGGTCGATTCGTTAATTTATGTTTATGGAAGCACGTTAGCTTAATATATAAACATCCATGTCAAAATGTTATTGAGACATCATCTTTTTCTGCACGTGTATAATAGGCCCACAAGGTTTTGATGGTGTACCAGGTTCAGTAGGCCCACAAGGTTTTGATGGTGTACGAGGTAAAGATGGTCCACCAGGTTCAGTAGGACCACAAGGTTTTGATGGTGTACCAGGTAAAGATGGTCCACCAGGTTCAGTAGGACCACGAGGTCCACCAGGTCCACGAGGTCCACCAGGTCTGGATGGTACACCAGGTTTAAAAGGTCCAGAAGGTCCAGAAGGCCCACCAGGTCTGGATGGTACACCAGGTTTAAAAGGTCCAGAAGGTCCAGAAGGCCCACCAGGTCCAGAAGGTCCACTAGGTCTGCCAGGTTTAGAAGGTCCAGAGGGCCCACAAGGTCCATTAGGTCCAGAAGGTCCGCAAGGTCCACCAGGTCCAAAAGGAGAAAATGGTATGTAAATAATTACTAATTACTAATTTTATGATTCATTATATATCTGTTATAAATATTAATAGTAAAAAGAGTACAGTTGTTTATTTCAAAGCTACAAGATGACAACAATGTTCTTTATTTTAATAAAAGATTTTTTAATGAAATACTGGTGGATATATCATTAGTTTGTAATTTTTGAGATGGGTAAATAAAACAAAGTCGATTTCTTAGTTAGCAACTTTACTTCTGTTAAAAAAAATCTCTCTAAATTTTAAATTCTTATATAGGAAATTTTATGGTCTATGTATGCCCTAAGCTTACTTATATTTGCAAGCCCTCCCCTTAAAGTTGTACTGCACGCTAAATATCTGTTTGTACCTTAAACTTAAAGATTAACATGCGTACATTATTTATCAATTTCGAATCACATTGTATAACCTTTTCGTGATGACAATTATTTTCACTGTTTTTAGAATTCAGAAACTGCTTTGGTTGAATGTATCTATTAGCTAATTTGATTATTTTATTAAGTAACACATTCAGAAATCAGAAATCCTGTAAAGTAGAATCTGTCTGAAAGCAAAATTTAATGTAGAAAATTAAGGGACTTGCAAGAATTTATATATATTTCCGTAAACGACAATGTGCAAATGAGCATGACGATTGACCCCAGCTGGGGTCGAATTATCCCAGAAGGCAAGTGGAGTGGGATGAAAAGAAAAGAGGGGGGTTGTTGCAACAATGCTTTTTGCGTTCACTTGCGTTTTTTGCTTCACAGAGTAACATACGATTCGTAGTGTAGTGGTTATCACGTCGACTTGCACGAGGAAAGTCATGGGTTCAACTCTCAGATGAAACAATAAAAAAAAAAACCCTAAATGTTTATTTCTGTCCGTTCTTAACCCCATTTTTTACGAGCATGACTAACCCTAGGGTCGGAAAATCACAGTTTATTGTTGGCAGGGATGGTAATAAAGGGTAAAGGGTGAGGGCAGGTAACAACAACCACTGTGCTCATGTCTGTACGTTTACTCGCTTATTTGCCATTACTTTGTTCAGCTGTTTGTGTCTGTACTCTCCCGTCCTGCCCATTGCTTTGCACTATATACGATGAGCAAGTCTTCGGCGTGTTCTACGCCACGGGTCATCTTGTTTCAGATAATTCCTGAAATTTACAATGCTAAAAATTATGGATTCAGTATCAATGCAACCTGCGATTCTGTTTTCGGCTCAATTTCAAGTATTTGTAGCTAAATGATAAAAGGTGGACTTGTTTTACAGTGTTTTAAACAAATATATAATTAAGTTAACCAGCACAATCATACAATCATTCCAGCAATGTGAGTCTAAAACACACGCTACGTTTCAGCGCAATGAACAAATTTGCGAGATGTGTGTTCAGAGCTTCAGGTTGACTTGTTTATCTGTTAGGGAGAGTTCAGTTGCAGTAAACTGTTCGGCCATTGTCGTTCAATTATTTTTAAATTTGTCAGTCATGGTTAAAATTTACAGAGCTCATGCAGGATATAACACTCGTTGCTATAGGGGCTATTACTAACAAAGTTTTAGGCAAGAAGTGTCTCTGCCATAGATTGTTTTAACAATTATTAAGGGATTCGACAAGCGTTATTTGATGTTACTTGATCTAGACTCAACAACCGGAGTCTTTTTATGATACAAAATCATTAGGAATGGTACTCATTTGAAGAAAATTAGTTCGATTGATCAGGAAAATTAAAATTCTTAATCGATTAATTTTGAGTAATTAAATTTTTATAACGTATATATAGATCACTTTAAGTAACATATCATTATTTCACTAAATTAGTTAAGTCGCGTTAATTTCATGGCTCTCAAACTATGTGACATAACACGGCAAATTCGTTCTGCTATGCATGAAATAAGGATGAAAAACCTCTTTAGCTTGCAAACGCACGTCTAAATAAATAATAACAATAAGAGGGGAAAGTTGGTAAGTAACAAAAATATAATTTATAAATAAATTGTAAAAAATATTACTTGTATTTTCTTAAATTTTGATGTAATTTTAATAAAATTAATTTCAAACGATTAACATTTTTAATGAAAAAATCTATTAATTAATCGTTAATTTCCGCAGCCAAATATATCAATTATTAAAAATTTGCCCATTTGTGACACAGATAATGTGTTTTTCGGGAATGAATTATTAGTAAATAAATGGTCAATTTTCAACACTTTCAAGGTACGTGCGAAAATATTTGACAGCTTGAACGAAGCGCAAAAATCACCTGACACATTCGGATTACACAAAATATGTACAACGAGCAAGAAAAAGTGACTGAATTTGAGTTGTTGATAAGTTAGGGCAGAAATAGATGAAATGTTTTTCTAAAGTAAATATTTATTTCTGAATAGACTTTCAAGTTTTGGAGAAAATAAACGGGTGATTATTCGTTTCCAAAGTTCAAGTTGATGAAAACTTATCTTCAGTCCAAAAGAAGGAAAAACGCGATTATTCCCCATGGCGTTACCTTAGAAGAAGACATATTTGGGGAACTGACCTATGAATACCTCATATATAACTTGGCTAAATCAAAAAGCTGAAAAGTTAATATACTGTATTGTAGCTCAAATTTTCTTCTTCGATGTTAAGATTCATACTAGTTTTTAAATTGTTACCCTCAATTTTCGCTTCATTTTTCATATTTAGTATTAAGTTAATGTTTTTATACTACTTTTTCTTGCTTAAGAAGGTCTATTTTGTCCATGCATGACACGGCCCTCATCGTCAATAATGAGATTGTTTCATTAAACGTAAATGATGTACATAATGGTCAATTATTTTATCGTTATTAATCGTTCTTTGCATCTGATTATTAATATTACCCGTATTCCTTCGTCTACATTACATAATTTTATTCTGAAAAAAGGAAAACAATAATTTTTTCGCATCATACGTGGCTCTAAACATGCAGGAAAAAATACCGTATCACCTTAGTCTTGAGCAATGAACGGAGTCAGAAATTATTCTTATTATGACCGAAATTGCTCATCAGTTTGTCTTTGATAAGAAGCAACTTATAAAAAAAGTGCTGCAATTTTCGATCGCTTATGTAAAAGATTCAACTGTCAGAAATTATACAATGCTAGAAAGAGGGATGGGGTATGATTTTTAATACATATAGATTTTCACTATTTCGGTAGCAATCTCATTCCCTGTGATTTTAGGGGATGTATAGTTTCAGTGTTGTATAATTGTTTCTCTCCATAATTTCAGGTACTTGTTTGGATGCATGCCAACCCAGTCGAAGTGAGTAATTTGTATGAGTAATGAGTATTTGTCAAGCTATTTGTTAACTTACGCATTTCTGATGAATGATTGATTTCTTTTGAGTTAAAAAAATGTTTCATGTCCATAATACAACATTTGCTAGTAGCGCAGAGAGCCATTGATTCTCATTATTGAATCAGCTGATCTCCTCACAACGAAGATTCTTCATACGTATGTACAGTTTCTATGCAACTGAACAGCTATAATCTCTTGTAGACACCACGGAACAAACAGCGCCTACACCAACATTACCACCACGTGTGTCAGGGTACCATATTGATTGCAAATACTTAATTGTCATGGTTCGAAAAAAAAACAGCTAAAATATATTTTACCTTCCTGTACAATTTTATATTTAATTCCAATCGAGTAAATTTTAAAATGCTTTTATGTGGTCAATATCTTTTATACATTTTCTTTCATTTCGAATGACTCACTCTGGAAAGAATATAAATGAACAGCTTAAAAACTTTTCATAGGTCCACACTCTTTTTCCTATACTGTATTTTTGTAAAGTACTTTTGACAATCTTTTTTATTTTCGTTATCCTATTTTATAAACTCTCTACTTATACAGTAATTCATAATTTAAACTTCATTTGAATTCTTGACTTTTTTTTGTAAAGACGAAATCGTTATCTGAAAAGCTTAAATATGTATTTATTCACTAATAAAAGTTTTATTTATTGTTTTAAATACACAATTCAAAAAAGAAAATTATTAGTTTTTTTTTGGTCTTCAAATGTGTAGTCTAATAGTTTTTTTTAAAAAAATAGTATGGTTGTTGACATGAAGCGTATTTAGCAAAAGTGTTTTTTTCTACGATGAGCTGAAGTGTTTAACACAAATAAATACGTTTTAAGAAAAGAGCTGTTATTTGCTATCACAGAATAATTAAGAACATAATCGATTGTTAAAGAGCTTCTTGATCATAACATACTGACAAAAAGTAGGTCCATAGAGAGGTCTGGGTGGTTTAACGACAATTACAAATACCTATTTGTTAAAGGTTTTATCAATTTAAACTAATCTTTAAACTAGAAGAAGAAGAAAAAATCAATTTACTTATTTTCAGTTGTCACAACAGACGACACGACAAAATTAAAAAATTGTTAAGAATCTTTAATAAACATTTTTCAAAGGTCATAACATACAATTTTTTTACCCAGCATTTCTGGTAAAATGTAAGCTTAGAATTTTATTTTAAACTAGCTTAAATCAATGAAGTTTTTCTTTGCACGTGTCTGTAGCAATAATAAAGGTATTATATTATCTGGATGTTATTTTGAAAGAATAAATAATAAATGAGTGACACGTTAAATATTTTGAATTTTTCAAAATCTCTTTAGTCATGTTTCCCTTCCATCCAATAGAATGCAGTATCACCACCATTGGCAAGCCGGTGGTAGTCAAACAAATTGTGAAATCTCCCATCGGGACGTGGATGGTCGACTCCAAGCCCACTCCTTGGTCGGCCAACAAGGTTTGGGTCACGCTCGGACTTGAGGGCGACACCGTCCTGCAATACAGTTCCCTTAAAAACTTAAAGAACAAAGTTTCACCACGCAATATAAGCCTCATTGATGCACCGTTCTTAGGCACTGGTCACGTGGTTTCTGGGGGCTTTCTCTACTACCACTGGGCCAACCAGCAGAAAATTGTCCAGTTCAACTTGGAGCTGGCGGAGTTCAACAAAATACAAGATGTCGTCGATCTTAACTACAGGTCCGTGAATGGTTCGAAAACATACCTTTATCCCTCAGAGAGTTCATTTGTGGACTTCAGCGTGGACGAAAATGGAATTTGGATGATCTACGGCCTCGAGGGTAACTCAAATATGATGGTGGCCCTGTTGAACGAGGAGCCCTTTCAAATCATCAAGTCCCTCAATGTTAAGGTTCCGTTAGGCTCAAAAGAAAACGCATTTATCGCCTGCGGTAAGCTGTACACAGTGCGGCGTCAAAACCGGAACAATTTGTTCTTGGACGAGGAGCACGACTTGTTGCACAACACGACCAGACAGCTTGCGATACCGTTCAACAACAAATACACGAACACCGGTATGCTGACCTACTACAACGACAAAAAGATGCTTTTTGCCTGGGATGACGGCAGGCTGATGAGAATACCCATAATTCTCTAGGATCACTTCCAAGAACAGGACGTGGCGTAATGGATGTTTGATTAAAAAATATATTGAATAATAATAATCTGATTATAACGAATAAGTTAAATTGTTCCAAATACAAGGGCTTTGACTCTCACTTTTTTCTATGTAAATGGCAGACTATAAATTAAATGTTGTTGGGTCTTAGAGTTTTAAATTTGGAGTTTTAAATATCGATAATGACCTCTAACAACTAAATTATTCAAGTTTAATTATAAAAAAGCAAATTATATAATTTAAAAAATTTCAATTTATAAATTGAATGATTATTTCGTGAAAGAAAACTTTAGAAAAAAATATGATATGATGCTTTCAATTAATTAATTCTTTCCCAATCATTCTTTAACATTCAACAAAGATGAAAATATATGTGAGTCAACAATTATTTAAATTTTGAATAAGGCTATTAGCGTATGAAACTAAGAATTATTAATGTCTATTTGATATTTCGAATTGACTGAAAATATTTTTTCAATTATTATTAAAAGAGTAAATATTGATGGAATATTTAAAATTATTTTATGATAAGGATTTATTTCTTTTAAAATCAGCTATTAGCTATATTTGAAGTATAGTCTTAAATCACAAAAATTGTTTCTTAATAATTGTTTTCTAAATTAACAATATTAATTAATTTGATAGTATAATTACATGGATAAATTAAATGAAAAAGATAAAACTTAGAAATAATTGTATATTTGTAACTCATTTATATTTAGCATGACCTGGAAACTATTGTAAACACTTATATACACACAAATTCTGTACCATATATATATATA
>MUZC01000032.1:785042-818371 GCA_002072015.1 Radix auricularia | reverse complement strand
ACACACACGCATGCATAGCAAACAAAAAAATACTTTGACAGATACTTTTTAGCCTGTGAATAATCGTGACTATAATGTCTTTTCGCGTTATCTTTTGAAGTTAATAAGTATTTACGTTTTATCATATTTAAAAAAAAATGTAACCTGGCTTGCCTCGATTAAATAATTTCACAAACATTTCCATGTTATCTTAAGTTATGACGTAATTTGTTCAAATTAAACAGGCGATGCTTGAAATGTGGATGCAATCTTGTTTCATTTATCGGATTTCATCACAGAAAATATGCTCTAGCACCACGTGTAATTTTAACGTAAATTTTTTGACGGCAACACTTCTAACTAATACATGTGCTGTAGTGCCACACATAATGAAGTTCGAGTTGTTAAAAATGTCAATTTTAAAGATCTGCAAACATGGGCATAATTTTTTATTCTTTTGTTTTTTTCTTTTAGGGATAATTGACGACGATCTCTGTAAAAGAATGGGGAAAGTGTCAAAATGTTAGTCTGCAATAAAAAATACAATAGGTAAAACTCAATCAATGGGGACAAAATTAATTTTTCGTTAGGTTTGCATTCAGCCAAAACTTAGGTTGGTCCCTGCGGTTATTACAGTAGCCGTCCCTTTATTTAACCGAAAGACACATGATTTTGGTTATGCACATAGAAAGTATGGCTAGAAGTAAACTTGATTTTAAGTTCAATAGCACCTCTAACAATTGCCACATCACCTAAATCTCCAAGACATCCTTTACCAGTAAAAAGCAAAAACAATTTTTATCGAGATTCTCGGGTGTATTGAGAATCGAGCAAAATGCCCGTCACCCCTGGAAGATCCCTGGTTCCAAAGGGCGAACGTGTGTGCTGCAGGGCATTTAAACCAACGGTGTTAGTTTTCAGTTAACGAATACGAACTTGTGACTACCTGAGATAGCATCTGTTCAATATATTACATTCTCTTCTGTGGTTCGATAATGATTTTGCTGGCAAGCCTCATCAAATGGGCGCTGCCACAGTGATATTTTCCTGAGGTCGTTTAAGCCGAACTGTCCCAATGCCAGACCGCCACTAGGCACTCAGACAACTGTTTTAAACAGTGTCTTATTCATCTCCAAATATTATGCTGCCAATATTAGTTTTTGAGTCAAATCTATGCAAGTAACTCCACTCAGTTATCATCTTGACGATGAGTCTTCATGCTATGAGGTAGTTTCCATCAGAGGGTGGTCGGACACTTCGGCCCCGGACGATTCGACCCCAGGAACTTTCGATCCCGGTCGGTTCGATCACGGACGGTTCGACCACTGACGATTTGACCCTGGGTGATTCGACCCCGGACAGTTCGACCCCAGGTCGTTTCAACCCCCGGAAGTTTCTTCTTTTTCGTTTCTACACCGTAAAATATTTTTTAAAATTCTTTGTCTTTTTTGTGTTACTATAATTATTTTAAATTAATTTTTAGTGTATTATGCATAACAAATTAAAAAAAGAATCTCCACTCATATCTCAAACACATTTAAAAAAGGACCTAATTTATTATTAAAAATGTATATATTTAAAGTGTTCAAAGTTTTTCACCGTGATAACAAAAATAAATGAATGTGTTTTTTGTTGTTTTTTTCAATTTTATTATTATTTTTTTTTTTTAAAGTGTCTTGACACGCTGAACAACGCACCCAGCAGGCGCTGGTACCATTACAAACCCGCGCCCTTCCATTCACCTTCCAAGACTTTCCTCGCAGATATAATGATTTTAATATGACGTAAGTTGTCAGCATTTAAAGTTTTAAAAATTACAATAATTAATAACGCCGCCTAGCAGACAATAATAACATTCAAGCTGCTAGGGCCCTATCACCCGTCTGAACGTAAAGTCAATGTTATTTACATCTTATCTTATCTGTTACAGACTCTCCTTCTATACAGAAGATTATCGCAACCTACGCTTATCTATGGTTTGTGTTTAGTCCCGCGCCTTCTTACATGATGATAAAGTGTTGGCTTTCCTGATTTCTTCTTCTTTTGAGGGGCGGGATTCTTTTTTATTTTTGGGATTTTTGGAGGGGGGTGCTGGGGTGGGAGTATTCTTTTGGATTCTAAATTATAGAAAAAAAATTATCTAATGCAAGGCGGCATGTAGTCTCTACTCCCCTTTTCAATTATCTTAGTTAATTTCTTTTCAAACTAACTGATAAGCTGCTTTTATTTTCGCCAGTCAATGCTGAAAAATGGGATGAATGTAATCACAAGACCGCCTGTTCCTGAATCACACGGAGAACCACGAGGCAAAAATAATTCTAGAAGGCAGTTGCACGAACAAGTTCTGTACGTAAAGACATTGTATCGCCAGCGACGTTGAAAGAGTCCTCCTTTATATATTTGTAAGACAAAACTGGACAATAATCAACAATTTTAACAAAGATAATGGCACAAAATTTGTTTTTATACAGAGAAAAAAATCATTTGCTGCTGTTGTGTTGAAACTAAAGTTTAACCGTAAAATATGATGAGTTTCTTATTATTTTGTACTTTCTTAATTGTAAGCAAGGGCACATTAAAAAGGGGAGATGACTCACATTTTCTAGTGTCCAGCTTTTGTGGAGTTCTAACACCGATTACCTCCCCTTGATCTCAACACAACGCATGAATTTAGATTCACCCCGAAATAAATTTGTAAAATATGGGGGGATTGGATGCTGTTCAACTTTGCACACAAGTTTTCTAAAAAAAAAACAACTTTGCTCACGGACCAAATAAGCTTAGAGTGAACATTGCATGGAGGGCAAATGATTTCTCTCAATCGACACAATAATTTTTAATCAACATTTTGAACGGCCACGACAGTAAATAGTTTAAAACCAATATCTTCATGTATTGTCCGGAAACTTGTTTATATTTACCGGCCGAAATATTTACTTTTTGAATTTCGGCACATTTATAAATGGTGGATCGATGAATCGTTAAAAAAATTTAAATCGTTAAAAAATGTTAACGATTAATCGAGAAATCTTTATTATATATTTATATATATCAATATACATAATTTGCTATGTAATTCCGTTCGTAATACTACTCATTTTAGCAAGCAGCCTACTGCTAAAAAGAAAAAGCCAATGGAAAAAAATTACTACAACAGAAATTACTCTTTTTGAACGTCCGCACAAAATTGTTTAATTGGAAAGTGATATTTAATTTTTCTCTATTAGTCTCTACGTTTTCTAATAATTTAATTATGAGCCACAAAGTCACTCTAAGGACGTTCCACCATCGTGTCGTGGGCATGTTGTCTAGGCGTAACAGTAGTGCTTATCAGGAGCTACACACTTCAAGATGGGAACACAGTAATGAATGGTGACAAAAATACTGCAGCAAAATTAACTCGTTTTGAACGTCCTTGTAAATCTGTTCAAAATGCAAATGAGATTTAATTTTTCTCGGATAATGATTGGCTGTAGGAGTCTGTAGGAAGCATGTATCACGTGGTATTTGGAAACTGTGAATTATGTCTTTCCTGTAAACTTTAAACTCGGTCAAGAGTTAGATCTATAGCCGCAGTCCATGTCAACTAAATATAATTTAAAAAACCCATTAAAACTGGGGTTTAAATCACTTAATATTAGTTTATTCGATTATAAAAAACAAACAAACGATTTTTAAAGCTTCTTAATAAGCTTCAAACGAAGTTGTAAATAGTTCAATCTTTATTTTATATCAAGTATTTGAAAGTAGCAGAAGGTAAAGTGTTCCCATATTCAGACCACATGTGTTTACGCTAGCAAACTTTGTCCTGGTTATTCTGCAACGACATTGACACTTCAATTTGTTCTTGTTAAAATGTAATTATAATTCACGGGAAAATCCGTTTTGATTTGTCTGTCGCTGTCCTTTTAAAAATGTTTTTTTTTAAAACTTATTAGTACACGTTCAGATAGAACAAAATTTTTAAATATAATCTCATTCCATTAACCAGTGGCGTAGCTAGGGGGGCGGTGGGGGCGGTCCGCCCTGGGCGGCACTCGTTCAAAAGGCGGCGTTTGTGGGCATTTAAAAATTAGAGCCATTTCCGAAAACTGCCCCTTTTCTTTTAAAGGGGGAAAACCATGTTGAAACAAAAAGAATCTTAATTTTGAGTTTTAATTAATGGATTCGTGCAACATTTGTTTTATTACATTACATGGTGGTTGTTATAACTAACGCAAAACCGTTTAAAAATTTTAATCGCTCAAAATGAGGTAACGATTTGTTTGGAAAGTTAAGCGGTATACATCACAGATGGCGCTTTTATAAGAAAACTGCACAAAAAACAGCAAAGCATCACCGCTGTTCCGAAAATATGTACTATTAATATCACCACGACAGTTTTAGCGTGGAATTTCGACATTCGCAGAATGCTGCGCTTACAAGTACCTCTACATGACACGGTGTTTCGAATAGTATGTTTAACTTGCATGTAGTAATTTATATTGCTGTTTCAGATTTCATAAAATTATTGTAAGATAACTTATTAAAAATTTAAATTACTTTGTTTTTATTGCATTAAAGTAGCCCTGTGTTTTTCATTAAAATAAGGCTATTCATTAAAAATGAACGGTTATTCATTTTTCCGTTAATAAACACCACAATAACACAAATAATTTCGAAAAATACTCTACTTAAAAATTTCAAGCGTCATGGAAAATTTGACAAATGAAGTAACTAGTAAAACGAGATCAGATGCTGGAATTTTATTCAGTTCAATGCAATCTTTTTCTTTTCTCTATTTCAATTTATGGCAACTCGTCTTTTTTAAATTAATGCAAACCCATTTCATGGAGCAAAGATTTGTGCTAATATAGAAAGTTGATAAAGAGAGTTGGAGGTATTACATGAACAACAAATTAGAAGGAGAAAAATATGAGTGGAGAAAAATCAGAAGCGGTGGTTCTATCTCTAGAGCAAGAAGTACAACGATAAATGTTTTTATCCATAGATATTATTATAAAAGAAAATAAAACAACGCGGTGATGAGTTACATGTCCTTCCAAGAAAACATTCGTGTATAATACCATATAGCCTACTAAATGAAGAATTTGAACATCAAATACATTTTTAAAAAAATTACATTGATAAAGAATTGTTCGAGATTGAAAGAGAAAGGATTCATGTTTTTATGGCAGTACACGGGGTCTGTCTTAGCTATTGCGGGGCCCTAAGTAGCTTAGTATGCGTAAAGGTTTGCGTGTGCCCCAGTTTGGAGAGGGATAAGGTATTAATAAGTGAACATTAAGATAGGATGGGCCTATGAAAGCGCAGGGCCCTTAGCGACCGCATAGGTTACAGGAGCCTAAGACCAGCCCTGGCTGTACCTACACTACAAGAAGAGCATTATGTTAAATAAAACGGGTGTCTATTAAAATATATTCAACAGTAAATATTGGAAAATTCTTTACCCAACATTATAATTTTGCTAAGAATGTTTTCAAAAATTTGCTAACAGTGTATATAGTTGTGAAAGGAGCTTCTCCAACTGAAAATGATAAAAAATTATATTCGCTCCTCAATAAGTGATTAAAGACTACAGAATCTTGCAATATTCTCCATAGAACAAGATATTACAAATAATTTAAATATTTTTAACATAATACACGATTTTTCTACCATGAAAGTTAGGTAAGTAATTTAATGTATAGATAATAAAACATATGTTTATATACTGATGCATATAATTTCTTTTTTATAAAAAAAAAATCATATATTTATAAATAAAAAGTGAAAGCATATTAATTTTTAATGGTTTTTTTTGTTCTAAAATTTGAATATCTTTTCTTCTTGGGGGGGGGGGGGGCTTATAACTTTCTTGTGGCCTTCAAAACAATTACCTTGTATTTTTATGTTTTAATTATAGGTAAATCATCTTATGTGGCCTCTTTTATTACTGCTTACATAAATAGGGCATGGAATGGTAAAATTGTTCGCCGCTTTTTACAATGTACTGTGTTTCAATTAACATTATTTATTCAAGTTTATTAATTTATAAAAACCTTCATATAATTGACTTAAGAGCCGTCCATAAATGACGTCAGGTAATTTCGGCTGATTTTTCACCCCATGTCCCCTAGTCACACGGCGTCATGAAAAGAAAACTTAGACCCCTTCCTCAATGGAACGTGACAAAGATCCCCCACCCCATTCAAGCGGTTTTTTCTATTTGAAAATGAGCGTGTTTAAAATAATTTGTTTTGTCAGTTAAATATCATCATAAATACGTTTTTAGTTTAAGGCTGCACTCTTAATATCTTTACACGCGTGAAACCACGAATAAAGTGTCGGTAATCATGTAAGTGTAACTTTTATTTAAAGTTGCGCGTTTTGAATGACGTAATATGTGTGGCCCCCCCCCCTTTTTTTACGGTGCATGACGTCATTTATGGGCGGCCCCTAAAAGTATAATATTAAAGACCGCCCCGGGCGGCAAAAGATCTAGCTACGCCACTGCCATTAACACTTTATTAAGGTAAAACTAATTATTACAACAACAAACGCAATGCTGCATTGCAATTTTCCTTTCTCTAGAATAAATTGAAGCTAAATAGTTTAGAAAAGTGTGGTTAACGTAGTTCATAGACAACTACTACTTGTGCAAGCCACTGCAAACTGTCAACGGCAAGACCGGCGCAAAGGGGAGGGTGGAGTGAGAACAAATGAGATAAAAAGTTGACCAAAATGTTATCGTGACAAACTTTTGTTACACCCGAAAGATTAAATAATTTTGTATATGTCTATTTTTATGTTGTTTTCTGTCGTTGCTTTGTCGTTATCGATGTTGTTATTGTTGTTTTGTTATGTTAAGGTAATTGTTCTCTATTTATTACTTTAATCTCAGCATTCTTTTCAAATGTTTTCTTCTCATTTACTGTGAATATCTGTTTTCCATATATTTACTTTATAGCATTCTTAATCATTCTAAGTACATGAAATTTGTGAAATATAAGCCTTTTCTAGTTCAGTGCAGGACATTGGAAAACTTGCCGTTTTTAATAAAGTATATATATTGTGAAGCTCCTTGGTTTACTCTAGGTTAATTGTCTCTATGTACTTGCACTCTAGTTCTCCATCTGCACATACTTGGTTACATTTTGAACACCAACTCAACGACTCAAGAACTACTACAATATCTGTTTATTTCATTTCCTTCTTTGTTTACTATCATTCTCTACCTAAGGTTACATCTCTCCGTCCGTGTGTGTGTCACAACGTGTATCTCCCTACGTGTGTCTGTCCGTGAGTCAGGCCGAGCACTCCTATTCCTCATGTATGCTCCGCCCCCCAGACCCCGCTGTCCGAAAGTCAAATACGTCAATCAAATTGTACCACCCCTAGGTAAGACGGGGTGGGTTGGTTTGACGTAATGTTCAGTAATCCCCCCCCTTTCCTCGTCGGCTCCTGTCATCTACCTACAGCTCCCGTCTTCAAAGCCTCGTTCGCAGTTCCTATGTCCTTTGATTCCCAAGTTCGCACCTCTGGTCATCTGGACCCGCCCGCTAGTCCAGCGGCACCTCAAAGGCCAAACATATTCTGGCGCTCTGACCGCCCTAAATTCCTCACACACTCCCCCTACTTACAAAATTTATGTCGCCCTCGACATTAAAGAACCCTCTCGGTGTATGTTTGTTTTAAATTGGCTTCGAGTGACTAGGACCCTCTGGCAAACAATTCAAAACAAATACACAGAGAGGCTATTGTGTTTCCCGACAACACAACCTGCGCTCACCATCCTACATCACTCCATCTCTACCCCTCTGTACCGTCTCCCTCACTAAAGGTGTGTCAGTCAAGTCCATGTCACATGGTCAATTTACCAACAACATTATAGAAGCAACCATATAAATATGAAACATAAGCAGGGAAAATTCGACATAAATGACTTGTAAAAAATATTATGGATAAACGTTTCGTACACTTTTCAAAATACATCAATTAATTCATGAACATCTAAATGATAAATTTTACATAAATTTCTCAAAACATTTCCAAGTCATCAACTACGTACATCTATCTAATTCCCGATAAAATTGACAGACATTGTTCAAGTCAGATAATTGCATCTGAAGATAAAAATACACATAGACATTACATAATCATGATCAATTAATAGCATAAAAAATCATGTTAAGCCTGGTCCCTTTTTGGACTCAGGACGTGTTAGCGCATTTTCGTATTATGTATCAGTACTTATGTTAGATATCAGCATTATGTAGTTATCAGTAATTGTGTTTAGATTTTAGACAAATTTTTATGAATTTTCTTGTGTAATGAATATACTTGAATTTTTTTTTAATTTAAAAGTCATTTCTTTACATTTAAAATTTTTTTATTTTCTATTTAATCTAACTACAAGTGGTTTGTGGTCACTGAAATAGGACTCATAAATGAAACATTCTAAATTGTAATCAGCTAAGCGCCCAAATACTCCGTCAATTGTTGTTTGATAGATCGTGGTTGCCAATCTTGTTGAAAGTAGTTAAATGTTGAAGTTTGTTTCGAAAAAGTTTTCAATTTCTGCCCCTGGGCCGCTAAGATCTTGATTGAAGTCACCACAAATGATGACGTAAAACTCTCTAAACTTTTACACATATTCTAATGACGTCAACAACAAAAAAAAACAGGAAGTAAAAACTCTTCAATGCTTGAAATACGATGTATTCGACTTCCGGCAATGGCGGCCGTTGCCTGCGCCAGTGTTACCTCTCAATTCGCAATGTTTTTTGGTAGTTTTGACGGGGTTTTTTAACGGATCGAGTAACTGAGTGTTGATGCACAAATGGCAGGTCAGGACATACAAAAAACATATATACATCATGGGTCTAGGACTTATGGTTGCTGAGATCTAGGGTGATGACAGACGGACAGACGGACAAAACGGGTGCAATAGCGCATTCGACTTCTCGAAAATGCGCTAAAAAACAAAGCAAAAATACTCTTGTCATGATCATTATTCGGTTCAAAAGAATAAGACAAACCAAGCACACATAGTAATGTACTTCCTCAAGTGTTAGAAGCAAAAACAACAAAAAAAAAAAACAACCGAGTCACGCACAAGTCTTCTCATCTTGGTCACAAATCAAATCATCGCATGAGACAAACCAAGCACAGCAATTCAATACATCAAACTTGTTCGTGTACCAGCATTACACAAACAAAACACAATTTGTCAATTAATCCTCATAAATCATAAATCACTAAACTAAATAAAGCAAACCATAACTAACCAATTCCTCATTCTCAACTCAGTAAAAGCATACATTACATATCAACAACAAAATATCAGTTTTCTCATAATCCTGGTTCATGTACGTTATTAGCATTACACAAATAAAACACAATGTCAAATTATCATCTTAAATCAAATAATAGCATAATACAGCAAAACATTTTCAAGCGGTTCATTATGCTCAAAAATTCAAATAACAGCATTACAATAACACACATATAGGCAGTTCATCATTAGCATGGTTTATGTAAACGCATACGTCAGCAAAATCCACACAAAAAATCAATTTCATAACTCTCCCTATTCTCCCAATTTAAGTCACTCGCCTTAGTCAGCCTAAAGCGCATGATCATAATAACATTGACCCTGTCAATGTAAGCAGTAAAACAACAAGGTACACACAAAAATGCACAGGTAAAGAAATCTTAATAATCCTTCTACTCAAAAGACAAACATCTGTACATCATAACATAATTATAAAAAATCCCAAAAAGCAATGTTACAAAAACCTCAACTCGTCAAGTGGTAACTCATCATCATAATTTCCACCTTTTTACCGACTCATCAATCGGATCAACTTTAAAACACGCACATATCTTAAGCCAAAAAAATGGTTTAACATCGGCAGAACCTTTATCGGCCGATTGTAAGCATGTTACTGCTAAATAACCTGCTTATAATACATTAATTATCTACACACAAATGACTTCAAAAATGTTTCTATCAGTACAACCGTACTTCCCGGCAGATTGTAGCATCAACCTACTCACAAGACACTTATAATTTCACATACACAAATCAAGGGGAAAAATTTTGCTTAATCATAACTTTTTACAACCTGTACAACCTTACGTCATACTCATAAAATTTCAAAAAAATTTCCCACGCAAAAAAAGAAAATTAAATTTAACCACAACATGCTTAACACAAGCATGTTACACATTTCTACAGCATTATAAAAAGAAAAATAATTGTACTTAACACACACACACAAATCATCAAATTTTTGTTTGCCTGACCTTAAATAAGCCGCCATAGCCATCTGATTGTCTGTGTCGTGGCAGCCTTCTGGTATCCAATGAGTCTCAGCAAATTGTCTTTCATCTCTTTTATCAGTTCTACAATCATACTATAGGAGTTTGTCCCAAACATGAATGGAACGGTTCTCGGCTTGTGACATCGTGGCGATCTTCTCTTGCTTCTTCTGGGTTGACCTCCCCTTCTTGATGACACTGTATCTGACAGTTGGACGATGCGGTTGCCCAAGCAATTTTTCTCACTTGTTGTCAACCCGGTTGATATTTTTCTGCGGTGACAGACCGAGTATTGGGTCATTCTGTCCCGACGTGACCCTTGTCACATTGCTTGTCTTGGTAACGCCAGAAGTGTCCACTAGGCTGTTAGATAAGCAAATGACAGGCGAAAACCCCAAGCTCCAAAGAGTTCTTCTGCAACGTAGTTTGTTTTTGTACGACGACACTCACGAATCACAACATGGAGTTGCCATGTCAGGCAACATGTCAAGATGTGTAATGGCCCGTTGAATTACACATGTCGTAGTTGTAACTGGACACTGGTTGTCGTTATGGGACTCTCATCATCCCGTCTCGATGTTTCTGCTGTCAGTGGCTCTACTGACATCTACTCCGAGGTCGATTCTTACTCATTGTCAATTAGCTCCCGTTGGAACTGTCGGAACGTTTGATGACTGTTCGCATGAGAACGTTCTATGCGCTGACAGAAAGCAGACACTACGAAATTGGCACTAGGTTTTACCCAGTCAGAGTTATCGCTGTACGTTGACTCGATGGGTTGCCTCCATCGTTGTTAATCTGTCTATCGGGAACACATCATACTGGTAGGTGACTTGACGAACAAACTACATTTTGTTTTCTGATACATCCTCTGTGTTACGATCTCTTTGGAAGCGTTGCCAATTACTTTGAAGACTTCAAGGCTTAACTACTCCTGGGAGACGCTGCAAGGTTGCATCCCACCGCTGCCACCATTTGTGAAGCTCCTTGGTTTACTCTAGGTTAATTGTCTCTATGTACTTGCACTCTAGTTCTCCATCAGCACATACTTGGTTACATTTTAAACACCAACTCAACGACTCAAGAACTACTACAATATCTGTTTATTTCATTTCCTTCTTTGTTTACTATCATTCTCTACCTAAGGTTACATCTCTCCGTCCGTGTGTGTGTCACAACGTGTCTCTCCCTACGTGTGTCTGTCCGTGAGTCAGGCCGAGCACTCCTATTCCTCATGTATGCTCCGCCCCCCAGACCCCGCTGTCCGAAAGTCAAATACGTCAATCTAATTGTACCACCCCTAGGTAAGACGGGGTGGGTTGGTTTGACGTAATGGTCAGTAATCCCCCCCCATTTCCTCGTCGGCTCCTGTCATCTACCTACAGTTCCCGTCTTCAAAGCCTCGTTCGCAGTTCCTATGTCATTTGATTCCCAAGTTCGCACCTCTGGTCATCTGGACCCGCCCGCTAGTCCAGCGGCACCTCAAAGGCCAAACATATTCTGGCGCTCTGACCGCCCTAAATTCCTCACANTATATATATATATATACATATTTTTATTGAGATTTATCATTTAATACTTCAATGGAAGTACAATAATATGGAAATTTAAATATATACATTTTATGAGCCTTTTGGAAAATTGGGAGCTCAAATCAATGAAGGTGTTTACTGCAAATCATGGGTAATTCATAAATCCGAAATTGAAAGAAAAAAACACGAATTAAAAATACCCAGAACAACCCAATTTAGGCCCCGCTCTATGTCCCCCAATATGTCAAGTGACGCGGCAAATACACCATTTCCAGTTGAGTGAATACGACGATTAATTTTTTTTCTATCGAGAAGAACGTTATTCATGAATGAAATTATCTCGCGTGACAGCTGGCAGTTTGTGACGTAACCGTAAAGCAGGGCGAGAAATGAGGTCGGGGAACTTCAGACTTCTAAGAAATGGTAGACCTAACGGTTTCGTATCAAACTTACCTGACTTGTCAACCCAGTTCTTGAAGAGGAGACGTTTCTGAAATAGACAGATCATTCAGAAAGAATGTATCGCAGACAGAATATTTCAATTCATGACCCTCAACGCCCCCACTTCCCAATTGCACAAACCCCCATACACAAAACATCTTATTTGAAATTGTTAGGCTTTGTGCATTATGTCTGCCTCATAATTCTCAAGGATTCTCAAGAATTTGCATTATATGCACTTTGCAATGGGCACTTATGATTTGGCAATGACATAGTCAAACATTTATAATAAAATGACTCATTGATTTTACAAAACAAACAAAAAACTTGCGGGGGCATTGTGGAAGTGCCGAAAAATCCATAAGCATTTTTTGAACTGGGGCAGTCCATCGAAATAAAATGTGTCTCCAAGATTCTCAGAAATGCCAAAATACGATCAAATTCAATAGCATGTGTCATTGTGAATTTTATTAAACACCAGTATTTCCATTGGGAGTTCCTTCTTCAAAAGGCTAAGAATCAAAAAAAGGATTAATGTTTCATTTTGAAAAAAGAACTGAAACTAGACAATTATTTTGTTAATTGCTTTTTAGCCATGAAAATAATTTGGTGCAACAAATAATATTTTTTAGATAAACGAGATTAGTGACAACATTCAAGAAACATTGTAAATAAAATGGTGTAATTTCTCAAGGCCTTTTCTCATTACTATATTTCAATAGGAGAGGAGAGTAACACAAAATATTAGTTTTTAGCCTATATTTAAATTTCTTGTAATTTTGTAAAAATGCTTTTCATTTCAATGAAAGCTCTGATCTGATATAATATTTTTAAAATCATCAAAATTTATTCAAGCTCATTGCGCAATTATGAATATACAGCCCTTGCGTTTCTATGAATATTGGGAAATAGTTATCTGGGCAGTTGGTCGGGGGTGGACATCTCCATAGTTGGGACATTATCCCAGAAAACGATTTTAAGCTCTTGGATAATCTAATGTTTCAGTGGGGATTTATTTCTGTTATGTTTTTATCTTTAAATATTTGAAGTATTTTGACCTTTGTCTTCTTAAACTATCGGGGTGGACCGCTGAGGAGATAATGTTATCTTTAAGTCTGAAGAGTGATTTGACAGTCTTTACGACTTTATTATAAACTATACTATGCCTATACAAAGTTTGGATGCATCGTTTTTGGGGGTGTTTTAATCAGACACAATTTTGATTCATTGAGACCGAAATAAGGTATTTTCGTACTTTTTAACGATCCCTGCTGTGGAGGTAACGCGTTGTGAGGAGACCCTTCTCTGATGATATGATTACACCCTGCGTTTGGGGCACCATGATATGATTACACCCTGCGTTTGGGGCACCATGATATGATTACAACCTTTCTTTTCGGGCACCATGATGTGATTACACTATGTGTTTGGGGCACTATGATATGATACACCCTGCGTTTGGGGAACCATGATATGATTACACCCTGTGTTTGGGGCACCTTGATATGATTACTTCCCACGTTTGGGGCACCATGATATGATTACACCATGTGTTTGGGGCACCATGATATGATTACAACCTGTTCATCCAAAAAAAAAAAAAAAGATTGTTATCACGTATTCCAAACATGTTTTATATAGAATCGTCTTTTTGATATTAATTTATCATTTGCTTTAAACGGGCATGACAAGAGTGGTGTCGTTATGCTAAGTACACTAAGGGGTAGGCCAACGTTTTTTTTTCTCAACATATAAACCAAAATACCAGCTCTTAAAATTTTAGAAAAAATGCCTTCTCACTTCCTTCCCTATCTCCACCTCTTGTAATGTATTGAAATATAACACCTATTACTATATTCGTCCCTACTGCGTATGGTTTTGATTTAGCTGTTTCACTTGTCATCAACATAAAATCAACACATTTTTATCACACTCTTCAAGTCTTTGATGTTACTGTCGTAAATTGACTTATTTGGGCCATGCGGTTTTTATGATTCGAACTCTAAAAACAAATAAAAATATTTTTTAAAGCATAATTTTTAACCGTTCTCTGAATGGAAAGTTGATTTTAATCGTAAAAGCGCAGATAAAAAAATATTAAAACACTAATTAATTGCGTAATATCATTTCTTTAAAAGACACGTTTTTACATAATTTTACTCCAGAAAGTTCCATATTTTATTACGGTTAATTCTCCCTACTTAATTTTAGCAATAAAAGTGCAAAGGGGATTTCAAGCAAGATAATGTGAATGCAAGCACGATAATGGGAATGCAGGCAAGATAATGGGAATGCAAGCAAGATAATGTGAATGCAAGTAAGATAATGGGAATGCAAGCAAGATAAGTTGACTGTTTGGACGATATGAGCTAAGCACGATCAGTTGTTTGTTATCTCTGTCAGGTGTCTTACTGCTGCCAAGGCTTACATTCTTCTATGGAGACTTTCAGTACCTTACACTACACAAACACATCTGTCGAGAAGTACGATCCAGTTAACGCATTATCGCTGCGGCTTTTCAGTTTTAAAATGAATTTTCTTAATTGTTTGTTGATAACATAATTTTATCTTAAGTATTGCAGTAAGTTGTCAACCAATCGTAGCTACGTTTGAGTGTATTCAAAAGTACGATTTAATTTTAAAAACAAAAACAAAACAATAGAGAGATAAGCTTATCATACGAAGAATTGTTCATTTCACTCATTATATTTATTATTATTTTATTAAAATGAAGTAAAGCGATTGGATAAAATTTAATTTTGAAAACGCGGGGGCGAATAAGATATTTATTTGGGACGCTAAGGAATTACCTCTACCTTTGCACACATATACCACAGAATTCAAATAACTTCGTCACGCTCTATAAAATTACTCCACCCGTGTGGCATGTTCAGCATTCTGTTTTAACAAGTTCTTAAAAAGTCATATTTTTTTAAAAAAAATATATCGAATTACCTTACATTTCAGATTTCACGGAACCAAGGGATTCCCTTGCACATGACACGTAAGATAACTATGACGATCTTTGACGCCGCGCACAACCACGCAACCCCACCCCCACCCCTTGCTTAAACCATACCTCGCAAATGACGACGGAATCTTCTTAACACCTAATTTACAAGCTTTTTATGTGTCCTTTTTTCATGGAGAGATGTGAAGAGTTTCAGGAGTTTTCAGAAATACAACATTTTATTTTATACAGCCAGGCCTCGTTTGTTAAATATTATTAAACTGTGTAGCCTTTAATATAATGTAACACACCCCACACTTTCTCGTGCAACCTTTTGCAAGAAAGTTAAGGGATTAAAAACTACATAGAGGATTGAGTGTTCTCAAAAGTGTTGCTCAACTATTATTGCTATTATTAATTAAGTGGTAATCCCCCATGCCCACCGATCATTCAAGTTATCCATGCTCTTCAAAAAAAAAAAAAAAAAAAAAAAAAAAAAATTCGTGCTTCCAAAAATAGAAAGACAGATGGGATGAATGTTTTAGTCAGGATTGTGTAGTTTGTTTTGTTAAATCTATAAGGTTAGTTGTTTTGTTAACTCTATATGGTTGAGCTAATATTTTGTTTATTTGTTTTGGAAACTATTTATTTGGTGAACGAAAATTCCTGCCGCGGATAAAATCATATCCCTATCGACATCACGTCTGAAAAGTAATAATCATGTTTCCCCATGAAACTTACAAGGGATAGCAAGCCGCATACCCCCCACACACACATACACATTAAAAAAATATAACTATCATATGATAGAGACGTTTCAAATAAACTATCTTGCCCTATTAAAGTTAACTTTGTAGTTGAATTACAATGAACTATCTCGTCCGCTGACATTATTGTCTCGAAAGATCACAGACTGCTGCTTGGTGAAGCCGCGCAGTTAAGTTTGACAGCGTGGATAACCGATTTAGTCACTTCCACATTCAAGGATCTAAATTAAGCTGTTTTCTCTCTGTTAGGGGCTGGACATAATACACACACCTGATCTGCTCTGGTTTCGTTTTCCCACCTACACCTACACCCACACCCAAATTAGGGGATGCTATATCCCTGGTCATCAATTGTCCCCATGACCAGTCAGGGAGAGATCATAAGCATTTGGCTTTCGTGTTTGTTTCTCTCATGCAAAACAAAAAGGACTAAAAATAATTATGCCTCATTGCAACTAACGTAATTTTACAATGTTGCACGATGATGAAATCTTATCATTTTGTTTTGTACCAGGCACTGAAGAGGCAAAGTATCGGTTAATTGAAAAGTTCTAGCTATAGGAAATGATTATTATTTTCCGATTAAAAAAACCCAAACAATTAGCAATATTCAAATATATAATTAAAAAAAAAGAATTTGTTTTAGACTTGAAGTTCTGATCTCGCTAAAGTTAATGCCAATTGTAGAAGTTTTTTTTTCAAGTGAATGGCTTCAGTTCAAAATAAACAATTCCAAGGGAAGTTGCGTAAGTGGGTGAGAAATGAAATTAAAACGCCAAATTTTTTGGTTGAACTTTGCTAGGTTTTCGTCCAAACCAATTTCAGTTTTCGATACGTTAGCTTCATGGCAAAGAGGAAATGATTTGGAAATTTTAATAAATTTTTTGAGTTTTTTAAATGTATGATTGTATATTTATTTTTTATTAATACATTATATATATAATTTGAGATGGCATCAAAGGCCCTGAGCTACTAAAACTCTTTTAGGTCCCGCTGGGGAATCTCTTGGCAAACTCCCAACTCTCCACCAAGAGGCGTAGCTGACAAGGGCACCCGCAACACATTCCCTTTTAAGAGGGGGCCGTCTAGGCAGGGTTAAGTTCGCTCGAAGCTCCCCGTCCAGCCTCTCAAGGGGGTACCTCCCAAAGGAGGATGTGGATTTTCCTACTTTGACCCGCCATTGCTGCGGCGCCACCGCGGTACAGAGAATAGGGTCTAATTGCCTAGGACTGTCGTAAGATAATCTCACCGCTTGATTTCCTCCCTGGTAGACTCTAGTGAGTCCGTTCTCTTTCTTAATAAATTGTCTCCAAAACAATACCCCCCCCCCCCCCCCGAAAAAAAGAAGGCTCAATGTCCTCTGTTTTTAACCCTTAACCAAAATTTAACGCTAAACCTTCTTCTTCAATATCCCTTTGTTGGGGTTTCGTTAGGGTACGTTAAGATTAAATCAATAAATAACTTAACCTAATCTTCATCTAACGATGGATTTTTTAAAAATATAACATTACTGCTACTCGTTTTATGAATAGAACTTATTCTTTCCCACGGCCCTTCCAGTTTCAAGATTCCAATTGCCAGAAAGATTATTATGAATCAGGGTCATGTTATTCCTGAGCAGCCTGGTGTCAATCTAAAAGAGCTTGCATCTTTGATCTAACTGTATTAATTAAAATTAAAATTAAAATCATCTTTTAGATATCTTCTTTTATTTGAACGTGTGGATCTTCTTCATTTCCTACGCTTCTCAAAATAGGGTTGGTAACCCCTAAAATTATATATCAGATATATATATGACGGCCAGGTAAAAGATGACAAAGTATAATGTATAAAACAGGAATTTCTCTCTCCCCCACCCACCCACACACTTTTGTTCTGCTCGTAATATTGTGTGCATAATGTAAGTTTATTTCCTAAATATACGGAGAACTTAACACCTTTAATTTAAGAATAATGTTATTTGTGAATTTAAAGATAGTTTGTTTTTTTTTATTAAAAAAGTAACTCTGAAGTAAAAAAAAAAATTGTGACTGAAAGATTATGGGATTGGATTTTGATTCTGTGATTGATATTTCAAATACTAAAAACTTTTAAATTAAATTTTATTTATCAATATGTTCAAATATATATATATAAAATTGCGTCAGCAAAAATTAACTACGAAATATAACGAATAAAGATATTTTTAAAAAATAATTCTATATAGAGAGATATATAGATATTTAAATGTTTATAAATTGCTTGGCTTAATAAACTCAACAGAAAATGCCCACGCGGGTATATACAAAAAAATCCCAAAACACCTCCCTGGCTTAGCCCCCTTCTCTTCTCAAATCTCATTCACTACCGAGTGGGCAACTCGAATAACTCTGAACAGATAACACAGACAATAGAAGAAATCGACACTGGTTGAATCCAAAATTATACCTTCCGTTTTTCCTCACACGATCCGTTTTCGCAGCAAAGCAATGCCAAAAAAAAAAATTCACGGTATTAGATGAAGGTTAGATCTATAGCTTTTTTTTATTGTGATTGGGCCCTTACAATTATCAGCACAAGCGTGGTCAGTTTTTCTCTCGACGCTAAATGAAAACTATTGTAAACTAGATTACCTAAGGAAAAAGTGATTTTTTTGACATCGAAAGTCTGAGTAATAACCTCACATGCACATATATCAGAACATTTTTTTTCATATGTACACAAGCTAAAAAGTTGAATTATTATTTTCCTGTTGTCTGTATTTTATCTTACATTCCAAAATATTTCTCAACCTGATAACAACGAAACCTGCGAAATGTGAAAGCATTAACATGCATGTTCACCTCGTGCACATAAGTTCATGGTTTTTTACTGCCATTCTCAACGGAAGAGAGAGAGAGAGAGAGAGAGAGAGAGAGAGAGAAGAGAGAGGAGGAGAGAGAGAATGATTTCATGTATATCTCCCCTCAAACACGGTGTAAATCTACACTTCTGAAAAATTTTTCATTTGTTTATGATTAACTGAAAAAGGCAAATTTTATTTAGGTACAGTTCAATTATATCGACTTGCCAAAATGCTCTTTACAAACACCAGTTTGTCATGCGTGGGCAAGTTTCATGCCAGACATTTCCTTCAGGCATAGTCTTTTGAACGCTGGCCATTCACCGAAACAGCCGTTTTCTTAGAAGCCTTACGTTGCTTTCGCTGTCCTTACAACCATTTCGTCACCACCGGTGTTCTCAGGAAGGGAATGTCATTCATGAAGATTGTCAGGGTTCATTAAACAACGCCGAAAATAGTCTTAAGGCCACCCAACAAAGGGCTGATATAAACCGAAAATGAGAGCGCGCGTCTTTTATGAATGAACTTGGCGTGAGAATTGGAGCAAGGGTATCCCGTGAGATTCCCTTACCTTTCTTTTTGCACGTGATCTATATTTGGGCGTTTTCGGTTGGCTGCAAACGTTTTAGGATTGGTATGGAACGCGATAAGGTGTTTGGGATCGGAATGAAGATCTTTTGTCAGATTTGTTTCGTTTTCCGCTGCAAAAGTGTCACCACGAAGGGAAACAATCGAGAACTTCAGAAAATTCTTTATGAGCTACATGTTTACATAAATATTAAATATTAACCCCGGAACTGTTAAAAATTAGGAATGTCACTAAATATAACAATAGAAGCAACATCAATTCAATAGCTGTGAGAATATATTTATTTAAAATTGATTATAGAATATTTTTAAACATATATTTACTAATTTCAGATAAATTATATTAACAAAACATTAATGTAAAATGCATTATTCATGTACGGGAAGAGCGAGTTGATTGTTTGAAAACCGAGAATGCTTTATACATTTTTATGCAATAATATTATTTTGAGCTTACATTTGGGACTTTTGCTAGTGTCATTGAACAAAGTACTTGGTTCAATATATATATATACTTATTTATTTATTTATTTACACACACACACACACACACACACACACACACACATATATATATATATANAGCTGACGAGGGAATGGTGATTACATCAAGTGAGCGGGTGATAAGCTGGAGGGGTGGGGATCAACCCTAGCTTTTCAGCAATGCCTGGTTAATTTCTTCATTACCCAATAGACCAGCCACATAGCGAAATATCATCAGTCATAAAAACAAGTTCGTTTGTGGTAATTCTATTTCTGTTTATTATAAAAATATAATTTTGAACACTTTAACATGTCCTTTTAATTAACCAGGGGCAACGTATTCAATTAAAAAAAAAATGTATATTAAAAAACATCGTCATGTTATATTAGATATGATCCCAGTAAAATAATAATAAAAATACATTTTTTTAAAGCTGAAATCAAACTTGAGGCAAACAGGTCCTTACACCCTGGAGAAATAAAGGCGTTTCTCAAAAGTAGTGAAGCAGAAAGATAGCCCGAGCTGAAAGTCCACCATCCAGAGGGCGATGCATTCTTTAAACTCCCCCGCCAATTTCAGATCATCATATTCAGGTTAAGGACGGGCCACAACAAACTTAGGCAGCACATTTTCCGCAAACTTCGAATTGGAGGAACCGAAATGTGCCACTGCGGAACAGCAGCAGAAAACGCGGAACATGTGTTGCAAAACTGCCTTCTGTACCTCCACAACCGGGCGGCCATTTGGCCACAGGAAGCTACCCTCACCGGTTAAATGTATGGTGGCCTGAGCCAATTGACAGCCTCAGCGCAATACATCACGGATATAGATATAGAGCTTGTGTTCAAAATTTTTTTTCAAAAAGATTTTGAGAACGCAGAAGAAGAAGAACTCGGTTTGAATATTCACAGATATTTATATAAACTCAGCCCAGAATTGTCTTTGCCAGGTCATTTTTTAAAATATGGTGCCTTCGGCCGTTTGAGATAAGCCACTGCGATAAGGTATATTTAGTTAACTAGTAACTAAAACTTAGATAAGGAAAAGCTAAAGATTGTTTAAAAATAGCGAGGTTAAAACGAAAGAAGAATATATTTTATTCAAATGGGGTTGAGGCCAAAGAACTATGAAACTGGATTTTGCAATAGATTCAGTATTGATTTATAAGTTTTCAGTCTCTAAAAACGCCACGCTCAATTCTTAACAGCAAACATTAACCCCTCAAAATAACATACACATATAGAATCAAAAGTTGAGTGGTCAAAAATAGACTTGTAAATCATTTAATTTATGGAATCAAGATATGTAGGTTAAATCTTGATGAAAATAAGCAATATTTTTCTATTGTTAACGAATGCTTTCAAATTGAGAAAGTAAGTAGTAAAACAAAAAATTTACGACTTCGAAACTGGTTTAGTTAACTTTTACTAAAATGGGGATCTTAGAGTAAAAAACCAAAACAACAACAAAAAAGTCCAACTATGATAAGAAAATAAAAATAAAAGTGCATATATATAAATATATATTAATTTTAAAAGAGCGTCGAAAATAGTGTGTAAAATCCTGAAATAAACTTATAATATTACAATAAGGTGGCATTCACGAGTGGGAAGATTGTTTTACGTCAATTAAACCAGCATCAGATTTTCCTTACCACAGCTTGGACAGTGACATCTACGAAAAAAAAAAAGAAAAAAAAAAGAAAAGAAAAAAAAAAGAAAAATACCAACAAAAAAACAAACAAAGAACTTAGCACCTCCTGACATTAACGTCAAATTATGATTTGAAAAACTATATTTAGCAATTCTAAATAAATTGTAGCCTGCAAAGACTTTTTTGATGATAGATAAATTATTTTGTTTATACACGTATCAGCAGGCCTACTATCATTAGGAAAGGGAGTTTTCGAACATGGAGTTATGTTATGTAAACGAGAATAGGAAGGGGCCAGATCACCATTTCTAAAAAAGAAAAGCAGCACTGATCTCTCATGAGTCAAGACCTCTGTCTTCATTTAACCCCAAGACAATACCACCGGATCACTGACTCACACAATGATCTGGTGATAGCTAAACTTTTGAGCAACGCCCTGTATATTTATCTAAACAAACTGCACTGAGTCAAAACTCTCCCAATACATGAAGTTTGGTGACTAATGTTACACTACACAGCATTCGTGTTGATAGATTATTTGAATTATAATGTGTGTGCTTTAAAATACGGTTGTCACTGTGAATATTCCCATCATATTTGAACAGAATTAACGATTTTGAATAATTTAAAAAATAAAATATATGTTTTGGATTTTAGTGAAAATACTAGACATTTTTTTTCTTTCACAGATGAAATTTGACGTCTGACGTCAAACAAGAGAAGACAGTTCGCTTATTGTTTGTGTAAGCAATATAGATCGAAAAGTCACTCACCCGTGAACGAGTATTGCAAGATGGACACGGCTCTGACAATCTAATTGCCCCCCTGTATCGCCGAAATGTGACAAACCCAACATATGCAAGTGGTCCAATGACTTTCGTTGCGACACTGAGTTTATGAAAAAGCCAGGCTTAAAGTTTACTCAGTTTATTCCTCCGTGTTCTTAAATTTTTTATATAATTTAAAAATTAATCTTTTAAATATATNTATATATTTAAAACCCAATGATATTGCAGTTAAGAAACGTTATGCGTGTGACATTGAGCACTAACCAAACTCTTATTTGCGTGGTTTAATTTTTTTTTTCATGAGGAATATTTTTATTTTTGAAATTACCAGTCGCACATATTTTGAACAGAAATCAAATTTGTGTTACCTCTTTTTCGACTATTGTAAATAAAGTTTAAAAGTTATAGTCTTTCTATTTTAAAACTATTTTTATTAAAAAATTGTGCAGCAAATATAGTTAATAAAGAAAAATAATTTTTTTAAAAATTGTAAACTCAAACTGTATGTTTTCCTATAATTGAAGTTAAAACCACACAAGCACACTTAAAAATGTATTCAGATAACACCATTAACGGTTAAGTCACACCAATACTTTGAGATATATCAGATATCGACAATCACAAAGACACTATGCCTGAATCATTTGATATCTGGTTAAATGCACTCTTGAAATCGGAGACATGGTCAGCAGTTGATTACTATTTGGAACAATGTTGACTAGAGTTTAATTTACACATGTTCATATTATCACTGCTAAAACCAGATTTTTAAACGGTCTTAATTAAGAATGTCGTAAATGTCACAAGCTAAAAAAAATTAATAATAATTTAACAACAACCGCAGTAGACGCTGTTTTTTCGCTTTTTTTCTAACTCTTCAATTGACTTAATCAATTATATGTTAAATGGTTTAACCAGGGTCCTTGGTGTCTTTGTGTGGGGAAGGATAACCTGGTGGAAAGATCATAACAATTTACACACTCATTAAAACACCACCGGCGACGATACGCACACCTCGATGATATAATTCTTTTAAAAAACTTACCCCCGTAATACCAGTCTCCATATCCGGTAGCTACGCAGGTAATTCCCCAAACCACGAGACGTTAATGTCATCTATGCCCCTCATCTGTAAATGGTCATGATAAGGCGGAGCCCTCAAAACCCCAAACTTAATTTTTTTACGTTAGACGCTTAAAGTAAATGACGTCATCAAGTGCACACACGGCTGTCGGTAACGTTTTGGAAACGTTGCGCGGGAAAAGGTCTTGACCAGGATTCGACTGTTCTCGAATCATCTCTCTATCCGAGAAGTTAAACGATGAGAGGTTCGGAATATCTCGCGCTTTACATTGGAGCCGGATACGAAGCCGGCGTCGAAAAGTCGATGGTATACTCGAGCCAACTGAGTTTTATCCTTGTCTGACTTTCAAGTATGGCTTAAGGAGGGGAAGTCTTGTTTGTGTGGAAGAAATTTAACTATCGCGTAGTTATATTTAAATATTATAATTATAACATTGTAAATAGGTAAGCAGGTGTATTATCAAAATGTTATTTGTATGTCCCTTTCCAACAGAAATGAGAGCTGACTTCTTCAACTTATTTAGTGACGTTTTTACATTTATTTACCTATTTATTTATTTTATTTTATTAGGGTGAGGTAATTTTTTTTTTGGTTGTTTTTTTAAAACTAGAATTTAAATTTTACTCTATTTCATCTAGAACATTGACATGTAATATTTAAAAGAAATAACAGTGGTGGTTTTGCTAAAGAACAACAACCAGTGTCATGAGGAAAGGCAGAGTCCGTGATTTTACTTGGTTACATTTTTGCCTTCAAACGGAGAATTAATGTTATAGCCCACTCAGAAATTAATACGAAGCAAATGGCAGCATAAGTCACACCAAGTCCTGAGCATCCCTGTCCATGAAAAATCCTCTCCGTCATCCACAAAAAGTCCATTATTCTAGCTGCTTCTTACCTTTTAAGATGTAAAAATCGTGGCGTCCAATATAAAACACTTAAACTTTAAACAAAATGATATTGCATATGTTGTATATTTGAGTCTTTTGCTGAAACAGTACATGTATAATCTTTGCCCAAGCAAGCGTCCATTTTAACTAGACACAAACTTTTCAGGCCTATAGTCGATACTGAATCAGATAATATGAAATCAGAATTATGGCATCCTTTCTTTTCCATGCTCTAAAACACAAGCTTGCTTTGCCTTCTTTCCAAATGCAACCACACGCGTAAACTACACAGAGACACACAAATTTACATTTTCCAAGTCAAAATCATCCACGGACTCATGCAAAAAGCAGAATTTTTTTCTTGCCAAAAATTTAGTGAAGTTTCACAACTATATAATTTAATATAATAGAATGTCAGTTTGATTTTTTTTTATAATGGAAAGGTATATTCGACGTGATTGATAATAATTTGGGTTTGCTGGTGAGATAGTTTGTTATAGTGGGGTGTGTTGGGTTTGGAGACTGTTGAAGTGAATGGTTTTCTGAAAGAGATGTTGGTTTTTTTTATTTGTTGACATTCCATAAATTACTTTTATTTTCTCTTAATTTACTCCGATAAAAATGTATACATGTAAAGTAAAGCCTTAACTAATATAAAATGACACAATAATCAATAAGGTCCATTAAGCTCACGGACTAATATTCACTGAGTAACTGGTGAAAATGTCACATTAAGTCAGTTGCTTTATCGCAATGACTGAGATAATCGTTAGCGATGTCGATGCCAAAGGAAACATCGATATGGAGGAGAGGAGAGCAGGAGTCCATCCGTATATTTTTGTGGTAATAGTAAGAGTGTAATGTGTAAGTGTGTAGCTGTTTTCATAGGAATTAACACCTTGTGGTGTCATTAGAATCTACTGATCACTTCCAAACGCCCAGGTTCATGAAGGAGTGTCAAGACCTTTGGCGTTTGTAAAATAATTTTCTTTCTTATTAATGTTTTTTTATAAAAGTAGAGGGAACAAATATAATGCAAAAGAGTGATAAACCGCAAACCCTGTATTTTAAATCAAGAGTCTTATTAAGGATACGAAAGCATTGTTATACCATTGCAAAGGAGCTATTTTTAATTCTAGAAGAATCCGTTTTTATATTAAACATTCATTTGTTTGCAAAGGGGGAGAGGTAGAGAATTCAAAAGCAGTTATTTTTTATTTTTAAAAAAATTATCCTCAAGTTTACATATTTTAAACACGCCCGCAAGAAGGCTACAATAAGCAAGTTGCTAAAATTAACACGGATTTGTACTTTTTCCTAAAAGACATCCGGCATTGCTGTCTTGGCCTGACCCACGTATGATCTGAGGAACGGTCTCACAGCTACCTTTCCACACCGAAATAGGTACTTCTCACAACTGACTCATAGTTGCATTTTCTTTTTGACTCAGCAACCCTTTTCAAGCCTCCCATTTGTTTTTGTTGCCCCCCCCCCACCAATTTTTTGTCTCATTTTTAACATTTGTTGTCTGTCGGATTAGCTCGCCTTTAAAAAGTTGACAAGGCAAATGAAAGATCCGTAAAGGTTCTGTGATTTCAATGCTCAACTCCAATTTCTCACATACTCCTTTCAGGTCAATCTTTAAATTGACAAGTAATGGGATGACTGTAATGTACAGCAGTGGTTCTTTGAAAGGTCAGAGCGATACAACGCTTCATAAACTGCCCAATCGCATGGGTCTCCAAAAATAAGTGACTTCCAATTGAAATCAAATTTTTAAAAAATTATCCACAAAATAACATAAGGTCCTCAGATGTTCTGAAAACATCCGTGAAGCATAGGGAATCTGCTATTTTTCAAATGGTCAAAATCCAAGGGGTCTATAATGTTTTTCAAACGGGCGTATGAGAAGCATCCAGTTTATGTTATTTGTACAGCAGTCATGAGATGTCTAAGGGACAAACCTAGACATTCTACATGAGATGACTAAGGGACAAACCTAGAATTCTACACGAGATGACTAGGGGACAAACCTAGACATTCTACATGAGATGACTAAGGGACAAACCTAGACATTCTACATGAGATGACTTAGGGACAAACCTAGACATTCTACATGAGATGACTAAGGGACAAACCTAGACATTCTACATGAGATGACTAAGGGACAAACCTAGACATTCTACATTAGATTAATAAGGGACAAACCTAGACATTCTACATGAGATGACTAAGGGACAAACCTAGACATTCAACATGAGATGACTAAGGGACAAACCTAGACATTCTACATGAGATGACTAAGGGATAAACCTAGACATTCTACATGAGATGACTAAGGGACAAACCTAAACATTCTACATGAGATGACTAAGGGACAAACCTAGACATTCTACATGAGATGACTAAGGGACAAACCTAGACATTCTACATGAGATGACTAAGGGCCAAACCTAGACATTCTACATGAGATGACCAAGGGACTAACCTAGACATTGTGCAATACATCTTTTTAATGAATATATTTCTAGTATTTTATTAGAGTTTAGGGCCCTGGTTTTCTTGTCTGGCACAATTGATATTTAAATAGTAAACCTTTGAAACGTTTAAATAAGAACCTTATTTTTCCTTAAAAACAAGAGGCTTTTCCAATTCATGCTATTAAAATGAAAAGGAAATCTTTATGAGCGCACGTCTTGCCTCGACCAATAACTTATAAAGAAACCAATAGGGGTATTCCTTTTAACTCTTTTGTTTACTCTTTCAGACTTAGCTGTAGGGCTCGTTCCCTTTTGAACCCTTACCAGGAATATTTTCATGGCTTAAAAAAATTAAAAAATTAAAAGACACACAATCTAAGGCATACATATAAATATCGCTTTCAAGCCCCGCACCCTTTCCTTTCTTTCTATCGAGCACACTTCTTTACTAGCACTTCCCTACCGCTCCCAAAATAAAGAAGTTTCTAACCGATTTTTAAATAAAAATTTCACTTCCACAGCGAGCATTCTATTATCATTGGCTATTTGAAAAAAAAAACCACCAACACTATCTCGTCCACCCTCTTCTACCCGTCCCACATATTTTTACCTGCTAGTATTTGGTCCATTTCCCCACAAACGGTACTTGCCTTTTTTTTTGGAAACACACTTTTCACCGCTAATAAGGAAGGTTAGTCACACACAATACTCGATCTTCCTCTATTGATATGTAACTACAAAATTTAAGGGCAGGGGTGGTGTGGGGGTGATTCAAAAGAACGCTCCAGGACGAGCTCCTCTCCCGCCATTTTGTTGTTTTTACACTCCTGGTCGTTTTATTGCAGGTAATTAACCACGACATGTGAAGTCCCACAAACTGGATAGCATTTTGTTTTCATTATCATTTTAATAATATGATTTTTGTCACTGGAAAACAATTCAGCATGAGTTGACAGGACATAGAATGCAGTGAATTTAACTCAAAGTATACTTCTACTTTTTCTTCATTATCTAAGTATCCCATTTTAAGCTATTTGTCATTCTGGCTCAAATGAATTTTTAGGACGGTTTACTGTGATTCAGTTGCATTCCTCAGAACTCAGGATACGTAATGTCTGGTGAAGATTGGTATATCATTTGTGTATCATTAACTAGAGGCTGGAATATGGTTTGGGTCAAAAGTCACACATTCGTTTAATGTGTAGCCTCAAGCGATCTAGCTGTTTAATTTTTCCGGGATGAGCAGTCCATTTTGTTCTAATCTGTTTAATTTGTCCGGAAGGAGCAGTCCATTTTGTTCTAATCTGTTTCATTTGTCCGGGAGGAGCAATCTATTTCGTTCTAATCTGTTGCTTTTTTTTGTGATGAGCAGTCCGTTTTGTTCCATCCTTTGCTTGTTTTAGTCGAAAGGAGCGGGCCAACAATTCCCTTCCTCCTCTCTGGGCGGAGCTGACTGTCAGTGTTTCATCGCTTCCTACGGTGGGGTGTGGGGAGGGGGCGAATTTCTGTGAAAAAAAGGAATAGTCTAGCATCTGAATCGATATATATGGCCTGATTAGTCGATGTTAATATTTCAAATGTTTACTCGCCCAGTGTTTCCTCACATTGCCTTGCTTTTGCGACCCCAAGGAAAAATGACAGCTACGATTCTAAGAGATTTGGGGGGGGGGCTGGGTGGGTGGGGGAATAAACTATTTGAACATGAGAATCCTTAGCTTTAAAACTATCTTTTGTAATTTGTATACGCCTATAACAATCATTCACTAACCGTTTCACTGAGGTATTTGATAAGTTGTTTTTTTTTCAATGTATTATTTTTGTGTGTCACATTCCTCCTTTGAATTAAATTGAGTTTTTTAGATTTCCATTATTTACACATTATAAAAGAATTTGTTTAGAGTCACAATGCAATTTTCTAAGCATAGAATTTTACTGTTTAAAAACATGTCGTTTGAAAATTCTGTCACCGAATTTCGCCTGTATAGATGTGTCATCACAGCATTATTATGAAATATTCGATTTGAAAACATGTAGATCTATCTCTAAAACCGTTGCGTTTCTCTATACTGTACGTTCTGAACATTTTTTGAGTGGAAGGACAGAAGAAGATGTCTTTGACGTGAGTTCTTCTGAATTAGCAGAAACATAGTTATGTAATAATCCTTTCGAAATCTTGGAGTTGGTGTGACAGCAAAGAAACATTTAAAACTTTTTTTTTTTATTCAAGCCGAGTCTTCATGGAGGTGAACAGGATATCCACATTTTAATTTTTAGGCCTACAAACATACCGTTTTAAAGCTATTAGCGACACTCAAATACTTGAAAACTAGCTGCATACAACCATGCAATACATGTACTTAAAGAAATCTTTGGTCTACTTGTTTTTACAACCGGCTTTGGTTCGTCCGATGACAGAGTTTTGTGTTAACGAAAGCTGGATATCATTAACTTGTCAATTGAGCATTATTTATTAGTTTAAAAGTGTTTGTTTTTTAAAATACCGCATACAGTTAAAGGGATTTTGTTGAAACTTAATGAACAATCAAGGGAAATCGACAAAGACGTTAATAAATTCAAGACCTGTTAACTGCTGTAGAGTCTTTAGAGATGTATTCACCTGAAGCTGTGGACTCGTAAAGCAGACCGTGTTGAAGATATTATGCATAAAGCAGCAAACTGCCTGCGAAGGCTTCCAGCATACAATTTTCTAAAATTTCGACTCCTTGGTTTCCTTGCGTTTTCCATTTTCCGAGGTCGTTGAAACGCGTGACGAGTAAGCTAGTAAATATTAATACAATTAGAAGTTTAAAAAAAAAGAACTGAAATAATTTAAGTAGGACAAATAAAAGAGTTAAAAATATTCAAACTTGCGGAAAAATTGTCTGCAGATTTAACCCATATAAATAAAGAAGGAATGAAGCTATTCATTGAAACTGATATTAACTCAATTTTCATTTTAAAAATAAAATAAATATTTATTTTTTAATAAAAGAGAATTCAAAATACTTAGATGACACAAATTGTTTATTTAATAGCTACTCCAGAAGGACGAGCCGTGTATCCATTCTTAATTACGAAGGAGGAACGCTTTTTTTTAATATAACGAATTCGAGTTTTGGGAGAAGAAAGGTGTTTGGAACCTACTTTGAACACTTTCTAATTCATTAAAATCATGTCACGAACGTTCTAAAGCTTCGAGAGTTGTCTGTTACGGAGAGTTTCTTTATGTCAAGAGACAAAATTTAGATTTTAAAAAAGAAGATGTAAGAGATACCGTTCAATCAGATAGTTTCTAAGTGTATCTTTATGAAAATATTCAAACAATGATCAGGATACTACTACCCGAGGTCATTGTGACCTCCGCCCCCGCAGAAATCACATTCTCAAACCTGTTTCCGGGGCGAAGATGGCACACAGAATAGATTCCCGGTTCTGCTTCTGATTTAAAAATATCATGGAGTAGGCGCACCGGAGGCACCTTCTTTGCGAATTCTCTAGGATGAAAATAGATTTATACTTTGGTGTTCCCTTCGCCGACGTCTATCCCGAAAAGATGTTGAAATACTTGAAGTTTTTTTTGTGTCAGTAACACATTTTTTATTTTTTTCTTAGTGTGTTGTTTACAGTGACTGTCAATGTAATGTTAAATATCTAATTGCATGCTATATTCTGTTGTCAACAATGCAACAAAATCAAGAAAAGAAAGAGAGAGATAGAGAGGTGGGGAGAGAGAGTGAGTGCCATAGATACATGGAGAGAGAGAGTGAGTTCGAAAAAGAGCGTGGGTAAAAGTTATAATATGAGAGTTAGGAAAAGATGGTGAAAATGAAAAGTTATGGGGTAATAGTCTAAAAAAATAATAAGACAGTGATATAAATTTGATTATTTTGCTTTGACGGTGTCTCTATTTCGTTTATTGCTTTTTAAAAAAATTGTGGAAGCCCTCATGGTAGTTGGCAGAGGGCCAGAGGTGGGAAATGTGACGTTCTGAAGTTACCTCGCTTGAATTGGGAAATCAAGGAGCATGGAAGCCGCGAACTATCCTTTGAAGGCGAGAACTGAGCAGGCTGACCATAAGTCTAGCTCCGGTGTTAGAGACGGGAGTCACTCCGAGGGACTCGCGCGAAGGTGTGATGGGCCGTAACTTGTAGATGAAAGAACGCCGACGAAGCAGCTGACGAGGGAATGGTGATTACATCAAGTGACCAGAGTGGGTTACGTCAAAGCAAACCCACCCCGTCTTATCCAGGGGTTGTGCAAGTTGATTGACAGTTGACTTTCGGACAATGGGAATATGGGGGCGGAGACTTACGGGTATTTGAGGGGACGCACGGATGAGAACTGGACACACTCACAGAGACACATAGACACACACACATAGAGACATAATAGGGACGGAGCTAGGAACACAGACCGATAGGGACACACACTGAGATAGGGACAAGTGTTAGAGTAAACATAATTAAAGACGTAAGAAATTAAACAGAATTTATTTGTACATCCGTCTTAGAGTTAGCTTTGCAACAAGAAGTAACCAAGAGTGTGAGCAGTGTGATCAGTGTGAAGATTATAGTGAAAGAAGTAGAGACAATATCAACGATAATACCCAGGTTCTCTACAATATTAATATTTATTTATTTGCTGCAAGAAAGATTTTTTGTAAAGTAAAAATGTTTAAAGTACTTCTTTTGGTGGGGCGCAAAAGTTAATGGATAAAAATTGTTTACTGTTTAGATCTTCATGAAAGAAAGCAGTCACGAATTCATTTGAAAATATTCAAATTGCGCAAAAACAATTATTTATGAAACGTCTCTAAGGATTCAATGCTAAAAGCCTACTGTTTAGTAGTGTTAGTGGGTAAGAAAGATATTGAAAATTGTGCATATATATAGCAGATATTTTTTTTTCATATTTCTAATAACTACATCTGTAATGCCATGCTGTGCGAAGCTTTTATTTCCCTCACTAGCCTGTATGTAGGTCTCTCAGGCAACCCACTTCTTGATTAGATATTGAGCTAAAACTAAAACTGGTGGAGATGCCAATCACGATTAAAAGAGTTACTGCCAGAAAAAGTGTAAAATATTTATATTTTTCACAATATCATTGACTTAGTGAAGCACATTATCTTTTAGACTTGGAACTGTATATCTGTATATTTGAGCATCTATATAAGAAATTAAAATCAAAATTGAAATTATCTTCAAACCAGAAATGAAGTTATCTTCTAATTTAATATTTGATTCTTTAAGTCTTGTGATAATAGTTGTTCGAATTAATATTTTTAAAAATATTTGCAATAAACTTTCTACCATTTCATTTTTCCATGACTAATGTTTCCTTATTCGAGCCCTGAATCATTGGATGATAGTTTCTATTTCTATGAATTAAACCCTCCTCCCTTAAAAATAAAATATTAGAAAAAAAAATTAACTATATATATATATATATTAGGGCTGCGGAAATTAACGATTAATTCCTCGATTAATCGTTAAAACTTTGTAACTAATAAATTATTTTTAACGATTATTCAACCAATCACTTACAAATTATTTGTTATAAAAAAGTAAACAAATATAATAAGAATAGCGGTCAACCAAAAATAAATTTCCTGACGATTAGACGAACATTTTGGTTATAAACTATTGACTGATGGGAGTGTTCCAAATGTTGATAATGTTTGCCTACCATGGTTATAACACTTCGACTACTTATCAAATAAAACGGAAATGGTATTGAAGTTAATGGCAGTAATGGAGTAAGAGACAAAACATGACGACAGCTCTTCTGATAAATTACTGCGTTACAAAATGTAGGTGAAAGGAGCTGAATCAATTAATACTCTGCAATTGTGTAAACTTAATATACACCGATATCCAATAATGTCATTCCTTGCCAAGACCGTGTTGTTCATACCAGTTACCTCAGTTCCAGGTTAATGATTGTTCAGCTCAGCTGGTTATATTGCCAATTGGATTTTTCCATTGAATTCGCCTATTTGAGATAAGAAAAGTCCTAAGTTACTTATTTCAAATACAAATTGATTAAATTTATTTGTTTTAAAAATCGGAAATTTGCTGATTTTTATCACCGCTGTTTCCTTTAATTGATTAACTACCGTGTGTTAGTCTAATAGAGCGGAAATAAACACCACCCGTGAGATAATTGTGTGGTTATTTAAACAAAGAGTTAACCTAGCAAAAACGGGTGAGGGAAAAAAAGCAGTGGGATTTGGCGTCAATGACAATTTAATGAACAGAATAACCATTACCCCCCCCCCCCCCCAACAGCCCTTTTTTAAGTAAAAGGTCCTAACTAACAATTGGAGTGCGAATTACTCGCCTTTACTTCTCATGATACGTTGAATAATTGTAAAGCGTTACAATGATATCTCGGTTGGCAAGACATTTCCATTATAGTTACGTTTTTCATTCCTCATAAATTTGGGTCTAATGCCACTGCTGTCATTTATTTGTATATATCTTTTTAAAAATCTTTCCTTATCAAGTTTTGCAAATATAACTCATTTTATAATAGTTTTAGTTTTTATAAGTGCTATGTTAATTA
>MUZC01000032.1:733122-768741 GCA_002072015.1 Radix auricularia | reverse complement strand
AAAACAAAACAAAAACAAACAAACAAACAAACAAACAAACAAACATGGCATTAGCATGAAATTTAGAATCTTTGTAAGTCATGTACAAGAGGATAAATTAAATAATCATTACAGCATGGGAGTTAAATTAGCGAAATAAAAGCACAATGTATTCTTAATAGCTAATAAAATGATCAAATTGCTGAGCGACCATTTATCGGTTAATCACTACCTTATGACTGACAAACTATTTGACAATATGTCTTCCTTTTTAAAGTTCTGTACTTAAGCTTCGACATTTAATATGATTCACATGCACACGCACACAAATAATAATAAGAAAAATATAACAGAAATTTAGCAACATACATACGGGCCCCATCGTTATTTCGTATAATAAAAGAATTACCCTAAATCCTCTCACTATAATCTATTATATAAGAGCCATTACAAAATAAATATTTCAACCGGTGTTAACACCCCCACCCTTCCTCCCCCCCCCTTAGAACTCACTGACTGTTCAATCTCTTGTCCACATCGACTCAGTTATCTTACGATTTTCGACTTCCCTCAGGTGGAAGAAATATCACCTCGACCTATAATTTACTGGTCTGCTATAGATTGTTACCTTATGGAAGTTTTACCCGAAGTTTGAGCGCTCAGAAGGAAATAGAAGGTTTTTGTTTGTGTATCTTGAAATTTTATTTGAACGCTTTATCGGAGCCCCAATCTATAAGATAGAAAGAAACAGACTTGTTTTTATAATAGTTTAGTTACCACACTTCTCCAGGTCACAGTCACTTTATTGAAGTATTATTAATTTAATGAATTTGCTGTTGTTAGAATTGTTTCTGCATATCTTTTTTTTTTAAATTTACTAACATTTTTTCCAATTAAGTTGTATATACTTATTATGAACATAGTGGAATGCAAGTGGTTGCAAACATCTTTCAGACACTGATAAGAAACGGATGTTTGATCACAATAACTAATGTGTTGTAGTTCACATTGAATTTTTGAAAGAAAGGGGTGCTGAAGAAAATCGATTTATTCATTGTATACAAAAATATTATTTTAAAAAAATATATATTCATTTTAAAAATCTAATATTTTCTTTGTATCTTCAAAATTATCTGCTATTCTAAACAGAAATAACAGAAAACATTAGCACCATTCTCAACCCGCGTCGCTCCCAAAAATACATTTTACAAATACCCCTTGGAGAAAACAAAATAAATTAACTCAAATGATATAATGATAATAATAGTTGGAATAAAAATAATAATAATAATACAATCAAATAAATAATTTCACTATTTGTTTCTTAAAACTTGATTTCTTTAAAGTTTTTTTTATTTCTTCATTTCAATGAATCATAATAAAAGTATTGAAACCAAATTTGAATAAATTAAAATGGACAAAATGTAAAAAAAAAATAATAAAAAGAAGAAAGATAAGAACTACCAGTGGAATCTAAAATCGGGAATACCACTTTATTTAGCAGCGGCCACGATGACATAATGAGTGCACAGCCAATCGAAATTTTGGGAATATCATCGAAATTGCCTAGCGTGACTAAAAATAAACTTTTTTTAGTGCATGCGAATAGTAGTCGGGTTATCCGGTCTGAGGGTAGATACAGGGTATAAAATGGCCATAGTTTCTAAGACAAATTCAAACAGAACGCACTTAGCGACCAGAAAGGAGAAAAAAAACACACTCAAATACATCAGGTTATTAACAACTTTATATAACCGGTTATCAGAGTCCTATTCAACAATATAAAAATCTACAAGGTTATTTCACGAGAGCCAGTTAATTGGAGCTTATACACAGATCATTCAGAGATTTCTACTATCTCATTTTCTGTAATTCCTGCACAAGTAAATCTGAAAAATATGAAGGGTGAGTATTAATAAAATGTTATGGTCTATGTAAATTGAAGCGATACAAAAAATATGGCGATAAATTTTACATTTTTCTATTGACTTCTTCGTGCTCCCCTAAAAAATGTAAAGAATAGAAGAAAAAAAAGCTTTTTTTAAAAAAAAATTGGGCACAAATTATTTATCGAATAAATACATAATCCCTGTTATAAAATTATTTCAAATGAATCAATTCAAGTGCCATTAATTCATACAAAACGAGAAACGCCTTTTAAAATAAATAAATAATTATATTATTTGCTTTTTTGTCCTGCTCATTATCTTTTTTGGTCACCCTTTTCCCCCTCTTACTATTACTTTATCAATAGGACCACATAGAAGCAAGTAAATTTTTCTTTTCAAATAAACATAAAACCAAAGTTGACGTTAAAATCAAAATGCGATACACGTTTATTTCGTCAAAATGAATTCATAATGCTACACCAGATCTCCGTCACTGATGCTATCTATGCTATTTTTTAAGTGTCCAACATCTGAGGTGAACCCTCATAACTCATTTATTTCCCCGCCCCTCCCCCAGAAGAAAAACAACAAGATCGTGCTATTAGAAATATTAAGTCAATTAATTTGTAATAAACGAATAGGGAAAAGGGGGCAGAGCGCCAAACCTTTAAGTTTTTATTTTGTTTTGAAAATTTCCGCAGTGGTTTAACGGTTTAATGTAAGACCCGCGTAAAAATAGATAGTTTATCCGAAATAACAAACTAGACAAGATAAACTTCTTTATGTAGTTACTTATGTGTTTCATTTTCTCAATGATCAATATTTTGGAGGCGTAGCTAGTGTAATTAAAACCCCGCGAGAAAAGGTATTAATTGCGTATTCTTGATCTCGTAAATCTAATAACTTTTATAAACAACAACAAAAAAAAAAAATTAAATTAAAAAAAAAAACCCATCATATCCCATTTTGAAATTGATTTATTTTTACTTCTGACCCATTGTTAAATTATCTGTCTATGTTCAGTAATCATCACATTCTAATGTAGACGTTGAATTAACTTTAGAAGGGTCTATTTAATGCTAGCAACAACGGTATTAGGCCTACATGAAAAGGAAATCGAAATGCTCTGGTATAATAGAGCAAAGAAGAAACTCTCTGAAAAGAAATTATAAATTATAATATAATATTAGACATTGACATATTACTAATTTAAAAAAAAATTGAAAACCTCACCACTTATCACCTTCTAAGTGCAATTTTTTTTTTCTCTGAGGAGAAATTTATTTTAAAATCCATATAGATCTATACTTATTTTAACCGCCCTAAACTGTTTTGTTATTTATTTTATTTGTGGCGTGGCTTATTGATGAACATGTTGGAAAACACCGTGGGGAACCTAGGCTAACATTAAACAATAATTGAGCTGTTAGTGTGGGCACTCAGCCTATCGGAACCCAATCGTTGACTTTAATCATGCACGACATACCGAAAGGGATTCCTCGTTTTGAAACAGGTCCAGTGCGGCCAGGGTCATGTAGTTACAAAAAGAGGTCAGGAAACCCCCTTGAGTCTAGAGATTAGAGAAGAGGACAGCTGACGTCTTAATTTATTTTAAACGACCGAAACTGACTTCTTGAGAGCGGTTCTCAAGTTGTAGCTTCTCTGCATGCTGAGTGGAACACACCTTAAAATCTAGTCTCAAACTATTTTTACGAGGGTCCTTTTTCCCCCGCCTTAACTTAAATGGCAATGTAGGTTTGATAATTCTTTTATTCTTCCAACAGACACTAGTTCAACTCCATCTTTAAAAAAAAAATCAACCTTATGAATCCTAACCATTACAAAGTTATAAACCATACCTTAAACACAGTCAATATTCTTTCTAAATTTCTTTGAATGATGAGCGAAAAAGTAATTAGTCAAATAAATAATCTCCCGTGCAAATTTTATTTTTAATGCAAAATTGTACGTTCCTCAATCACATACATTAAACGTCATCAACTTTGCTGCGCGGTAAATCTAAACTGTTGCGCTGTTTCTGGAAGATACAAACCGCGTTCAAACTCTACCCCAACAAAGTTAAGCCTCAACATATCCGTTGTGTTAACGACCATCGAACTGTTTGTTACATGACGATAAGTCAAACGTGTATCAACAGTATCAATCAAATAGTGTTAGAACATAATGGTTAGACTTAACACTTTTTTTTTTTGCTGTGTCTCGCCTTGGTGATTGCTCATTTAGGCGTTGGGTCGTTACCTTGTAAATCAGTTAGGCGTTCGCCTTTAATCTTAGGATCACTTAGGTACTATCAAGAACCGACAGGGTCTCGCCGTATTAACCTCCGCAGCAAAGGGGGACACCGCTGTGACAAAACTCTATTGACCTAGATACCGCAGGAGTGAATGGAGTGACGGCCCCTTATTTTCTTCCACTAAATATTATTTTTTTAAAAGTAATAATAATAAAAGCTATTTTAAGTTTAAAAGGAAATAAAGACAAAATTTCTCATGCCAACTAGTGTTTAAAAAGATATAGCAGAAAGCGTCAGCAATGCAAGAGTTAATGTTTCAATCAATAAGCGCGTGGAATTAATAATAGAAACTAGAATCTAATAGTCAAACACATGTTTACTTTTGTTTTTCTCTCTTTAAAATAAAAATAAATTATCTTATCAAAATAGAACGTTAACTATACTGAAAAGCTTGTAGCACAAAATGTTTTCTTCTCTACGATTCTTCGCCTTGTTGTTTTATTTTCCAATCAGATTTTAGATTCTTGATTGATATGAAGTTTATCAATTTCCCGTCATCTCCCCTGTCCCCATCCTCAAAATATAAATAAATAAATAACTTAATAGAAATAATAATATTTACAAGCACAAATAAAGGAGCAAACAATTTAAAAATAATATAGCATTTTGAAAAATAAAAGAAATAATTGTTTTCTAAAAAACCTGTGTGTGAGGAGGTTGAAGTTGTCAAGTTCCAATTAATGCTTCTCTGGTTGACACACCTACGTTTACAGTTATGAATCATGACATGATTTACATTTTATTCATAAAGCTACTACCTTCCCCCCCCACGTCCAAGGAATCCTTCAGATGATGGTAATCGTTGTTTAGCATAAACACTCAGTTTAAGTTAATTAAATTTTGGATAAGGCGTTTTGTTTTAATTTTTCTTAGGGTACGTATTTCTTCAATCAATTTTCAAAGACGGCAAAAAATTTAATTTTTTTTTTCAAAGTACTAAGTTCAATAAAAAAAACAAAAACACGAAATTTACCGAATTCCAGCATGTTAGAAAAATTATGAAAGTTAAATTATGCATGTCGTCAATAATTACTCACAGCTCAGTACTTAAAACGCTGAGTTTTTTTTTTAAAATTACCTTTATTATTACGTTTACTAATTATTTCATTAAATCATTGTTAAATTTTGAGCACTTTAATATTATGTTCATAAACATTTTTTTAACATCCAAGTTACTTTTATATTTAAATTATAGACACTACAGCTTGGGGTTGATAAAACAAAATAATATACATTGTGATAGCATTTCTCTGAAAATCAATATTGCAAAAGTCCTGTTTTAGAAATCGAGAAGCATAGAAAAGGTCTGCTAGAATTGATATTTTCCACAGGTGATTTTTAAAAAATCCCTTTAATGAAGTGAAGAAAAAAATAATAAATCCACCGAAAGTGGAGTCGGATGATTGGTTTAACTTGCTCTGACCCAGCCCCCCTCGAGTAAAAATTTCTGAAACCGAGGCTCATGTGCTAATTTTAGCCCAGCCATTTAGGAAAACCCTAACTGAGATAATATTTTCACGGCGGTCCTTGTGGCCAGAATGCTTTAATGAAGTTGATCTCTTTGAAAATCCTGTTCCTCTCAAAGAGTATTGAGAAGGAAGGGGGGATATGTGTCTCCCCACTGAGCGGGCGGAGCGTGGGTCAGCGATTGTGTTACTTAAAATAGATCCGTGTTTTTTATATAAATACTACAGTGTCTTGCATTTTGAGTTCAGATCAGAGTTAATCTGTTAAAATTGATACCAGAAGCAATACAAATCAAAAGTCTACTACCTCTAAGAAATTTATCTGTAATTTGGATATATATTTCAGTTTTAGTTCAGAGCCTAAAAGAATAAAAGAAAATGAAACTATTAGGTAATAAAATAACGTAAGAAAAAGTATTTAAAAGCTCAGTATAGTGAACATTATTCAGCCGTAACGTACACAATAAAACAATAATTCAATAAGTGTATTTCTCCTTTGTTATGGAAAAAATTAATAATACAGTAAATATACTGAACTTTTGCAGAACATTTAATAAAGCTAATTATTCATACTTTGTTTGGTATGAAAATTATGAATGTTGCTACTCCTTCAAGAATCAATTTCGTTTATCTCTAAAGCATGATATATTTCAGATTTGCCGGTTCAGTTACTTCTCACCCCTAAGTTAACTAAATCTTTAGACTAAAAACCACTCGCATAGACAGCAATGCACCTGACACCAGTGTCGGTCATATTAGGTCTACAAGTTATTAAAAGTCGTTTTCCACAACTAGAACGAAATTACAAGACGCTTAAAAAGAAATCGCCGACCACAGCAAAACGGCTACAGCGACATTTAATGTGAGATTGAAAAAATCTGAAGCCAAGTCACATAACAGCTGTCCGAATACACCCGATTCCCGATTATGCCCATTAAGTGAATACATATTCAGTATATTTGTCCTCTTATAGTATTGTAATTATAAGTCTCTTCTTATTTATTTCAAAATACTTTTTCATTTGCCCATTTCTTGCCTTTACAGGAGCTCAAGTATTCATCAAGGTCGCCTTGGCCGTCCTGCTCTACGTGTCAGCCTGCAGTGTTACCAAGGCTTTCCCATTGCCAACGATCGACAACCCCTGTATGACGAACCCCACAGTTCAACCCGAGTTGCCACCGATGATGGACCTTCTGAAGTCGGCCGTGACCGCGGCTAATGCAGCCATCGCCTCTTGCCAGGCGCTCATGAATAAAATTGTAAGTCATTTTATAACAATGGACTCCTATTTATCGCTGAGTTAAATAAACTGTTTTGATAAAAACAAACTTAAACTCCAGTTGGTGAAAAATCTACATTAATCTAAAATCTTTACTTGATTAAATAAATACTTTATCCCAGATCTCTTTCTCATCGTGCAGTGCAAGATATTTTGATAAAAATAAGTATTTAACACTTAAAGCCTAGCCATAGGCTTAGAGCTTTCCTGTAATAAATGAAGAATTAGTTTTACTTAGCCCAGGCTTTTTTGTCCCTCTTTCAATACATTTTACTTGTCTTCCATCAGCAAAGTGACGGACTCCTGACCACATCAGAGTTCAACGACATCGTCCAGCTTGCGGTCAACCTGCCAGGACTTCCCTCGAGACAAGAGGCCACCAACGTCAGCGCATCCAATGTAAGTGGACATCAGTTGCTTTTTAAAAGTCTTCATTTCTTTGTTGTTACGGTAGTAGCTTTTAGATTATATGTATTTATGGCTGTTGAGGTCTTGCTAGAATAACTGCAAATATAGAGCTTTGTGAATAATTTTGTGTTTCTGTTGGTTCTTTAAAAAATGTATTTATAACAAGAAGATGTAAAAACGTGGATCAATGAAAAATTATAAAAATCAAACATTCCTCTTAAAAAGAAAAAAAAAAGAACAAGAGTCTATTTTGTTTCTTCGAGATAATTAAACGTGTCTTTTTTTGTTTTAGTTGATATAGAAAAATGTTTCATTATTAAAAAAAAAAAAAAATGGGTAATTTTATGACTACAATTAACAGCCAGTTTCAAGAAGTAATAGTGCCATATTTATTTTTAAAATAAAATTAAAATAACATAAAAGGAAATAATTTTTTTAAAAAAATATAATGCTTATCAAATATAAACGTTTTTTTGAATGAGTAAAATAAAAATAATATTTGGACCAAAACCGTAAAGAAAAATGGGACCTAATAAAAATTATAAGTTAAATATTATGAAAAACGCGAAACAAGGGATTTGAGCTTAAGCAGTTTCTTTGATAAATCCGAGTCTCAGACATGTTTGTGTATTTCTGTGTGTGCAGGCTTTGCTGTATGTCTTAAGTTTTCTAAAAAATCATTCATTTTAAAACTTGCCACTAATGTGGTTTGTATCTATTTATAAAAAAAGAAAACTCTTATGGAAAATTAAAAAGCCCAAGACGAAATGAAGCCCTTCTCCTTTTCTCAACTAAAACAAATACCAGTGTTATTTTTGTGTTCGTATTCTTATATTCACTTTACAAAAAAATGTTTAATTTGTCCCAAACATGACGTTCAGTCTTATACGGCTTTGATCTAGTCATTAAGCTTTAACCATTTGTACATCAGTGATTAACATCGGTTTTAAGGATCAGTTGGCAAATTTATTGCTTAGGATAATGAAATCGAATTTTATACAAATAATTGAACAGTATTGCTTTATTAACGCTGTGAGTGTGTATATACATATCTGTTTTATTAAACGCTTAACAAATTTTACTAATTTGTCTACTAATGCTTGTTTATTATAGAAAATCTAGCACTTATTTAGCTAACAGTGAGTCTTTGTTTGGAAAAGTAACCTGAGTGGACCCCTTTCATTGCCCCAATGCATATTTATATATACCACAGGTGTTTGTCAGCAGCGTACACAGGGACTAAGAAAATGGTTTCTGCTAATTTTATTTCAAACACAGAATCGTGTTTAGATTTTCTAAGAAATGCTACCCATATATTTAAATTGCAACATGTCTTTTAAAAAAAAAAGACCTTGTTGAAATCAATTTTCTTAAAATGCTGAGTATGCTGCTCTTTAAAGTTAAGCCTTGCTCCATTGTCCACAAAACATCCCCCCCTACACACACACACACAATCATTATGTGATACGTACGAGAGTCAATCTCCCATCCCGTCACAACCTTTACGTTCTTGATTCTCTCCCTTCCACTTCTGAACCACGTAAAAGAATTTCACGAGAACGCTCCGTCAAACCGAGCTAAACGTGACGGCCCTGTACAACGTCAGCAGGAAGCTCGCCGACAGCGGCCTCCTTCTCGACTCGGTGGAGCCCTTCCTCGCGGACATCCAGAGCGAGATGCTCTCCGTCGTCTGCAAGTCCTCGATGATCAGGTACGTCCGCGAGGGCAACTTCACCTACGCGGAGGCCCGAGACGAGATCGAGCTGAAGCTGAGGGACTACGATAACTACGCCGCCGTGGAGGACGCCCTGTACTCCGACTACAGCAGCCCGGACGACCAGAAGATGGCCGTGATGGACGGGATGGCCGTGGCGGTGCACATGAGGCTGTACATGGGGTCTCTCGTTAGGGCCCTGGTGGTCGAAAACCAGAGAATCACGGCTTAGGTACTTGATCGTTGCAGGATTTATCCGGCATTGGCATCCCGCTGGGCATCACTTTTTTTTCCATTCTCTGCACCGATTTCCCTCTTACAAAGGTTATGGTCCTCACTCAATTGCTCGCTCTAAAATTGTGTTTTTTTTATATATAAAAGGTGATGGTCTTTTTTCCCCTAGCAATGCATTCTTTGCTTATTTGTTTAGCCTACTTAATTTTCACACAATTTTCTTTGTTGTTGTGCTTTGATAAAAATGTTTACTTAAGCTAACTTTAACCACACTTTTCCAACTTGTGAATGTATCTTTTCTTTCTGGTGATTTGAATTTAAAAATCCTAGAAAACACTTTTCAGCATGCCCTTTTCCATGTCATTTAAAAATTCGTAATCATATCAAATCTTCTTTAAACATTAAGGTTCAAAACTTACATGAAATTTTAAAATAATCAAATTCAATGAACATGTTTTATTTTATTTTCTACTTAAATTAAGAAAAAATCCAATTTAAAGAACAATAAGCCCTGTTGAAAACAAGCAGTATTAAATTGTATAAATTTTAAATAAATGATGCCTATGCTTATATGTCGACTAATATTCATGCTTAATTTATGTATTTAACTCAGTTTAAATTTAAAGAAAAAAAAAGAAGAGAAAAACACATTTTAAAGTAATACAAATGGACAGCAAAAAAAAAAAAAAGTTCACTCTTTTTCTTTCAGAAAGATATTCTTTCGATTCACTTCTTTTACAAAATTGCACCAAGATCACATGCACCTCTCTTGTTATCTGATTTATAAATATCTACAATTAATTGCGAACATTGTTCTATTATTTTTTCATAACTATAATTTTTAAAAATCTTACCATAATATTGCATTCAAATCTACCTCTGCGTATTGTGGTAATTGTGCTTATTTGAAAGCCTGAAAATCCATTTTGATTTCCTGAATTTTCAAATTATGCTTTTTTACTTTTCATTTATTATAAACACAATAAAACTATGCAATTAAAAATTATGTATTAATTAGAGAATGTACAAATGTAGCTATATCACTAGAAGGGTTACAATATGAACAAATGTTTTAAAATTAAGGGATAAAAATAACTAACAAACTTGCGGACTTAAATCATGTTTAGATGCTTTAAAAATCGTCTAAAAATTGTCTGTGAAACAATTTTAAAAACTTTTCATATCTTTTCTAATCATGCATTGTAAATCCCACTAGATTCCCTCACTATTGAAGCAACACTTCAACGACACGTCCATCCATATCCTGTACCAGCAGACCGCCATCCTCGACCAGATCGCTTACGACAACGGGAAATACAACCCCGAGCTCCAGAACGTCCAGTCCAACTTCTACGCCTGCCTCTGCAAGGCCAACATGCTGGTCAAGAGCCTAAAGGACGACGTCACCCAGTTCTTGGACTCCAGCGTCGTGCCCTACTTTCTGAAAAACCTGTCGGACGACAAGAAGCGCTACAAGCGTAACCTGATCATGATCAACCAGGGTAAACTGCTCCTCACCGTGCAGATTGCCAACTACGCCAAGATGATCCAGGCTATGTCTACCGTTGGGTAATCGTTTTCAAAGTCTAAATGAAGAGTGGGCCCTTAGATTATTTTTTAAAAAAATATAACCAATCTATGGTTGTGTTCGAAGAAGCAGTGATGCCAGACATTTCTGTTTACTCCTCTCCTCGATTTACTGAAGATAAAAAAAATCAAAACTTATTTTCAGATTTTTATTTATAAAGCTGAATACTTCAGCACTGTTTTTGTTTTCGAAAATTTTTTTCTTCCCTTTATTAAGCGTGCCTTAAGAGAAACTCAATCTTTTAGACCGGTTTAAGCTGTCAAAAACATTGATCTGAAAACTTTTTTGAATCCACTTTATTATTCATCTACACCCTTTAATTGTATGAACAGAGTAAACAGTTAAAGTCAGCCTCACGTTTTTTTCTCTCAAAATTTCAATGGATTTGTTCAGCTTGCGATCGCTCAATCAAGTCTCGTATTCCCAAATCAAGTACCATAGGGTCTAGCTGTGCTTATCTGTGATAATTATACATAGCGCTGAAGGCTTACTGATGATTTAGTTAAATCTCCCCCCAACATCATTTTAAATATTTTTACCCAAAATCAATTTTGCTTTATCATTCTTTTTTTGCTGTCATATTTTTCAATATTAATTTGTTCATAATTTTAAGTGTTATTATAATGTAAATAATAAAATCAAAGTTTTCAATTTAACTATGGAAACTCTAATGTATATAAAACATAAATTCAACGGGTAAGTTTTTACATTTACAATATTATGAGACTTCGATTTTTTTTTAAAAATTGATGTTTCTGATTGTCAAATTTGTTTTTAAATTATTTTAAGTATGAATTATAAGTGTCAAATCTAAATTTTTGTTCTCTTGCAAACATATTTAAAAAAAAACAACAAACAAGCCCTCAACTGAATTTTGAAATTATGTTTCTATTTTAAAGTTATATATAAATATAATTTACAAAGTTTTTTGTACACATTCGGGTCTCACTTTTAAAAAAACCCAATGTAAATAGTGTAAATGGAATGTAAATATTGAAGATAATGTAACGTTTTGAAAAAAGTCACTATTTTTAGTCTGGGCAAAACATGAAAATTTACTGAATATTATTGCATAAAGCTAATTCTTAAATAATTTTTTATTTATCAACGACAGGTTCTGAATGTAACATTTTAAATGAAAATTTATTTTACTTTTTATTTTTGTAGGAAGAACTCTCATATTAGTGTCATTTTCGTTAAAAAATATAAACATTATTTATTTAAAAAACATTTCATTTTAAGTCATAAAAGAAAACAAAGTTGATAATAAGTTGCATAGTGAAAAATACTCTTTGCTTCAAAGTGTTAGAAATATGATGAACTTAGTTAATTACAACAACGAATATATCAAGAAAGTAATCCATCGTTCCTTACATACTTTTCATTATAATCTAAATCACGACTTATAGGAAGAAATCAGTATAGACATAAAATTCCGCCAACAAAATATTTTACTTGCGTTTTTGTATGTAAATAATTATTTTTTTCCCCATATGGATAACATTGATTGATGCGATTGCTTTTAAAATGAAATATTACGTTTTTTCCCCTTCTTTTATTGATGTCTTTGATTTGCAAGTGCCTTAAGCTTGAGATCTTTTATTACTTGCCATGACGTAATTACTATGAAGAACATTATTATATTTTTAAACCGCCAGTTACGGCTTGGGTTTAATGTTTGAACAGCATTTCTCTAGGTGTTAATCAATCAGCTTTTGTTTCTATAGTTTGTAAAAACATTTTAGTCGAGATAAACTCTTTACATTAATTTGTACCTAAATGTAAACGTTTATACTTTTTGTTAAATCCATTATTGTAAATTAATCTTTAACTGCTCTGGTGNNNNTGGGGGCGCTCAATTTAGCAACGATTTGAAAAAGGTGTTTTTAAGTTGATTTAAATTTTACTTTATTTACGTTTCATAAAAAATATAATGGTTAACCCTTTAAAGATATTCATGAGACATTTTCTGTGTACATCTAAATTTTTTAGACTCCCCCTTTTCTTTTCCCCTTTTAAAATTTTGCTGTTTAAATAACAATGTTCACGTGTCCAAAAGTGCGTACGACGGATTGTTGGGTGACAGTACCAAAAGCTCAAGCTGGTCGACTAACTAATCATTTAATTGTAGAAACAGCTTCTGTGACCTATCATTCGCCCAAGAGAAGTTGCCTGATAAAACTGATGTCATGTGAGGAAATGGACCAAATAATTTGGAGCTATATCACCACAATCCAGTCTTTCACTCTACGACACAAATGTATGGCTATATTAGCCCATAATTTTCTAAAGTTAATTTGTTGTATATAATGATGTCCAGATTTAAGCTTATAAAAAACACATGTCTTGAATTTTTTTTAAGCTATTCCATGCCTTACCAATTTACTTAAATATATGTAACTTGACAAAATAAATGTTTTTTAAGGGGTTAACGGTGTGTCATTTTGATATAAATATTTTCTGTCCCATCCACACACACACAAAAAACAAAAACAAACAACAACCCATTGTATTAAATTGTTTAAGCCCATTCTTGCCATAATTTGGAAGTCTTGTCTCATTTTTGAAATCTATTTCGTTGTGATTCATTTTTAACCTACTTACACATTATATGTATATTTTGTCATATTTTTTATTTATACTGTGCACATTCAATTTTGTAATGATTATGTATCGATTCATTTGTATAAAAATGTCTATTTTGTCCAGTGAATTATTTGAATTTCACGAATAACCTGGTTAATCATCCCGCATCTACAATGCAAAGTTTACAACCATCTGAAACATTTGTTACAAATGTAACCCTCAGCGCTATGTTCGTGTATTGAAGTGTTGTTTGCTACCCAAAATTTTTGTTAAAGCTTTTAATGCATGCAATAAAAAAAATGACAAAGTCACTTTGTGTTTTTATTGTTTTCTTTTCATCATTTAGTTGTCTCTTTAGGGATCGATATTTAATGTTGGAAAATAATTAAACTGATTTAAGCATTTGTGGGCTAAAGCCTCTAGTTTGAAATAACTGATACCTAAAGGACCGAGGTTCTGAGCTGAGTTGGAGAAACTGATTGTGACCTGGTTTTAAAAGAATCTCCGTGACCTGGTTAGATACTCCTGGTCATGAGTGGTGGGGGCTGGGGTGTGAGAATGTAGCAAAGGTCATCTCCGAACAGACATAACATAAACATTTGGTTCCTGTTCATTAAGAGAGAGGGAGACTTGTAAATACAGAGCAGATTTTAAAAGCATTCCTGGTCTAACTGCTTTTTTAAATTGAGGTCCTTGGCGAGTAGCGATTTTCTTGCTTCGTTTCTCGTTGATTTTTAATAAGCTCCAGTTACATTTTTTTTTAATGCATAATGCATTCACACAACCCATCCTTCCACTGCAGTCCCCTACATCTTCCCCGTTCGGAAACACAAGTGTACATATTTAATGTCATTATGTAATGTTTTTCCTAAACCTTAGCACTAAATTTCAACAGCTATAGTTTGAGAACTGCCTCTCACTAACTTTGTGGCCTAATCTGTTAATACCAAGGCATGCAACAGTTTACAATGGACTTAAATAGAGTCATAACGCTTTTCCAAAATAATTTCCTCAATCGCTGCTCTCATCGAAACTGTGAATTCAGGTGCCCTCAAAATACCAAACTGTGGCGTTGCAACAAATTTAAAACTCAATAGAGATAGAGCCCTTCCCAGGAACCAGTACATCTCAAATGATTTAATGCGTCTTCAATTTCTTTCAAATTTTTTTTTTTTGGGGGGGGGGGAAGAGAGTGGTGGTGGTTGCGGATTTTGTGGATTGGCGATACAATAACGGTAATGGTCCCACGGTCACCGATTTGACTGCTGTCAAACACAATGCTAGGTGGCGTAGGGCTGCAGTGAGTGGGGTAAGGTCATTGCAGCGCTCCCTGTCATTACAAAACATTGCAGTTCCCAACTCATCCCATCCCACTAAACATATATACAAGTTGCACCTGTGGCAATTGCTCTCTTTCCACGAAACGGGCATATACGTAGCAAGGATGTTTTTTAATCAACTAAAATCGATTATTATCGCCGCAACAGATTCATGTGCTGAATGCTGATCGTTACTACCCAACCATTTTACAAGGCCTGTGATATTTTAAAAAAATTAGATAGGCACTTTCCCTAATGCTAGATACGTAAGTGAACAACCTCACATGTAGAGGGTACATGCTTAGTGAACGTGACAAATCGCGTAGGACGCAATATTCTTCTGTATGGAAGTAGTGTCTGTAACAGATAAGATAAGATGCTTTCTCTTTTATCAGTGCTCTAATATGTCATGGACTTTCAGGGTTTGGAATGAGAGTTTACCTTCTCTAAGATATTTTTTTCCTTTCTTTTTTCTCTTTAGTGCTAGGGAACCCAGGCATACGGGGAGGGTTATGGTGGGGGATTCAGGCCCATTAGGTTACTGTAATGGACTTTTTAAAAAAAATAGAAGTAATTATATATATCTCTAACGAAAACAACTTCATATTATAATTTTTAAATAGATATTTATCACATTTTTAAAGCAGCTGTTCCCAAACTGTTGGAACGCTCCATGAAGGAGTAGTTCAATTCCAAGAATGTTTGGCCTCTACGCGGCTCAGAAAACTAGTTGGGCAGCCAAACCTTACTGCCCCACGAAACCGAAAAATCCTGGCAGGCAATTCTGAAGTCCGTTTAGGTGTTAGGTGCTAGTCAAATATGGTTACAGTCACTGTACGGTTATTACACAAAGCATTAGATGCAAGGTCGATGATGAAAACCAAAGTACCCGTTTAGGGTTGATTTATACGATGCGACCGTTTCGTCGTCCCCTCACTAGCAAACGTTAGTGAGCGGGCACTGGTTCAGGGCAAGGAGCGCCACTACGGATAAGCAAAATGTACCGTGAAGAACTTAACGGACGCCAGCTCTGAGGAAGCCTTCCAAATCGGGTAACACCCTAAGTAGGCCTTTAAATATCCCCCCCAACGGCAGTCCTTAACCACTAAAGACTCGTTTACCGAGTTGGGTGGCACCGAGATTGTAACAAATTGAAGTACGAAATTACACCCCTTTTTGTGAGGTCACTTTTATAGGGAGGCTTCTTCAACCATGTCTTTCAGGAGTGACCGTTCGGAGGGGGGGGGGCTCCCAGCTTTTAGGTTCCCTTGGTGGGGGTCATGGTTCCTGGGAGGGTTTAAGGGTAAACACATGGAGAGTACTAGTTCGGGGCTGCTGATTTCCTTTCAGTTGTAGGTTTATTATTAACTAGCAGACCCTTCGTGCTTTGCAACGATCTCTGTAAAAATTTAAAAGAAAAAAAAATGAGTGGTCTATTTAAAGAAAAAAAAATAATGCTAGAAACTAGAAACCTTTGCAAAAGTGTGCAAAAAATTTATGTTAGTTTCATAGTAATTGGATAAAGAAATTAATAAGTAAAAAAACTTACAAAAGAAAAAAAAACGATATTAAGTTTTTGTATGCAAAGTTTGGTTCAGATCCATTCATTTACTCAGTAGCTAAAGAATGAACTAATTTTTATATAAAATAAATAAACAAAAAGCGTCATTAAGGGCCCAGTGCCCATTCAGGACAAGGTATAAAATTTTAAACACCCGTTCATTTCAATATTGATGATGATAGATACTTTTATCATTTTTTTTCAAGATCTATATTAAACTTTAAAGAAAAAGGCTATTTGGGCCCCCAGCCCCGAAAGGATTGTCATTAGGATTATTAGTGCCCTATAGTATTTTAATATTGGCTGTAAAGTTATTATATACAACGTTTTGTTAAGATCCATCAATTTACACAGTAGAAAACGCTTAAACTAATTTTTATATAGCTCAAAATATAACAAAAAATACATTATAGGCAACCCATGAGTGTTAAATTGAGAAAAAACCGTTTCCAGTTACCATCCAGGGAGCATACTCAACAGTCTAAACAATTTCTATGACGATCGCTTGAATAGATTAGTCAGCTATAAAAGACAAGCACACACACATTCACTGTTTCATATATAGATAACACAAAACACCTAGCAAGGCCCCCCCCTGTCATTGTGCTAACCACACAATCCCCTGCTTGGTAGTGATCAATGAAACTTGTGAACGGTACTTCCTTGCCCCATAGGCCGTCATGGTCTGAAAAGCGATTATTATTATTATTATTGTTGTTATTATTATAACACGTGTTTTTTTTTAATTGTTTCATTAAAACTAGCAACACCATTATTTGTTTAGCAATTTTTGTTTCAAGTTCAGAGAAAAAATGTGTATTAAAATACAACTTAGTTTGTGAAAACCATTTTTTATTTCCCGTTGGCATACATTTCGTTTTGTATGTGTGTGTGTTAAAAATATTTTCCAGCATATATTTCAAACCAAAACTTTTATTCTGATAAATTTTTACAAGCCGCAATGTGAACAAAAAAAAAAAAAATAACCAGCCACCTTGGATATATTAAACATTGTTAGCAACATTGCCACGGGTACCCGAGTGCTATGTAACAACGCTGTAATTGCACGGCAACGGGTTACCGAGAACCCGAAATGTGTGTTTTGAAATGATTTAACCCAATCCTCTTTTTTCCCCAGCAGTAACTGCCATTAGGGCCTAATCTGATGTATTTAAGTTTTGGAAAGGTTAATTATAAATTACAATTTTAGGAATGAACCCATTCGAATGAAAATCTTTTTTTCATTCAAAATTGGTTTAATACCAACAAATCTTATACCTCTAATTTTTACCAGATTAAGTTGATTTTTTTTTTTGGTCTGCTCTTTTCAATATAAAATGTGGGGCTATTTGATTTACACAATAGAAAGTTCTTTATCAGATACTTTAGTTGTTACCAACTCATTTTAAAAATTTACGTTTAAAATTGTTTTGTAAGATGGATATTGTAAACATCCAGAAATGGTAGTGGATTCTCATTGGTTCACCACTAAGTTGTGTGTCTGGAAAATGTACGGCGTTGTAAAAATTCCTAAGACCGATCCTACCTTTCCTTGGCACTCCGCAATATTCGCCAAGGTCGCACAACGGCTACACTGCAAAATTTTTACAACATATTTTCAACATTTGAAATAAACAAAAGACTGCATCTGGCCTGCTGGAATGAGTCACAAAAAAAAAACAACAACCAGGGCAATGAAACTCGGAAAACATGAAAATTAAATGGAAAAGACGTAAACAAGGTAAGGGTTAGCTAGCGCAAGTAAAGGTAAGATTAAGGATGGCTTTACTTGCGCTAGCCGCAATGTTGTCTACACCATTGTGTGTAAGCGCTGTCCTTTGAAATACAAAAGGGAGACGGGGTGGTCTTTTTCGTGCCGCATGTCTGAACACATTCGGGCGATTACACAAGACAAACAGTGTCCCGTCTCCCGACACTTCAATGGACGTGACCATATGGGCGTCAAGGACCTGGCAGCCACTGCTATTGTCTCGTGCACAAACACACCCGGGCGAATCAAGCTTGAAAACAGATTAATAGAAAATCACGGTACACTCGCCCCACATGGGATGAATGTGGTGTTCGCTTTGACCACCTAGGCGTTTTGCCCCACCCAGTCTCTGCTTTCCTATATAAACTCCGTCTGTCATCTCTCAGCTTTACTTTCTTCGATTCTTTGGATTGGATTTCACCACAGCTAAGTTTCTTAATTTTATTATTTATTTTTTATATTCGTTTTATGTGTGTATTGTATGTCCGTTGAAAAAGGCTCTTTGACGAAACGTTCGCTGTTTTGTTACGTCCTGTCAGGCTAACCCTTACCTTGTTTACGTCTTTTCCATTAAATTTTTTACAAGCCTGATTGCAGACTCACCCCTCATTTCGGAAAACATGGGAGGGTAGGGAAAATGAATCCAAACTATCCATTCAAAAAGCCTGCCTTGCAATCATCTAGGTCAGGGGCCTCCACACTTTTATGCCGGAAGACCACTTTAAGAAGTCAAACAGAAGTTTGGGGGCAGACTACACAGATTTTTCTGTTAAAGTACAGGAAAAAATTGTGGTTTTTTTTTTTAGACTAAAAGTTCTCCAAGGGCTGGATGAGAGGCTATCTTGGGCCGCATCTGGCCCATGGGCAGATAGTTTGAAGACCCCTGATCTAGGTAAACTTACTGACCCTATGAAGAAAAAGGATACACTTCGACATTAAAAATCCCTATTCTATTAAATTCAAAAAATAAATCTCAAACATACAATTGGTAAATAAAAGATGGTTAAATAGTCACCAGGGAAACCATTAGGGAGGGATATAGCAAACTAAAAACGTATAACTCAATGATATTTAGCGACTTAAAAATGTATGGATTGTTAAAAATAATTTATGTCATCGATTAATATAACCAATAAATTTGAAGCTTAATCTTAAGGCTTTAATTAATGAATATTTTCAACCTTTCTCATTTAATTTCTTTTTTGCATGTCTTGCTTATAGACCACGAAGTCCATTAAATCAAAATCGTATTTATTTTAAATGCTAAAATGAACATTATTACAGCCTAAAATCGCATTGTCCGCCTTCTCCGGGGTCTTCACCCCAGATGGTTTTGTCTTATCTGTTGGACCACCCGAAGGTTTCGACCACTTGATGTTTCAAACTGGGACAGTTCAACCATACCGGCTTTAACCACAGGGGAAATTTTGAAATAAGCAACCTGAAAAAAATATTTATTTATTTTCGAAATAAGGTATTTTATACATTTATTTTTTGGAAGGAACATCACCAATCCACACAAATTTCATCACACTAAATATAACATGTCTGTATAATTTTTAAAAAGTTTACATTATTTGGGTATAAAAAATCTATTTAAAAAAATTATTTGGAATGAAAAAAAAAAACCCAATAAATCTTATTTAATAAAAATGTTATTGACGTTTACAATGTATTTTATCATTTAATGCAGTAGAAAGAACTGGTTAAATCAATCTCCGGATAGCCCATTAGAAGGTTCATGCAGAAAGAAGGGAAATAAAATTTGGGAATATCAACAACAGCTATTTATTTTTTTAAAAATAATTAACGATTTTTTTTTAAAGAGAGAGAGAGAGAAAGAGAGAAAAGATAATTTTAAAAAACCCACAATCTGTATGATGTGAGTAATACTAGATGTAGTTTGAGGGACGGTATAAAACAGTCACACAAATCAAGACACAGGGCGTAAAAAGATGAAAACGAGCGCAAGGAATAGCTTAAATTCGTGTGATCCAAGAAACATGACTAAATAAGCATTGGACACCTTAATGAATTTAAAATGAATTGATAGACTGCGTCAATTGTATTGCAGAACATGGCTCAAGTCAAACAATTTCAAAATATGACAGGTAAATAGTTGTCTTTAAAAAAAAAACAATAACAACAAAACATTGAATTCTTCATTTAATAAAACATAATAGATTTTTTAAACACTAGGAACACACCGGCTGATCGTGACAGAGCAGCAGCTTTCAAGTGAAAAATCCTTAAAAATAAATATAAAACAAATATTTAAAAAAAAAAAAAAAACTTTTTTGTTTAAACATACGCCACACTCCACCCTCAGCAACGATTTTCCAGGTTTCCTAAGTATATCTTTTGGGTGGAGGGGAAGGATAATGCCTATGAATTTTGTATCTCCTTTTCCAAGGACGCACTGCAAGGGTTTTTTTTTTTTACAGGGTTTGGGTGGGGGCGGTTAAAATGTCTTTCGAAAACGAAGACCATGTAGGCGAGGCGATGATGCATATATGTTTTAAAAATGTTTCAATGGAATATAGAAGACATTTTAATGTGTTTTACTTTTGAGAATTTAAGAAAAAAATATCAATGTGCACCTAATGGTTTTAAGGTATTGTTCGTTGTTTCAGCACTTACATAATAGAAGTTTCCTTATTTTAAAGATCTTTATAAATTTTAAATTTTAATTCCCTTCTTTAACTAATAACAGGTTATTTCTGTATTTTCAAAAACAGATTGGGAAAGAAAATTATCTTAATCTACCTTCATCATTTTTTAAAGTTAAAAAGGAATAATAATAATGTTTATGATAATAATAGTAAACATTATAATTATATGAGATTTATGTATCGCTATAACCAAAACCTCTTACCTTCTCATTTGCAGTATTCCTTAAAAATTACTAGTAGGAAAAGAAGAAATTAAAACATATATATTTTAACGATAATAATGTTATTGTGATAATTATAATTTGTATTTTGCCATTTAAGAGCCCTGTTTCTGTAAATAAAGTACGATTCTTTTAAACGATACTAATGAATACCTGTTTTTACAAATGAATTCTCCATACATTGTAAAAGCAGTTAAAAATACACGGTGTAAAAATATATATCTAGAAAATATTGTATACATTACAGATTTAGGTGTTTCCTAATAAGAGAAAATGTGATTAGTGTTGACCCGACACACTCAATTAGTGGTCACAGTTTGTGCATAAAGAAAAGTCGCGTTTCTATGCAATTAATTTAATTTCTAGAACGGTAGTGGTGTCTTTGTAAGCCATCCATTGATTTAGGTAAATTGCTTCACGCTTCACGTACGTGTCACCCTAGCAACATTCGACGATGAATGGACACAAAGTTTTAAGTGAGCCAGTAGCGTGTGTTGTGCCATACCACATGCTACGTGTGGGGGTGATTAAATTATTCTTTAAAAAACTGTCGAAATCTTTAAACTATTTCCTGACACAATTATTCAAAATCTATTTTATGTAAGTATAGTATACATACATATATATATATATATATTAGGGCTGCGAAATTTATATATTTGTATCTCGATTAATCGTTTAAAGAACTAGCCATTAAATTATTTTTATTGATTGAAAACCCATAATTAATTTTTCAAAAAGCTAACAATAAAATTTAAAGTAATCGTCCACAGCCCTAATGATTTGATATAGTCCAAAGCGGGTTCCTTCAAGCTGCGTAGCAGTGCAGATATCTGAACGAAGCCGTGCAGCTGTTCAGAATTACCATGCAGCTAATTTTGTAAAATATTGCACAGAAATGGATGATGTGTAACCAACCTTGCACTAGAGCTTTTGTTCTTTGCAACCGGACCAAAGAACCTTAGAGGGAACATTCGTCCCAAGCTAATGCATTATTTCGGGAAAGAAAAAAAACAACATCAATCTGTTAGGACTCACTTATCTTTTTATAAACGCGATATTTATCAAATTTAACGTTTCATTTATAGTTTAAAATGAAAATGACAACAAAAACATTCCGACTTACGTCCATTGGCTTGTTTTAATTTTAAACTAAAACTTTACTCAACTTTAGGGAGATAATTTATTTTTTCCTATGAAATATTTAAATAATAATTATTTTAAAAAATAGATAATTTGTGTAGCGCCGTAAACCAGTAAGGAACTGGGCTCACAGAGCTTTACATGAAGGTAGTAACATACATATAAATAATAAACTACCATTCAGACCATAATAACAACATTAATTACAGTTGAATAAAAATAAAAGCTAAGTTAATCATTAAAAGAAATGGTGTTTCGATAATTTTGAACAGAAATTCTGAACAGATAGATCCATGTCTTAAGTGCAGTCTTGAAGGACTTGATCTGTCCGGAGGCCCCCGAGTAAAGGGGCCCAATGGGAACATGTTTATACATATACATTATGTATATTTATGTTTTTATTCTTGTGGACGGGGGTTCACTCTTTCTTCGCCCGAGAGCCCACTGTTGCGCTCTGGGTTCTGGATGTAATTAAGACAGAAGTCTCGACTCTTGTCAAAATAACAGGATTCTTTATTGTGGTAACAATTCATGTATAGATACTGCTTCAGTAATACAACAGCTGCCGTAACACCATAATATCAATCCAGCCATCCAGTATTTCCAAACACAGGCTTATTCCACATCAGTTTCTATTCTCACTGAGTGTCACACATTCGAGCCACCTCGATAAAAATGTATGACACGCACTGCACTGGCCTATCGTCCGCCGCACACACACGCTGACCGCTACTCCACTCAGTATCCACATTCCTCTCTCGCCCTGCTCCGTCTCACACTATATATATAGCCCCTGGGCGAACTCTGCAAAGTCATGGCGTGACATTCAAGTTTCAGTTTAACTGAACACAGTTCACAACATTTTCACAACAATTTTACAACAAATTCAGTCAGTGATTCTCATACCTTGACACCCACAATGTTGTAAAGACGGCTCTGCTTTATAGTATTGTAATAAAGGAATAGGCCATTACGTAGTTGTGCACACTGTTGAGTCAAAATATATCCATTTACCATGTAGCCAAAGTTTAAAATAATGCTTTCCTAGTTCATGTGAAAAGGATAATTTTCTTTAAATGCTAGAAATCTTCGAGGCAGTGTATTCAACAACTTCCCAAAGTTTTATGGCGATCGGGAAAATAAAAGAATACTTATTAAACTTATATTAGAACAAAAAAAAGGTAAATTAAGATACCTCTGGCCCCCTGGCAAAATCCTTGCAATATAGATTTTGAAAAAAAATTGCACATTTCAATATTATTGAAGATCTTGTAAAATCGAATAAAGTCTAAAAAGTTTACAGAAAGTTTTGCGCCCCTCAGTCATGAAGTAATAGAAATTAAGAGCTGAGCGGTAAATATTATTTTAAAAGTATTTATCAAATGTTACTGTTCAAATTTTGGTCAAGATCCATCCAATTACATGGTGGCTATAGCTTATAATAATTTAATATTACTCACATATGGAAAAAACCGAAAATAACTTAATAATTGCCTGTACTTCTAATTATACTTAAGGGTCTGCGGTATTTCTTATTGAACTGTCGAAGAAATCCCCAGTAACATCTTTGAGGCTTACAAAAATTACAAATGCACTTTGCTTCCGCTTTAATAGAGTTGTACATTTAAAATTCCCTTTAATATAAGTGTTGAAGTATAAGGGGCATAACCCTTGCTTTGTTGTTTCTAAAATTATGTCACTGACATTATTAACACTTGTGCTATAGAGTAGTATAATCGCAAACATTTTCGCGAACAAAAGCCAGACGTGTATGAAGACACATCGAGCTGTCTATTAAAGGAATATATTTTTATTCAGGAGAAAATGATGTTCATGGGTAAGAAAACTAAAGTTTTTTTGCCAATGCTTATTTTAATGATGTAGTACTTTAAGTTGACGCGTATGCGCAAGTACTCGGGACGCTTGAGAATACTTCTTTAGACAGTGTTAGTACTTCGATAACCTATACTTTAAACTGCCAGAGTTCCTAAATAAAATTTTGTAACCCTAGGACTCTCCCGCTTTTCCCTGATGCCTGCGCTTTTAGAATAAGATACAAATTTTATGTTCTTAAATTTAAAAAAAAAATTTTTTTACTTGTGATAAAATTTTTAAGAAAAAAAAACACTCTCCACCTTAATAGCATTTCAAAACAGCAACAACAAAAAAGTATTGGCAATCATCTGGTATGTAGTTGTCAGCCACGTCCTTTGGGCTTTCCCACTGCCCACTCTAGACAACCCATGTATGACAAACCCAAATGTTTCACCAACGCTACCTACAACCATTGAGCTACTGAAGTCAGCTGTCACCGTGACCAACGCCGCTATGACTTCTAGCCAAACTCTTATGGAAAAAATCGTAAGTTTACAAAAGCAATATTTCACACCTTCATTTTTATTGCACAAAAACCGCTTAGTGCATTTCAAAACAAAATCTGTATGTCTCAATCTTCTTTAAAATCAAACCACACCATGGCATTTTCTTTGACTGCGGTGTTCAGTTCTAATCCTCTGTTATTAAAAGAATTTTTTTTTCCAGGAGAAAAAAATCTTTGTTATTTTAAAATTATTTTTTTTTTTATAATCAACAATAAAATTTACTTTGTTACTTAAATAAAGAAAACAGACTACAGTAACGTGTCAAGTATCTTTTTCCTTTTTATTTTAATTTTATCGAGATGAAATTGGTAATGAAAATCCAGCAATATTTTATTATGAGGAAGAGTTCCTATGTTGAGAAAATATAACACATGTAGTGTTTTTTTTTCTTTTTTTTTTTTTTGGGGGGGGGGGGGGGGAGGGGGTCTTTGGGTGTTTTTGTTGTGTTTTTTGGTTGTTGATTTTTGTTGTTTTGTGTGTGTGTGTGTGTGTGGCGGGGGGTGAGGCATTTGAGTGTTAATCGTACAAAATAAAGCCCTATTTTTTCTTGTATGTGGTGTGCATTTTCAACACAAATCCATCAAATGTTGTCACCAGAGATCCGACGGTCTTCTCACCTCCAGGGAATACGACGCCATTATCAATTTTAAAAGGCCATTGCCTGGACTGCCCTACAGACAAGAGCTCCCCACTATCAGCGCAAGTGGTGTAAGTTCGTAACTTCTACATTTGGCCACCTCTGTTTTATTGTCAATATTGGCTTTCTTATATCATGCACGTACATCAATCAAATTAACTCAGTGCTAATAAACAATTCTAACTAATTCGACAGTTTCCCGATTTTAGTGCGTTGTAAATTATAACAAGGATATCGTGTCTCTAATTTTAATTATGTTTTTGGGATCGAAAAATGAATAAAGAATTGGTAATTTTTGCGTGGATACTTTGAACTTTTCATTACTCAACTGATGCTGTCCACTTCTTCCACGTTTTTGAAATTCCCACATTTAGTAACGGGATTTTTTTTTACAGTTAGATCATTTCCCTTCAAATTTTTTTGCAATTAGATACGTGCTTCTGCGGTGTGAGCTTCTTTTTCTAATACTTGCTAACTTTCCCCTTGATTGTTTTTTAACGTGTATCTTAAATTTTCTGTCTTTTTTTTTCATAATCATTATTAAAGGTTCGCGATGCATTAATGACACTGTTGTTGCTGTTATAATTCTTACATTTTTTAAAAAAATATTTCAGTTCATACATATTTATATATAATGTATTTATTAAATTTTAATCAATACGGTTTTCAAGCACCAAAATTACTTCAACTAACATCTTAGCGCATTTAGATTCCTATATTCTTTTGCAATAAAAATGCAAAATTGCCCTATGCTCTGTCAGTTCTTTTAAGTCTTATATATCTTCAACCAATAGAATTAGAGAACAGTTTGAATAAACCATCGACTCACCTGCCTCATTTTTACACTCTCTACCGAACGATGAATTAAATGATACAGATAAATATAGCAAAATAATAACGTTCAAGTCCTCAATTATTTAAAGTTGTTGGTGTATCCATTAATGAATGAAATTAAAGAGCATATCTTTTCTTTTAACGTTATAGATGTTTCACTGAAATTGAAGGAAACGCATTGATATTTTAGGTTTGTCATTAAATAAAAATGTAAAGATAACTAAGATAATATAAGTAAATAAAAAGAGATGACTGAAACATCTGCATGATTTAAATTATACAAAAAAGAAAATTTATAGGATGGTTATAAATGAGTCTTGTTGCATTCACTAATATTTTATTGTAATTATGTTCAAATATTTTAATTGTTTTGGAAACTTCTAGTTGTTTTCAAGAAATCACATTGTTTGAAATTATTATCACAGACTATTCCAATAAAATTTATAAATGTCTTTAGATGGCATCGTTACTGAAACAACACTACAACGACACGTCCATCGTCATCTTGTACCTGCAGACCGCCATCGGTGACCAAGATAAGTACGACAACGGGAAATATAACACTGAGCTCCAGAACATCCAGACCAACTTCTACGCCTGCCTCTGCAAGGCCAACATGCTGGTCAAGAGCCTCAAGGACGACGTCACCCAATACTTGGACTCCAGCGTCGTGCCCTCCTATATGAAAAACCAGAGGGACGACAAGAAGCGCTACAAGCGTAACCTGATCATGATCAACCGAGGCAGACTACTCATGAACGTTCAAAGAGCAAACTACGAGAAGATGATGGAGGTTATATCTACGGTAGGTTAATTGAACGTCATTTATAAAACTTTCCGTGACCATTGGTCCCATTGTTTAGTCTACCACGGTTGTGTTCAAACAGTTGCCTTAAACATTTACATTCTTTAGAGCAGCACATACATGGAAGTGTTTATTTTTTTTAATCTTCTTCTTCCATAAAAAAAATACTTGTGTTTGTTTGCCGAAGTCAAATTTATTTCGCCACGTTGTTTTTTAAAATTAATATATATGTTCATCCCAAAACCTGGATTTCTCCAATCACATGATCGACTGTGATACGCATATCACCTTGCCACGCTCAATATATTGTATATTCAATATTCAAACTCTTTTGTTTGTTTCATTTCTTTGTTTAATTTTTTTTCTTAAAATCATAAAACTTTATTAAAAAAAAACGTAATCTATGACTGTTCATTTTCAATATAAAATCGATAAAGAAATAGATATGATTATACAAATTCATTCAGTAAGAGTTTATATTCATCGTGTTTACTTATTTTTACTTGTCATTGTTTTTATTCTAAAGAACGAAATTTTACCAGAGTTTTATCTCCGAAAATAAACTTGTATTTTTTAAAAAGGACTTTGTAAATTTAACTTTCCCCTTTTCTTTTCATGTCAGATTATAAATTGATTAAAAAATATTTTTAAATAATAGACCATTTTATGCTTTTTTGAAAATTACTTAGAGTCTCGTAATTCCATAGTGCACTGTTTATGCTGAAAATTAAGCGTACTGATTTACTGACAAAGATATTCCAATACTGCAAAAGCCTTTTGATTTGTAATCTTATTACAAATATTGAAGTTTTTTAGAATATTGTAGCCTTATGAGATAAACCTTATAAAAATCAAAGAGAAATCATTTTTTACGCTAGTCATTCCAAAATGTGATATCGGATAAAAATGCACATGTTTTGGAATAAGAAATTAAATATATTTCAAGTTCACTCTTGATATGTAAAGCCTACATGTGGTATATGTTCTGTAGAGAATAAATCTATTTAAAAACACTTATGATTAATTTTTTTAATTGTTTTTGAAATAGGAAAGTTTTGCTTTTAATATCATTGTAACAGAGCTTGCGATTTTTCTTTTGATAAGAGCATTAATAAGACCCAAATTACACATTCGTACAATAATAATTTTTTTAAATGTATATTTCTGATAAAAATCTGAAAACAATATAAATACTGGAGTCTTAAATATAAAGTTTTAAGAGTTAATTGCAAAGCTCATCATAAAAACAAGCCGAGAAATACAGCATTCCCTTTCTCTAAAGTCATATTTAATTAGAAAGCTTCTTAGCCATATAGGTAATAATATTTTGAATTTTTAAAAAATATAAATAGACGTAGACTATATATGTGATTTATGCAAAGTTTTACAATTATGGACCACATTGTATTGTTTTATTTCCTTCTATTCAAATTGAAACTTTCATTGAAAATTGCGATGAACAATTTACCATTTTTCTCCTAGACATGACTTTTGTTGAATGTTTTTAAGCAGCATTTTTACTTAAGTTAATCCATGTTATTTTTTTTACCAAAAACAAATTATTGTTGTAATTTATTAAACTTTGTTTAACTATATGTTATATATTCAAACTGTACCACTATCTAAAGGTTGATTATAAAATTAATTTGACTTATTAATCGGATGTATTTGGATGGCAAATTTTTGTAACCTCTTTCTAATTTGCATGGATTGATAGATTGATAGATGTTATTAGTTGTATTTCCTTTCAACACCAAGACGTTAACAAATTTCTAAATTCATAATTAATCGATTTTTATAGTGACACAAATACTTGTTGAAAGTTCATCGAACGACTGGTGTCAATTATATCAAATAAATGTTCAACTATTTTATGATAAAGCCTTAAATTCCACTGCATAGTAAGCGCTGTTTTAAATAAATCATTCGTTTTTCCGAATGTTTGTCTACGAAATATTACAAATATACGATAAAATTGTAGACAATATAACTAAGTCCAATTATTTACATCTAGAAGTACTTTTTTTAAAACTAGGAAATTTTCTGGGCGAATAAATAATTTTTGTATTTTCCTTTCGTAATTATTGTTGTCACTATTCGACAAAGAGTGATGATAAATAAACTCAATAAATGTTACCTCTAAAATTCGTTGCTCCGGGTGAAAAGTTAAAACAACAACAACAACCTCGTATGCAGAGTTGTACAGTATACAGTTTTGTGCATGTTTTACAAAACTTATTTCGCGCTAGTTCCAAACTGCCGCGCGGCGACATTCAGATATCTACACGGCAGCTCAGCCGCGCAGCTTAAAGAGAAAATTGGCCCAAACAACTTTTAACACTATCAATTTTGTTTGTCTTACAATCCTCATCCTGATTTATTAAGAAAATTATCGTCATCTGCATTACAATTTTTTAAAAGCAACATTTTTTAAAAAAGAAAATTGTACGTAGATCTAAATGTATTTAATTCTTCAGCTTTCCATATGAATACGTAACATAATAGGTGGCAGTAAGTTAACTTTTCACATCCAGATCAAGGATTGAAACTGTGAGTAAGTCATTATGACAATCATGTCAAAGTCTCTTCGTTGTTTAGTTTCAATTTTTATTTTTTACAATAAGCCATTCTCAGCAAGACTGTCTAAAAACAGGATAATATATTATATATCAATGATTTGATTGTACATGTAATTTTAAGCTTTATTTTTTTTTATTTATATTATAAACAGTTTTTTGGACATATTTGTTTGAAGCTTTTAAGCATTTAATTAAAGAATTTGTTTTCAAATTATTTTGTAATTTTAAAAAATATGATATACTTTATATTTTTTTGTAAAACAGAGTGTAATTGTATAAAAAGGGAGATTATTTGGATTTAAGGACTTGGGGGCTACATCCATTTTCCTATTATTTTTTCTAGACATGAGAAATTGTGTGCCTAAAATTTATATTGTCTTTTTTAGTGCATTGGAATAAAAGCGTGTTTTTGAAAAGCCATGTTAAAATTGTTTCCAATTTAAAAGAAAGAATTTTGTTCCTTATTGATGCCGGAACGCGTCCTTCTGACTCTTTAATAAGATACTAGCTACACGTTTCAACTGACAAAACATCATATATAATACTAACATTTTAGTAATCCCTGATAAAGTTGATGCTGTCAAATTCAACAGTGTTAGCATAAAGTTTTTTACTTTTAAAAAATGTGGTGTGAGATTTTAATAAATCATTGCACAAGTTTGGTCATAAAAGAGAATTTAAATAGGCATTGGTGGTCACACATAATTTTATTGACTATTAAACAAACAAATAGAGAAATTACACAGGTTAATACCAGTGTCTAATTTCTAGGACAGACATATAAATACCTATATCTGCACATATATCTGCACATTGACCATAGGTTATACCAGTGTATTATTCAGATGACAAGCTATAGCTACAGAAGCACACAAAAATAACATACTAAGGAATGTATAAGAGTTCTAGAGATACCAAATTACAAAACGTTCACAATGGAAACACAATTATTCACACAATATATTTCGGCAGATGTGTTCGATGATAAAAACAACAGTTTAGTGACCTCATCAATTGAAATGCGCAGTAAGACATTTATAAATCCACGCTGTCACTGTTAGCTGTAATTGCGGATTTAAAATAATACTTTTAAATAACGGAGGCAGTACGTGTAACCACTTCCCGTTGACATCCTGTTTAGTTTATCTAGAGTAAGCCATAAATAATAGGACTTAAGCCATGTAATGTTTGAACGAACTTCCCATATATATTACTTAAACTGTAAATAAGAAAAGTATTAGAAATAATGACGGTGTCTTATGATTCTCCAAAATAAATAAAAATAAATGAAGCTTCTGTATTACATAATTTTATCGTGATGTAATTTTTGAAAATTAATAGATTTAAGCTGAAATATATATTTTAAAACTGTTGTAATTGAAATATTGGAATCCCCTAAGGTGGTCGAGTGGTAGCGCGCTCGGCTGGCGAGGATTTGTTCCCGGTGTAACAGGCCAGATTAAACCCCTGACCAGAATATACCCGGGTATAATCTGGCCTAGGCCAGAATATACCCCGGGGTTAAACGGGCCTAGGCCAGAATATACCCCCTCAGGCCAGAATATACCCCTTTGACAACATGTGAATATATAGTAAAAAATGAGGAATCAAATTTTTAGACTTTCTCTTCATGTTTTAGCTCTGTTAGAGAAATCAAACTAATTTCTTAAGTAGCAAAATTGTTTTAATTAAAATAAAATAATAATTATAAAATATTTTACGATAAATGAAAGGAGCATTACATTTTATTTGAAAAGGATGATTTCGTGGTCCCGTTTTTAAAATATGAAATTATATATAATTTGTACGATACAAGACCAATGAAAATATATTGGAATCAGCATTTTTCTTTTCTTTTTTTTAAATTTGATTTTACATTTATTAACTTAAGAAAGCACTAAAGGATTATTTTAAAAACAATAATTTGAGAGTCATTAAGTTGTATCAAATCTTAACATTTAAAGACACTTATCTTATCTGTAACAGACGCTCCTTCTATACAGAATATTATTATGTCCTACGTTTATCTAAGGTTCGTGTCTAGTCCTGCACTCTTATTAGTATTATTAAAGTTTTAAATGATGATAAAGTGGTGGCTTTCCTGGTTTCTTCAGGCAACCCATACCACGACCGAATACCGGACGGTAAGAAAGAAAACTTGTATGTGTTTGTTCTTGCATACGGAATAAGAAAAGTTTTTTTTTTATCCTCATGTCTATCTGAGGGTTGTATTAAATTTTCTCTGTGTTGTATTTCTAAATTATAATTAATAGCCTTATGTATAATTACTAATTTACTCTTGGTTCTTCTATCCTCTAGTGTTTCAAGGTTTAATGATTTAACTAATGATGGCACTCTTGTGAGTTTTGAATATTATCCAGTAATTAATCTTGGAGCTCTTTTTTGAATTTGTTCTAGTTTATCAATGTTTTCTTTGGTGGATGGGTCCCATACAGTAGATGCATATTCTAGTATAAGTCTCACCAGGGTGCGGTAGAATTTTAGTTTAATATATTTATTACATTTTAGTTTCTTTTTATAAAACCTAAGGTTTTGTTTGATTTTTTGATAATTTCACTTACGTGGGGATTCTATGATAGTTTCTCATTTATTATGACTCCTAAGTATTTTTCATCTTTAGTTTGGGTTAGTTCTTTTCCATGAATGAACTATTTTGAATTTATTATTTTCTTTTTCTTTGTTACTCTTAGCATTTGACACGTTTCTGGGTGGAATGACATATTCCTGTTATTTTCTCATTTTATTAATACACCTAATTCTTTTTGTAAAATTGTGTTATCTTGTTCTAATTTAATTGTTCTATATATTATACAATCTTCAGCAAATAACCTAACTTTAGTTCCTGTTGAGATGTTGGGTAAATTATTTATATAAATTAAAAAAAGTAAGTGACTTAGCACAGTTCCTTGTGGAACTCCCAAGGTAACCTTTAATGGTGCAGATATAGATTCATTAATTATTACAGTTTGCTCCCTACCCAAATGGAAGTCTTCGATCCAGGAATGTAAGGGACCCGATATTCGAAAGAATTTAAGTTTTTTAAGTAAACTAAGGTGATGAACGTTGTCAAATGCCTTTGAGAAGTCAAGTAATATTGTATCTATTTGATCATTATTGTCTAAGCCTTTTGATAGTTCATGTATTAGACCTAATAATTGTGTTTCACGTTATCTGTTTTTTCTAAAGCCATGTTGATGTGGGCATAGGCCATTATATTTGTCAAGGTGGTCAATTATTCTACTATATATTATGTGTTCTAGTAATTTACACGTGATATTAGTAAGTGATACAGGTCGGTAAATATTGGGGTCTTATTTTTTTACTTTTCTTAAAGAGTGGAGTTACGTTGGCTAATTTCTGATCTTGGGGCACTGTGCCCTGGTTTAGAGAGGCTTGAAAAAGAACTACAAAGATTGGGGACAGTTCATTGCTTAATTCTTTTAGTAACCTGGGAGGCAATTCATCTGGGCCAGTAGCTTTGTTTATTTAAAAGTTTTTTAGGAGTGAATGTATACCTATCTCATCACAGTTATGTTACCTATTTCTTCCATTTTATTTAATTTATTTACTGATGATTATTACGTCCTACACATATAATTGGTTAATGTCTAGTCTTGCATTTTTATTAGAATTTTAATGTTGATAAAATGATGGTTTTCTCAGTCAATCCATTCCATATTTTGATTCAATAAGTCATGTAGTTCTTATGTAATACCAGTGTTTATGTGTTGAATTACTTTACTTTACCTCTGAGGAGAATGTGATTCTCATCTGTTCCTGTCAGAATGTAGCTTATGACCCTGAAGTAATCGCCCTTTCCACTTTATCCTTTAATATGCATGTTTCGGTTGTTCAATATCTCGAGTGGGGCAAAAAAATACAAACTTGTCAAAAGTGATGCCAATAGTTGTTCTAAGACGCTTTCTTCTTGAAATTTTTAGTGGGTTAAAAGTAATACAGGTAAAAATTAATTACAATGATTTAAAAATATAATTAATTTGCTTTACTGGAACAAAAGTTTCTTTTGAAATTCTTAAGATGCGCGAAAGTAAACCGAGCGTCAGATAAAGGTTCGGAAATACGACAAGCAACATCGGGGAAGTCAAACTATGTTTCTCACACTTTTAGTCTTGTCATATTCTGGTATTTTGGAATTCAGCCTATATTAAGATATATTTTTTAAAGAGAGGGGGATGGGGGGAGGCGCTATGCAATGTTCATTATTTCAAAAACAAAATGAATATGGGCCTAAACTGTTGTTGCCAGTAATTTATGAAAGGAAAAAACAAACAAACAAAACTTTCATGCATAATATTATTCAAATTTTTAAAAAATATATATTTATCGCCATTCTCAAAATAATTAAACATAATGATTTGATTAATAAGCGAGGTCCACGAAATAAAGTTTTGCAAGCGTTTGAAAATCTACAACTATAGTCTATATCTCGCTTAAATTATTTATTTTTCTATAATCAATTTATGTATTTATTTAATTATTCAATTTTGTTTTAAAAAATAAAATAATAAAAATAATAATATTTTTTTAAAGACAGCAACAACAACAACAACAACAACAAAATAATAATAATTAAAAAAAACAATTAAAAAAAAGTTGATTCCATCTAAATATGCGTAGTCTGTAATTAAGACAAAAAGTGACCATCCTATCAGACATCGTAATAAAAAAAATATTTTAATACTATTATTTTATTGTAAATAAAACATCTTTCCTACTTAAGAAATGAGTTAAACTTAGACTGTCCATCTGCTGGTAATTTTCCGGGACAGTCCCTGAATTTCACCTCTGTCCCGGAATCCTGTCAGGGACGCAATTTGTCCCGGAATTTAGAAATTAAAAAGTTTTTGTATGAAAATTAAGCATTTTTTCTGAATAAAGTCAAAAGTAACTTTTGTTTGACGAATTTAATCTTATCAAAGATTTTATAACTGACAATTTGCAGAAATGGTTACAAGAAAAGCTTTCACCTGATAAGATTTGGGCAAAGTTATTTATTCACTTTCGCACCAACACAGGACAACTGGTAAATTTGGAAAAACTAGTGCAATTAGCTTTCGCATTAGCAGGAACCTCCACTGAAGTTGAGCCCTTGTTTTCTTACATGAATCAGATTTGGACTGACCAAAGAAGCCAGCTGGAGGTCTCCACAGTTGATGCCCTCTTATCAATTCAATACAATTCAAACATGAATTGCAGCATTTTCTATGATGCCATCAAGAAGAATGACAAATTTCTTGAAAAAATCCACTCAAGCGAAAAATATAATTAAAAATTTACAGTAATATTCGAAAGGGTTACCTATTAAAAATATATTGAATTAAAAGAGTTTTTAAAAAGAATTTTAAAAAATAATGAATGGCTATTTTATGATTGCTTTATGATTTAAGTGAGCCATTTAAAGAAATTTTTTAGGTTTTTTACTTATTTTTAATTTGTCCCGGAATTGAATAAAAATGTCCCGGATTTTTTCGAAAAACCTCTGGACAGTCTAGTTAAACTTCTCTGACAAAGCTAAAACACCAATATAATGTCAAAATAGGCATTCATTCATATTTTACTATATATCCTCATGTTGTCAAATGGGTATATTCTGGCCTGGAGGGGTATATTCTGGCCTAGGTCAGTTTAACCCCCGGGGTATATTCTAGCCTAGGCCAGATTATACCCGGGTATATTCTGGCCTAGGCCAGATTATACCCGGATATATTCTGGTCAGGGGTTTAATCTGGCCTGTTACACCGGGCCTGAGGAGTCCCCGAGTCACCCAGCTCTAAATGGGTACTTAACTAGACAATAGTTGGGAAGCTGGGTAATGCGTGGAACCCTTATAGCCGTGGCCTGTGACCGCTACATAACTTGCCAACAGATCATCTGTCATGGTCTGTGGACGCAATTATCTTCTGCATAGAAGGAGCGTCTGTATATCTAAGATAAATAGGCTGGTGACATGTACTCACAAAAACAAAAGTATTAAAATTTGAACTTACTCAACGGAAAGAGGTAATGGAAGATAAATTATTTTTTTCGGGAAGGGGATTGGGATTGAAATAATTTTTTTAAATACATTCAAATAATTCGTTTAAAAAGAAATATGCATTTTAAAAATTAAAAAAAAAATTCAATTTACTTACAAATATTTAAATGTTGTGAAAAGTTCAAGCTAATTCGTCAACAAGAAGTGGGGGGGGGGGGGGGGG